>JBBMOE010000006.1:145990-203205 GCA_037975065.1 Chaetodon trifasciatus
CTCTCTCTCTCTCTCTCTCTCTCTCTCTCTCTCTCTCTCTCTCTCTCTCAGTCACCGCCCAGCCTCTTCTCCCACATTAGCATGCAGTGAGTATATATGTTATCAACAGCTAAAACTACATCTCAGGGGGCACTACAGTCCTGAGCAAATCCCTCCGCGCCCCCCAGCAAGGAGAGCTGCAAATCTCCAAACATTACGCCATCCTCCGGCAGGTTACGGTTCTGTCTTTTTTCCGGACTGGCAGCGGCTTCACGCTCTGCACACTCAGATTTTGTGCATCTGGACTGGTGGGAGGACGTCGGCTCTGACTGCAGCGCATTGCGATGCAGAGAGGGGGACTAAGGATGCGCCGCATGTGCGATCCGCGCGCCTGAAGTCCACAGCAGCAGCAGCAGCAGCAGCGGCGGCGGCGGCGGCAGCGGCAGCCTCCTGCGCGGACAGAGTGCAGGGAGGTGCTGGTGGACTTTATGCGCACACCTCTGGACGCCGCCACCGAAGAGGGCCGAGGTGTCTCTGCAGCGCCGCAGCTTCAGAGGGAAACCGTCTCGGTACGTGACTCCGAGCCCAAATCTGCTCTGGCTCGGGATCTGAGAGGGAGGGGTGAGGGTGGGGGGGCCCTAGCGCGGCACCCCGCCCGTCTCTCCTCATTTGGACTGCAGGGATAACGAGCTAAACCGTGATATCCCCGCGCAGAAACCACCGAGCGGGTGCTGGTGGCAGCGCTGGCATCATCCGGACGCCGTCTCCTCCGTCCCGCACCTCTGCGCCAAAGGTAAGCTCAGTGCGCCGCCAGGAGCGGAGGGGCCGTGTAGGTGTTCATGGCTTCCAGCAGCGATGCTGATAATGATGATGATGACGAAGATGATGCTGAAAGCGGCTGAATGTGTCGTTTAACAACCGCAGCGTCGCCTTATGCCTGTCGTGTTCTGCTTCTGTGGAGGTTTTGCACCTGGGGGGGGGGGGGCTGATCGATTTTGGTTTCATGCATGCGTCTTGTGGAAGAGATGCATGAAAAGAAAATGACGTAGGGAATTCCCACAGTAATCCAATAGCGAGCGATGACACCTGCACATTCCGCCAGTGCGGTCCCTATATGGCCTGCTCAGTCATGCGCGCAAAGCGGCCGTGCGCGGCCTCGGCGGCGCGCGCGGTGACTTGGAATGATTAAAGTTGGACACAGGTTGTTATGTAACGTGATTTTGCTGACGTGATCGTGCCACAAGCGGGGGTTACCTTCACGTCCCTCTCCGCTCTGAGGTGTTGAGGCGCCTGTGGGTGCAGAGCGTGGCCTGTGTTTACATCCAGGGAGCTCACACTTCAGAGCCCACTGGCGTGTTTTTGTGTTCTAACATCATTTTGCGGTCAGAAATGAGATTTGCTGCTGTGATCTAATCATACGGGTCTGCAGCCTCTTCTCTAAATACACCTCTGGGATTTTCCCAGCTGTGATCTTTGCCGGAAATGTGCAAAACTGCAAACTTTCTCAAAAATATGATCAGCAGATCGGTCACCTGAGAGCAGCTGGAACAAGCAGAAATCCATTTCTGACCCTGCAGATCATCACCAAAACAACAAATTTACTCACTTGACAGAATTCGACAAAGCTGAGTTGAGCTGAGTGTTCGGTTCTGACAGAAGCTGAGAAATAAAGTGTCTGATGAGTAAATTCACACAGGTGAAGAGCTGCTGTGCAGGGCCCATAATCACCTGCTACACCCCTGATTTAAAGGACTCCATGGGATATAAAATGACAGCCCACACTGAGGAGTGAATGTGCTGCACCCTTTCAAAGCAGGTTCACACCTTGTGACGACAGCAGCATCCTTCGCCCGCTTCACCAGCACGTCTCTGCAGCAGCAGCGAGCCCGTGCCGAGGTGATCGCAGCGGAGGATTAAAGCGGGGCGAGGGGTCGATCCATCGCAGGCTCTCCTCACGAAGACCAGCCGTCCCCCGGCCGACCCGAGGCCGACTTCAGGAGACGTTTTTCTGCTGAGGGATCGTCACAGCCGCTTGTTCACACCTCTGCAGAGCTGTCCCTTTTAAGTCAAGTCAAATCAAGTCACTTTATTTATATAGCACACTTAAAAATAACAGCAAGTTGACCCAAAGTGTTTCACAGTGGAGGCAGATGGGTTAGAATCTGCCTCGCTGCACGTTATCACAGACATGAAAGACATTACTAGACTAAAATAATAAAAGATCAAAATCAAATTAAAAAACAGGAAGTTTTAAAGATGTGGTGATCTGCTGAAGCCCCCCGTCCACCCACGCAGGTGTTTTATTTTACCTGATGAGACCTTCAGGAGGGTGGAGGTGTGAACTCCCATCAGTCCCTTTGTAGCTTCACCTGTTGGAGCAGCACAGGTGACCTTCTCATCATTCTTACCATCGCAGAGTTTGACGACGTCACAGAGGTGTTGAAAGCAGCTGTGTGGGAGTGCGCGGCCTTCCGGCAGGCCTCTTCCACTGCAGACATTTTGAGCAGAAAAACGGCAGGTTAACCGTCAACGATGGCTCTGTTCCATTTGACCGACCCTGAAACTGAAGCAGCTAAATGGAATTCAGCCATGTGATCAGCACGTGTTTTGATCAGTCTGACGTGTTCGAGCTCAGTCAGGGATCTACGACGCACACGCACCGCGAGAGATCCTCACACTAAATCTGCCCCCGCGTTCCATATCTTATATCCAAAATGGGCCGCAGGGTATCGGACTTCAGTACTTTATTGATACGTGCTGAAATACGTCTGTAGCAGCAATTATTGGAAAATGTCAAGCATCGAAAGCTGACATTGAATTTGTGGTTTTGATCTGATTCGGGATGTTTACAAGGACCGTGAGAATCCTGCTCATTGATTAACGTGTCCAGGCTTCTGATCATTGGTGTAGCCTGGATCAGGTGTGTTTATGTGTCACAGAATCCTGGTTTCTATTGGAGCACTGCAGCTAGCCTGTCCAGGATTCTCCAAACTGGGATAAGGGCTTTTCCAGGCCTCTTAAACCAGGATATGACACTTAATGTGTCTGGATCACAACCAGGATACAAGTGCGAATGTTACGTCACCTTCAACGCCCCCTGGTGGCTGGCTGCAGCATAGGTCATAAGCCCCGCCCCCTCCATGTTAGCAGGTGGGACATGAGACAAACTACAAAATCAAAGTAGTCAAATTGTTTTTTCTCAAAGATGGTTTCTGTCATTTTAGGTCGTTTTAGAGTCCATTCTACGTAGTTTGGTTTTAATGTGTTATTTGATGCTATAAAAAGAGCCTGTAGCATCGTGACTGACAGCTAACTCACAGCGAGCGTCCACCTTTTGAGTTTTGAGAAGTGTTAAAGCTCTGTGAGTTCACAGCACGGAGGCTGTTTTCTCTGCCTCTGCCTGTTTTTCTTGCCGTTGGGTTTGTAAAACAAACAGCCGCCGCCGGCGCTGACTCGGCAGATTGTGAGCCGTACTTTCCCAGGTAAACACGTTCGCCTCTTCAGCCGTGTCTGTGGGCCGGGCAGAGCAGGTGGGCCGCTGCCGGTGGACCCTCCACAGAGGTTAAAAAAAAAAAAACGATAGCCAGGACTAACATTACCTGTTTTTTAGACCGGGAAAGATGGTGGATGAGGGTATGCAAGCTGGAGCTGGGACCAGGTGGAGAGGTTCCTGTGGAGGGGGCAGCCCGGCATGCATCAGCCCGAGAGGTGTGTGTTTACCTGGAAACTCTCAATCTGTCCAATCAGCACCACCGCAGGCTGTTTGTTTTACAAACCAGCTGCGGGAAACACAGACGGCGTCCTTTAGATCAGCCTCAGGGTTTGATTCAGATGTTTCTCCAGAGGAGTCACGTGGGCGTGGCTTTATCTAAACCCAATGGGAAAAATGATTGACTTTACCCACGATGACACCCCGATACCGTGGCTCCGCCCCCGATCACCACTCCAGATGATGTCACCAAGATGGCGGCACCCATATCTCAGAGTGGGAGGAAGTGGAGACGCGTCCTCCATCTTTATTTATAGTGGCTGGTGTCACGCTGCAGTGATGTCACCGTCATTATTATTAATCCATCGTTAGCTCTTTAACCCCTTTAAGTCGTTTTGAGGTTGTTAGAATCGTCTTCTTCCGCGCCGTCTGACGGTCTGAACGTAGATCTTTTATCGCTCTCCGTTGAAACGATACGATTTTAGCAATGCATTAAATATTCCCCACGTTTTTTATGGCTGCATCAGTCCATCAGATGGAAATATTCTGCATGTGTTGCGCATCATTTGATAGACCCTTCCCTCAAATTCAGCCTGTGGAAACTTTGTGGCCCCCACTGTAAAAAATGTGGCTTTGCCGCACAACCTAAATTTGTAATGAGTGACCCTCAGTCTTTGCTCTACATATGCTGCTTCTGAAATGTGGGTGGAATATTCTGCCTCCAGCACATCCGTCCGCATACTTTTGTCCATGTCCGCATGCAGCTTTTATACCTTTTATAAATCGTACACAACCCGCGCCTCCATTTATAGAGAGGTCGGCGTTCTACACTCGCAGAGGCTGATATCAATCAGTCTTGCGGCCTAAATGCCATTTTCGGCTCGCCGAGGCCTGTCATGGGGGGATACCTCCCGAGGAGTGAGTCATCGCAGACTTGTCCACCCAGGGCGATGTGTTTAGAGAAATACCCAGAGCGGGACAGGGCTGCGCGTCTTTCTGGGAAGTGGGAACGCTCTGGCACCGACCCTGCGGCCTGCGTCCTCTCAGAATGACTCAGAGCCGCAGTGAGGCCGACGCTCGGTCTTCATCCACCTTTCTGTGAGGACGGAGTTCGTCAAGAGAATGTATTTTCGTCCTCTGAGTCAGAAACACTGTTAGTTTGAGCGGGGATTAGAGTGTGTGTGTGTGTGTGTGTGTGTGTGTGTGTGTGTGTGTGTGTGTGTGTGTGTGTGTGTGTGTGTGTGTGAGTGAGTGGTTTTGCATTTGCTTTAGCGTGTAATGCTTCTTTGTGCTAGTTGTGCGTTTTTGTTCTTAACTTTATGTGTCAATGAGGCCTAGTAAGACCTCAGTGCCAGGGTGTGTGTGTGTGTGTGTGTGTGTGTGTGTGTGTGTGTGTGTGTGTGTGCATGCATGCGTGTGTGCGTGCCAGATCCCCAAGGTGCCCGTTCTGTCAGGCTGTAAAGTGCAGCAGTCACCTCCACAGGGGCACAAAGGGGTTCCTTGCTGACACCAACCGACACACACACACACACACACACACAGCCAAAGAGGCGAAGACAAAGCGAGGGAGAGGAGGAGGAGAAGGAGGAGGAGGAGGAGGAGGAGGAGGAGGAATCCCTTTACTGTCATCACAGCACCTACAGTTCAGAACAGATCCAGTTCAACAAAGGCTGAAACCGATGATTAGAGATACTGAAAAACTCCACGACAGCAACACAAGTCCGAAAAATCAACTTTCCACGAGCTCAGAAAAAGCAGCCCTGCCTTCAGCTTTGTGACGAGGCGTTTTCCAGCTAATCCAAGAGGCTTTTTAAACAGTTTAGTTTAAGAAGAAGAAGAATTTTCTCAGCTCGATCCTTCAGTTTATCAGAAACAATCAGAATCACCAAATTTGGACTTTAGCGTGCCGCCTCTGAAATGTTTTGGAGTAGAAGTGTAAAGGTGCACGAAATGGAAGGAGCTTGAATTTGTGCTTGATTACAGAACAGCTGATGAAAAAACATTCAAAGGCAGCAAATTCTGTTGTTGCCAAAAACTAAAACCAAAAAAAAAACTGAACAACCTGAATCTGTCGCTCTTAAGATGTCCGTCTTTGTATTTCTTTTTAGCAAACTTCACTCAAAACAGGAGAAAATAATTCATTTCTTGGTAAAAACAACTCAGATTCTAAAGAATGTGATCATTTGCTGATTCTTTTCAACATAAACTCACCTGAAAACAATCAAAGACAACATATTTAATGTTTTTCAACACCTGTTTGGATCGTTCCACAGGTAAACAGGCTCATTGTGACAGGTGAGAGGATCATGATTGGGTATGAGAGGGGCGTCCTGGAAAGGCTCAGTCGTTCACGAGCGAGGATGGAGCGAGGTTCACCACTTTGTGAACACGTGACTGGATGCAGGAGATGAACACGTGGCTCAGAGACACTTCAGACCCTGAACCAATTGATTCTGTTCACTCCAGCCTTTTTATAATCAGGGTTTGTATTTACTCTCTGTGTATTTAGAGCCACAGATTAACACACAGTTGCTGTTGTAGTGAGTATTTCCTGCAGCAGGATGGTGTACGCGACTGAACAGCGTGGCTCATGTTCCGCAGATCAACTCCAGATTCATTGACTCATAATTCTAGAGGTAAAAGACACGTTGAAACAAACACATGCTGCTGCAGTATGTGCTGGACTGTCCCAGCCTCTGCACTGAGAAAACACAGAGCTGTCACACAGACTGTAATTCCCAAAAACCTGGAAGTCCTCTCGACTTCAGGAAGAAACGCTCTCTGACAAGATATAAGGAAACAGCAGTCCAGCACACTGTGCCGTGCTCCGTCCATCTGCTGCTGCAGACGTGTTTCCTTTTAGTATTCACAGCACAGTGGTGCAGCCTGCAAAGTGTTTGGTGCCTAATAACAGAACAGCGCTCAGATGACTGGCTTTGCGAGACAGGAGTCAAATTTAACATCATCCCAGAAAGCTGCATTTTCGGGCGCTCATATAACACCTTGTTTATCTGTGTCCGTTTCCTGAGAATCAATCGCTAATCCCAGGTCAGGTTAGAGCTGTGCGGAGCGGGCGAATCGGGATTAGAAAGGGGAGCGGCGGTCTTATAGAGGAAAAGCGCTGGAGCCAGTCCAGATTGTTCGGTGCCCTCTCCTGAGGTCACGATTCGGCCTGTGCTGTTTGTCACTGGTAGACAGACTCCTCATCCCCTCTGCTCTGAGTGCAGCTTCGGCGTCTCCCACTCCACATCAGGGTTAGACAATGCCTGGCGAACATGTGGGGGGGGGGGGGATGCTCGGACCACAGGAACACTTACATAACAAGCCAGCAGTTACATATACACTTATTTTTGTTTCTTCTTCTGCTTGTTTATGGAAACGGCCCCACCCTGCGTGACTGTGCGTGAGGCCGCGAGCACACGTGAGCAGGATTTACGTATTCCTGCATCTGTGATGAAGGTTTTATTCTGTCATAAATCCCTGTATGCGGCACATGTGTGTGTGTGCGTGTGCGTGTGACGGAGCAGCGCTCTGGTAATCTTGTCGAGTCAGGAGCGTCCAGGCTTTCCCCATGTCAGATGCAGCAGATCTTATTTCAATATCAGGCCCGGGTTATTTGGAAATGCAGCCCATCCACATACATCAGCTCACGTCTGTTCAGCCAGTTCAAAATGCAAAGCGGATTGATTCAGCAGCTCAGGAGACATTTATACAGCATACTGGACAATATCTTTAAATCACTGCAGATGAATCCCACCTTCCCGTCTTTGATGGTGAAGAATCTCCAGTCATGCTCATACAGAATCTACCTTTTGTGGACGGTAATTACAAATCAGACGGTGAAGAAAGAGCAGAGGTAAAGACCCAAAACGGATGATATGACTGACTAGAGGAGACATCCACAACAGCAGCTGCTTGTGGTTTTTACCCACAGTGAAGCGTTCATGCCAGCCTCAATTGTGCGCATTTTGTCACTTTGATAGATGATGCACAGAGAGCTGTTAGCGGGTGCAGTGGAGGGAAGCATATTAACAAAGTAAAGGAGAGAAATGAGGCCCAAAGTGCAAATTAAAGCAGGGCTTCAAACCGAGAGTCGAGGGAGAGACCAGAGGCAGAGAGCATGAGGTGAAAGGGCAGATGGACGGGAGGTTGCTTATGGCTGTTTGGCTCGCTTACCAACAGTTGCAGCAGCAGCAGCGGCGGCTTTAGCGCTCAGACTATGGAGACAATTAAAGAACTTTTTAAAACCCTCAGCGCACGACTGCTGCATGCGTCAAGATGGCTCTCCTTTTTGGAGCCATAACTCATCCAAATCTCAACACGCAGCCATTGTAGAGCGTGACGAACACTTTACAAGGATATAAAAAACATCCTTAAATCTGCCAAGAAATCAAAGAAGGATGCTCCTCTGAACACCAGAACTTGCCTGAGAAACGTCACATTTTTAAGTTTCCTTCAGTTTCAAAGTAATGCAGTGATGTCTGTACGCCTCTGTGGGTGCACTGCTAACAGGAGCTGATTATAGCTAGTTCAGCATGCTTTTAGTGGTGCCAATTTGCCCAAATCTAAGTCAGTTAACATTTAGGTTTGTGTACAGATTAAATAAAAGAGGTCCTGGATCGTTTTTCTAATTCTAGACAGAGACAGGCTAGCTGTTCCCCCCGTTTCCAGTCTTTATGCTAAGCTATGCTATGCGGCTGCTGGTGTTAGCTTCATATTCACCGTACAGATATGAGAGGTCTGTTCACTTAACTCCCAACAAGAAAGCAAAAAAGCACATTTCCTAAAATGTCAAACTGCTCCTTTAACATCAGAATATCAGCTGTCAGCGACCGTTGACGTTCAGCCATTTGAACTGGAGTGACCTCTAGCCTGTGGGCTTTCACTTGTGCTTATTTGAAGCGTATTAACCTCACAATCCAAATGTTTTTATTAAATACAGTGATGCATACAGCGCAGACCACTCTGAGGCCTGCAGAGGAAGCGTCACCGCATACACTCTCTCAAAATGCCAAAGATATCAGAGCTTAGCTCAGACTACAGCGCACATGGTTTTCCAGTGACTGCACCAGGCTCGTATTAGCTGAATATTACCAAAGCTGCTCTCCGTCTCTGCTCCTCAGCCCGTCTGAAACCAGCTGCCTTTGGCTAGATTCTCAAGTCACATGTCATCCTTCCTTTAAAAACAAAATGGCTGTGGTGGAGACTCTAACAGCGCTCTCCAGACGGTTCCCAAAACTGGCATTTGCTGATTGAAGAGCTTCCTGGGAGGCAGATACAGCTGCCTGTGTGTGTGTGTGCGTGTGTGTGCGTGTGAGGGCTGTTTGGATGATTTAAAGATTTCCTTTTCCAGTGGTCACGTAGAGATAATGGATTTCAAATTAGATCATTTCTCCGCAGTGGGACGATCTGTTTGTATCACCAAGAAGGACGTTTACATTCTCATTAAGTGTTTCATTAATCATTGAGCGAAGTGCGCTAATAAGCAATAAACTGATAAAAAAAAACAACCCAAAATGTTTAATAAAGATTAAAGCAGTGCTAATGAAATGGTTGTGCTGGGTTGTTTGTGTTGGTGAGCTTCTTCGACGCCAACAAACCCCCGGTGACGAACGCTTGTTCAGTCATTTGTCGGTTGCGACGTGCAATCATTGCTTTTGTTGTGCGAGAGCAATTTTGTAGTTTACAGTTTTCTCCCGTCTCTCTTCCCCATCTTTAGGTTCCCAGTACCTTTGATGACATGAAATGGGAGCGGCGAATATTCTGACAGTTGGACCAACGGGCCGGTGATGGGAAGGAATCAGCACGTCATTTCTAAAGCTGCCGTATGTTTCCAGGCATAACAGCCTCTTCAAACCAGCGCTCACTGTTCAAACATGAGGATTTATGAGTCAGCAGGGATAAATCCGTAAAATCACTTTGACGACCAGCCCGATCCTTCAGAAGCTGCTACTCGTCAACTGTCTCTTTACCAATCGTGCAACATGCGTCCTTCCCTCGCCACGGCCGTCCTACCGCCCAGGACGCGCTCCCACAATCCGCCCAACCTCGCAGTGGGGGGCCGTGAACACCTGTCAGCTCCACGAAGGCGCAGCCCCCACCTGCGGCACACCCTCAGCCCGGAGAACCTGCGAACCCTGGCGGAGAGGGGCGGCGCTGCCGTCGACACCGTCTCCGTCGTCAGCAGTCCTATCGGGCTTCCGCGGGCTAACAGCGACACTGACCTGGTGACCTCTCAGAGCCGGTCCTCGCTAACGGCGTCCACTCTGGAGTACACGCTGAACCGAGGCCAGAACCTCGTCATATCCTGGGACATCAAGGAGGAAGTGGATGCTACTGACTGGATCGGGCTGTACCACATTGGTGAGATGATGATTTTTACATGTGTGGTTGCTCATAGAGCTGCTTTTCTGGGTCGAGACAAGGCTCAAGTCTTCATAAAGTCCAGATGAAACTCTTTAGGTCTGAATGCTTTGCAGGTTTCTGTCAAAGCTGTGTTGCTAGTGCTCATTGCATAACTGGAATCCATGCATAGTCCTAATAATAAATATGCAGAGTGTGCAGCTGTGCGAGGCCCGCCTGTTGCTGTGCTGATAATTTTTTAATGCTCTGGTTTTAATAGTTCAGAACTGGAGACTTGAACGTTTGCTGTAACAGCAGTTTTGCAGGTTTCAAACTGGTACGAGCCGCGTCTCATCGTCCAGCGTGTTCTGTGTCAGAGAGCCTTTTTCTCAGCAGATATTTTGTAGGAAAAGCACATTATCGATGGCTCCGTTCTCTTCCCGGTGAGTTATGACGGCGAGCCGGCATGAACAATGCCGGGACCCTGAAACTGAAGCAGCTAAATGGAATTCAGCCCCCATGAATTTCATTATTTACACCTGTGATTTGTCACATGTCTGAACGTCTGCTGTGAAAAACTGCTTCATGCCGCAGTGCGATTGGCCGGTTTGCGGACGTGAGTCACAGCAGCAAAGTGAGAATTCGATGCTGAAATATTCGACGCCGCCTAGGCCACCATTTTGGACTGAAGACCAAAAGATTTCATGTTCTCTCGTGACTGTCCGCAGGTCTGATTGTTAGCAGCTCATATATGATGATCAGGCTGTTTTTTGCACATCCAGATCACAGTCTGAATGATTTTCTCAGTCTGCCTTCAAAGTGTTATGTGTGCTGTTCCCCCAGATCTTTTTGCTGAACTATTTCAGAAACCTGCAGGCATCCGGGACCAGACCTGAGCTGCCTTGACCCTACCTGTCCTCAGAGCTTTTTGGCTGATCCAAGTGTTTTGTTTTTGGGAGCTGAGAATAGCCAGGTAGAGTCTTGTGCAGGAGCCTCCAGCTCTGAGTCAATACTGCAACAGGAGCTGTTGAGACGCTACGCAGGACTGCAGGCTGACTCAACATGGAACAGCTCTGCCTCGGTGTACAATAACATACGCAGCATCACAAAGCACTCGCGTCTCGGTGGTCTCCAATAATGTATGCTAATCCTGCTTAGAGACGGGAATTTGACAGGGAGGAAGCGCATTGACCTGTGTGCTAAGGAAGGCTATCACGCTCAAGCTGTCAGGCGGATCTGTCCATCGTGGTGAAAAGTAATACAGGAGCAGTAGTGTACAAGCAGCACATTCGCTGTTAAGAATCTATGGATTCCACACTGTTTTGCTCACATGGCCTCTGTTCCACTAGCCTCTGTAGCAGGAAGCAGCCTCTCATTCACTGTCTTCCTGAGAGAAATAAGCATGTCCCTGTGGTGAACTGTTCATTAAGACAAATGAGTTATGGCTGCAGACTTTGCTCTAAAAGTTTGTTTGTTTCGCTGTTGATGTTTAATGCACTCAGGGGAAATGGTGTTCGTTAAAGGCCACAAAAAACAGACATATTTAAAGGGCACTCCACTAATTTTACACTTAAAGGTCAGTTTGCTCGTCACAAGGAGACGCTCGGCCTGTAAAAACAGCTGGGCTGATGTCATGTTCGGGCTTTGAGACTAAAACTAAATGTTTTTACTGGAAGGCAGAGAGGGTCAAACCAAATTATGCTGCATTTATGGAGCTCGACCAGTATAATAAGTGGACGCAGCCAGTGCTGAAGTTCCTTAAACCTGCATTCTTTCCATTGGCCAACAGGGACCCTACGTCTTCTTCAGCACAACATGATGTTCATGCTGGAAGTTATGGTCCCATTTAGAGTAAAACAGACGATAAAGCAGGGCAGGCTTTAGGGCGTAGCCACCTTGTGATTGACAAGTCGCGAACATGTCGTGTCCCCTGGCTCTCAGTCAGATCCAATCAGGGTCAAGGCGTAGCAGTGCAAATCCTCCCCAGCTCCATCCTCTCATCCAAATATGGTCACAACATGGTGACCACCAAAAAGCTAAACTTGAAGCTTCAGAATGGCAGAAGCTGTGAATGGGTGATGTCACGGTGGCTTCATCCACTGTTTATTATGCAGCTACGAGCTTGACAGGCCAAAAAGTCAGGATGTCTGCACACATGTTGCTTTGATTTGATTTTTTTGTCACTCGAGACTTCAAATATCAGCTGAGTAAACCTTCAAATAAACACAAAAACTAGCTTTTTGTTTTTTTTATTTACCATCCTCATCGAGACACATGGAGTTAACCAGTTGACTTATTGGTAGACAGACATGTGGTTCTGTTCCATGGCTGGATTTGTAGTTATTTGTCCAAATGTCAACTTTGAATGAGGTTTTCTGGTTCTGGTTTTGCTCCATAGTGCCATTTAATTTGATCTAATTGTCTTGATTGAAACCAGAGCTGTTAAATGTCTGCTGTTTCCACTGGCTTCAAAACACTTATTGAAAACATCTCCTGCAGACATTCAGCTTGTAAAATGATTAATGATTTAAAAGAAGAGATCAGTTATCGTTGCCTCTCAATGCGCCATCAGTTCGTCTTTTCCCCGCCGCGATGGGTACCTTAACTTTATCCGCAAAAAAAATGGAAGTTGTCTCTTTTACACCAGACAATTGGTTTAATACAGTGACGCTCAGAGGAAAATTACAGCCTGTGAGCTGTTCAGCGTGATGTATTATGTTAGTAATGGATAATGGATTTCTGAAAACAATGGTTGTCTTTGACTTCCGAGAGGTCAGACAGACCTGCAGACAGTGGTAGATCCTGGGCGCCGTGCAGTTATTTTACACAAAGAATGTAGTTGATGATCGTTTAGCAAGCGATTGGTCACATTTCTGATGACCTCCAGGACGTCACCTGTCCGATTAGCTGACAAAACGTTCCAAACGTCTGCTTGGAGGTGAGAGTGCTGTGTGGGAGAAAGAGATAGTTAACTGCTGGTGCCAGGCGGGGCGTCAGGTCACTTCATATCGATCATAAGGCCGCCAGGACTTCATTACCTGCTCCAGGGTCTTATACCCCAGAGGGGCTACCGCTTTCCTCGACTAAGCAGACATTCAATGATAAGCAACCTGCCCTCCCCTTCACACACACACACACACACACACACACACACACACACACACACCACCAGTCAGCTCAGTTCGGGCTTCATTAATCTGTGTGCGAAAGTGCTACGTCCAGCGGAATTCCCCCTCCCTGTTTTTAACTCAGAGGAAGTTTGGTGTTTGTCCTTCTGGTTAGAGGTTGTAGGGGGGCTATTTTGGGACTGGATTTCACTGATTAAAGGCAAAGTTTGTGTTTTGGAAGAAAGAGTCCGCAGACTAAACACCCTGAAAGACGGAACAGATGCAGCTTTGTTGCAGGAGCGAGGATCCGGAGCTCGGACGCTGTCTACTGTTGTTTAGTTAAACGTTCTTTGGTTTGGAGTCAGCATGGATCAACCTCAGCATTAACACACTAACTGACAGCTCTGCTCTTCACCAGATGAAACCAGTCCGTCAAACGTGTGGGACTGTAAGAACCGAGGGGTGAATGGCACCCAGAAGGGTCAGATCGTTTGGAGGCTGGAGCCCGGGCCCTACTTTATGGAGCGTAAGTTACCAAAGCAGTCGGACCTGAGAGGTGGAAAGGGTTTAAAGTTAATGTAAGCTGACTGCATGATTTCACGAAACAATTATTCTTCCATCAATACAGTATATTTACCTTGTATCCAGAATTAAGACCGTATTAAATATTTAAACCACAGTGCAGTCACAGTTCTCCACAGATCAGTTTCACTTTTGTGGCCATCAGCAGACAGATAATGTTTGCGCCGCCTCCACATCCCATAACTCTTTGCTGCTTCCTCTGCAGCTGAGACCAAGATCTGTTTCAAGTACTACCATGGAGTGAGCGGAGCCCTGAGAGCCACGACCCCCTGCATCACCGTGAAGAACCCCGCAGTCCTGGTCTGTGTTCGAGATTTAGACACTCAGGGTCTCAATCATGACACTTAAAATC
Organism: Chaetodon trifasciatus; assembly: GCA_037975065.1. NCBI lineage: Eukaryota > Metazoa > Chordata > Actinopteri > Chaetodontiformes > Chaetodontidae > Chaetodon > Chaetodon trifasciatus. The sequence continues at coordinate 160,062 of JBBMOE010000006.1, forward strand.
AGGCATTTGGATTGAAGATGACACCAAGGAATTATAATTAGTTTGGATTATTTTAAGATCAGATTTTTGTATGCTAGATGTGTACATAACCTGCTGCAAACCAGTGCATTCATGCACAGTTATTATTGTATCGGCATATTGGCTTATATTATATATTGATGCTTTATTCTGCATGACCATATTTAACAACTACCAGGCCATTAACTCTTATTGAGTTTTCCTTCAATAACCTCCGTTCTTATTGGTAGCAAATAAAGAAGTTGTATGTCCTTTATAACCCTAACCCTTGATGACCTTAACCCCTAACTCCCAGAATAAAGCATTAATAAGTGCTTTATATTGATTAATGTAGACCAAAGACAACAGCATGAGAGATAACATCAATTCAAATAAAACACCTACATTCACACATCTATCAAAAGAGATTTAAATTGATCAAAACAGATCATTTTGTCTTGTTTAAAGAGTTTCTGCACATTGTTTCATTTATGTGGTGCTTTGTATTTTAGAGCCAGTTTTCCAGTCTCAGTATTGACATGTTGATCCTCAAGGACCAAATAGTTTTGGGACCTGGTGCAGTGAGAGCTTGATTTATAGTCCAAAGGCCTGAGAGAAGCTCAGGTGGTTTGCCAAGAAGTGTTTAATAGATGAACAGAACGTAGCGCCATAGTCTTCTGACTGCCACCCAACTTTCTCATAGAGTAAACATCAACGAGTTCTAAAACCATCCGCAGTTATGAACATCAGGGCAGGATGATGGACTGCATGGAGAAGTTTTAGCCTGGAGGCAGAAGCAAGCATATAATTAACATCACCACAGTCTATAATGGAGAAAAGGTTGACAATTTGTTTTCCACTGTTTCAACTAACACAAGTCCTGTTTCTATTAACAGTGCAGTTTTCCTTTTAAGGACCGTTTATCAGCCAGAAACCAAGCTATTTATAGTAAGATACTCTTTCAATTGGAGTCCCATTAACAGCAGAAATGTTCACTTCAGTGGGACTGTAACTTTTGAACCACGTGGGCAGCAGGGGGCGCTGTTGGATATAGAATGGTATCATCTGCATACAGATTAATTGTACTATTTCTGACTTTTTCACCTATTTATAAAAACGGTGAATGAAAGTGGCCCCAGAGTAGAACCCTGTGGCACACCTTTGTTACAAACCAATTCATCAAATCCAAAAGAATAGAAGTGTACAGAGGGTGACGTTGTCTGCTGTCTCGCAGGTGGAGGGGCTGGCAGAGCAGGTGGGCGTTGAACATCCACGAAAACTGATCAGCTTCACTCTGACAGGTAGGTTGAGAGCCTGACATGTCAGAAGGCATTTTGAGTAGATTTAACAAAGTCCTGGTTAGTTCTTACTTCCTTTAACATTTAACCGTTTGTTCTTCACGAGCCTGCTGTCACTGGTGCTTTGTTTCAGATCTGCGCGCCACTGGTCTGAAGAAGGGCATGTTTTTCAATCCCGACCCGTACCTGAAGATGTCCATCCACCCAGGGAAGAGGAGCGTCTTCCCCATCTTCAGCCACCACGGCCAGGAGCGACGATCAGCCATCATCGCTAACACCACCAACCCCGTCTGGCATGGAGAGGTTACTGCACACTCACTACACACTTTCTTGCAAACTATATATTTTCAATACTAAACTGAATTTATTGACTGTATATGTTTTTGCCTCTGCAGAAATACACCTTCGTTGCACTAATGACAGACATCCTGTACATTGAGGTGAAGGACAAGTTTGCAAAAAGTCGGCCGATCATCAAACGCTTCCTCGGGCAGCTCACTATCCCTGTGCAGAGACTTATTGAAAAAATACCCGGGTAGGTGACAAACATGCAGACATACATACACATAAACGTAACTGCAGCTGCGGCTCAGTCAGAAGGACATATTTTATGTCTCCATGATTTAAATCTGATACCACAGCCTCAGTATATTTCAGTTTGTCTCTTTGTCTGTCTGTCCAGAGTGCAGCCTGTGAGTTTCTCCCTGTGTCGACGCCTTCCCACTGAACACGTAAGCGGTCAGTTGCAGTTCAAAGTGGAACTCACCTCGACTGGGCCGGATGGTAAACCTGCCTTTAAAGTGTATTTCAAGTATCTGCAGCGACTGAATTAGTTTTCTTTAAACTTCACAACAATGCAACCTGTTCTGCCTGCTGTAGGTGCCTCTCCTGACTCCATCATCGGCATGTCGTCCTTGAATGGAGCTCCAGGGACTCCATCTGATGATGAGGACTTGCCCCATCATCTTCCAGGAGTGGTCTCTGCGGGCCCCTCTCCTACTGGCTCCCAGGGCTCCCAAAGCATGTGGGAAGGCGGCGCTGCGGCCTTCCCAGAAAAGGACCTGCCTCTTGTTGGGCCTGAGAGTCTCTCAGGCCATCAAATGCTCCAGAGGTCACTCGTTGAGGGCCTGGATGCTATTGAGGCCCCCAAAGGCCCCGGTGAAAGACCCCTTGGCGCTGCCTCACCTAAACTCCGCTCCAGCTTCCCCACACACACAAGGCTCAGTGCCATGTTGCACATCGATTCAGACGAGGACGAGGACAGATCCGGGGCCAACGACATCACGCCGGTGCCGCTGTCACCGCTGCTGATGAACGGAGAAGCTCCAGATGTCGGCGGCGCCGATGAAGATGACCCATTTCCTGAGCTCCATCCGGAGAAGCTGGAGGCCTCGGTGCTGGAGGAGGAGCCCGAGGGTGCATGTGGTGGGACAGAAGATGTGCCCCCTGACCCAGAGGGGGTCCTGGAGATGGGGGCAGGTCTGGACTTAGAGGATATTTTGGAGCCAGACGTATTCTCTGAAGTGGAGGAGGCTCCTTTCACAGAGGCTGTGTCCCATAATGCTTTGCCAGAGAGTGGAGAAGTGCATGAGGAAGGAAGGGTTGAGGACCCCTCCTCAGAGATTGACAGCTGCTCCATGGCAACAGCCCAGCAGACGGTCTTCTCATCCTCAGAGAGCTGTCCAATCACACTGACTACTGCGGTGGTGAGTTCATCATCTTTATATGGTCACGACTCAAAATCCAACTGTCTGTTCACATGCATCACTTAAGATCTGACCCCGTTCAGGGCTGCAGGATTATTTCATCAATGATTCATCTGGCAGTATTTTTTAATGGTTGATTGATTGTAACATAAAATCGGAAAGTGGAAAAAAATGTTCTCAGTCCAAGAACACAAAGATATTTAATTGACGATGATAAAAAGCTGATGTTAGACTTCATTCAGCTGATCAAATAATGGATCCATCGCCTGACTGCTTTTTTAGTGTAGAAATATTTGCATCCTGTATATTCATGTACAGGTTACTGGGTGAAATACAACTTTTTTGTGAGTTTTACATCGTAGTCTGCTCAGCTGGTCTTCACCTTTTCTACCTTCTGGTTGTCTTCTAAAAATATTTTGCTTTTGTCAAATGTCATCATTCCATGTCTGCGTCTTCTTTATCTTGACTGAATGTGTGTGAGTGTCTTTGCTGTGCCTTCAGTGCACACATTGTACCGAGCAGCAGCCTCTGCTGGGTCCTAGCCCCGGCTGTGTTAATGTCACTGCATCGTAATACTGCAGCAACATCGCTTATATTTGTTAAATGCATTTTGTAAAGCAGTTAGTTGGAGACATGAGTGAGAATCAACAAGCTTGAATATTTAACGTCAGTGTGAACATCCTCACCTGTAATGGTTATCAGGAAGCGGAGGAGGGAGCGGAGGCGGCCATCGATCCGGGGGGAGATGTAATTTCCGGCACGCCACCAACCAATCAAGCGGTAGACGACGAAGGGGGCGGGCCAGTCGCTTCCGCTGAGGCTGAGGGAGAAGCGAGAGAGCAAGTGGAGGTGGAGGAGGTCAGCGTGAGGAGGCTGAGCCTGCAGGCGGCCGGAGGCGTGGCCGAAGAACAGGAAGGGGAGGAGACAAAGCGCCAGGATGAGGCGGGCTCTGCGGATTCAGAGCAAGTCACCACAGAAACAGATGGAGAGGAAGGTACTCGACTTTTAAGCCACTCAGTGTATTCAAACAATGTTTTCACCATTTTCACCATATTAGAATAAATGTCCTCTCGTATGTTTTCTGTGCTCAGGCTCTCATGTCAACGGCCATCCGGTTCGTTCGCTCCCTTCAGTGCGTCATGACATCCACAGATACCAACGTGTGGACGAGCCTCTACCTCCCAGTGAGTGTGTGTGTCTGCATGCGCCGTATTGTTTGTCCTTTGTATCTGTCTGTGTGCAGCAGTGTGTCTCTGTGTCTGTCCAGTGTCCATGTTTGTGTCCTAGCAGGCCAAACTAAAACCCCCAATCCTGAACCGTGGATTAATCCCACGTTAAAAGAACGTTCATTAACACGGTGATTTCTCACTTCATGATGAGAAATGGTGGGAAAATGGGAATAAAATCTGAAGCTTTGCATTTCTTTTTCACCACAGGATGAACTGTAATAACTTGATCCTTGTTCAATACCTTTATTTATTCTCATCAGCCTCAGCTGTACTTTGAGTTTAGTGCTAATTGTAACAATAATAACTAATATGATTAACATGACAAACATTAAACCTGCTGAACACCAGCATGCTAACATGCTCATTTTGACGATGTTAGCATGCTCGTGTTAGCATTTGGCTGCTAGCATGTCTGCAGACTTCTGGTATTTAGTCTCATTACAGGCTGTGGTTGTGTTTTCTTTAGATTTAGCTGCAGATGTTGTAACCTGTCTTTAAGTGTGAGCCGGCAGTCATTTTTACAGTTACGTGAGGCATTAAACACCTGCCGTGTATCAATAACTGACTGCCTCTCAGACTGGGAGGCTCGGATCGACAGTCACGGGAGGATCTTCTTCGTGGACCACGTGAACAGAACCACCACGTGGCAGCGTCCCACTGGACCTCCTGCCCCGCAGGGCCTGACCCGCTCCAACTCCATTCAGCAGATGGAGCAACTCAACCGCAGGTGGGCTTTGTAAAGAGAAATGTAGAATAACCGTCATGTGTTCTCATTATTAAACCAGAATGCTTTTTCTGTTATGTACTCTCTTTTAATGGAACACTGCCTGTGGGCTTCTCTTTGTTTCTCTTCATCTGGAGGTTTTTGAACTGATGTAACCTTGAGTAAACAAAGACTTTCAGCAGGGAAACTCAGGCATCTTTTGTATTAATGTCTCGACTCTTCAGAGGCATCACTTTTATTTTTTTGATTTGACTTTAAGAGAAACTAGTTAAGTGCATAGTTGCATTCAAAAGGCCACATTCTTCACTGAAAGAGTGGAAAACTTTACTTTCACCGCAGTAACTTTATCTTTAATCTTGATGACAGGTACCAGAGCATCAGGAGGACCATAACCAACAGCGACCGGGCGGAGGAGGCTCCGGTCGACCTGCTCCCTGAACCAGAAAGTGAACTGATGCCCCACTCCATCTCTGGTTAGTTTCAACAGAAACACAGAAACAGACAAATTAGAGGTTTCATTCACGAGAGCTTTGTGTTCATTTAGAGAAAAAAACATGCACTCATCAGTGAATCACCTCTTGAAATGATTCATCTCCTGAAACACGATGCTGAGCCTCGAGTCTGAGGAAGTTATTGTTTTAAAGATCTGCTTCTGTTTGACTCGTGTGTGTCGATGTCGTTGCAGAGTACCGGCGAGACAGTGCAGTCGCTCACTCCAGCAGCCGCTCGCGTCTCTCGTTGCTGCTGCAGTCGCCCAGCGCCAAGTTCCTGTGCAGCCCCGACTTCTTCACCGTGCTGCATTCAAACCCTGTCAGTAGAAAACCTCTGACCCCGACCTCCGCCTGCACTCATCTGTCTGCATACAAGCACACATGCTGTATTCTTACACTCAAAAATGCACACTCAGCGCTTTGACTGATTTAATTTCTGAGTACTCATCACAGTCATGGGACTCAGATATAGTAACTGCTGCCTGAATGAACCCTTTCAGGGTCGAGAGTGTCAGTTCTCCACTCAGTACACCACACACTACTGTGTTTCAGCGCAGAGCGAGTGTGTATGAGCCGGTGCTGTTCACCAGTTGTCGTCATTATTTAGAAATATTTTGCACATTTTGATATTTCTTTAGTGACAAATATTTGGTATCTCTGAGATGTTTGCATCTTCTTCTTTCATCATTTTAAATTAAGGACTTTATGGTATTAACTTTAATTATATGGAGAATATGATCAACACGAGCTTAGCTCCCTTATATTATGATGTAATTAGGATTTTTCCCAAACTGCAAACATAAAAGATGAAAACTTCAGTAACATTTGAACTCTTTTCACACGATGCTAACTCTGTACGCAGCACTGATCTGATTAAGAGTTAAAATCATTTTAATTCACATTTCAAACAGTGTTAACCTCCATGTTTTCCACTTTGTGTGAATGAACTGAAAAGCTGTTCTGTCGTCTGTCTCCCGTCTCGCTCTGCTGTCCTCACCCCTCCTCCACCCTCTCCACCCTCTCCGCCCAGAGTGCCTACCGCATGTTTACGAGCAACACCTGCCTGAAGCACATGATCAGTAAGGTGCGTCGGGACGCTCACTACTTTGAGCGCTACCAGCACAACCGCGACCTCGTCACCTTCCTCAACATGTTCTCCAACAAGCAGCTGGAGCTTCCCCGGGGCTGGGAGATGAAGCACGACCATACTGGGAAGGTGTGTGTGTGTATGTGTGTGAGACGCCCTGACCTTTGACTTTAACCTGGGATTACCCCCACCCTGAGGGTCATGTGACCCAGTGAGTGTAATCTGTGCTCAGGTGTGCAGTTTCTGTTGTGACTGTGGGTTTTTCCGTCTCACCCTTCAGCCTTTCTTTGTGGATCACAACTGTCGCTCCACGACCTTCATAGACCCGCGGCTGCCCCTCCAGAGCTCTCGCTCCACCGGGCTGCTGGCCCACCGCCAGCACCTGAGCCGCCAGCGCAGCCACAGTGCTGGGGAGGTGAGAGCCTAGCCGCCACTGCACCACTTGTCACCTGGAGTCAGCCTAAGGCCAGCAGAGACACTGCAATGTTCACAGAGGCCGGTTTGAAGGGGAAAACACTCCGTGAGACTCTGCATTGTGGCCATCGAGCAGTGACATCAGTGCTGCTTCAAACGCTCGTCAGCAGGAGGAAGTTCATCACAGTTCATTCTGCCAAGTTTGATATTTAACGTAATCTTTTAGCACAATGAAACATGCAGTCACTCCAAGACTGAAACTGCCTTTTAGTCCTTCTAGAAATCTTAATGCATCACAGGGATGCTGCACTCGTCTCCCCCAAAGCTCGACTGCATATATTACTGTACTAATTACTATAAACACCATCAGCCATAGTGAACGTGATGGATGTTGCCTCTTCAATCCAAAGAACCAGTAACATCACTGGGTTCAATTATCAGGTTATGGTAATGGATTTTGGATAATCTGTGCATCCTAATGCAGGAAGGAATCTTCCTCACTGATGCATTCAAGTGCTTTCTGAGAAATTTCCTTAGGAAATTACTCACTGTATTGTTGATGATCACCTACAGCTTGTGATCCAGAAAATGTGATCCCAGAATCCACCTGCTCGTGTGCTCCTGATCTCTGATGGCTGAGATTTTGGGGGGTTGCTGAGGAGGAGGAGGAGGAGGATGTTAAAGTGGGCTCACGATGCATCTCTCTCGCTCCTGTTTTTGTTTTTGCATAATGGGCTGCTGAAGCGATTTCTCCCTTGATCAGTCCAACTGTGCTGTGATCAAATGCCAAACAGATTAAAATCTCTGCGGGCTGATTTTTATACAGTACTGGAACAATAACAACAGCAACAACAGTAATAATCCTTATTTCTAGAGCGCTTTTCAAAATTGAGGTTACAGAGTGCGTCTCAAAGGCAGCAAAATAAAACAGATAAAGGAAAGGATGCAGAGAGGCCACGAAGAGAAGAGAGACCTGCGGCCAGCAGGCGAGAAGGCGCAGCTGCTGTGGAGCCATTGGCCGTCAGGTGCGTCCGTCTCAGAACTCGGATGCGACCTGAACTGTAGTGCTTCCTTTTGTCACAGGTGGTGGACGACTCTCGGCAAACCAACCCGCCCGTCATGCCGCGGCCCTCCAGCACCTTCAGCGGCTCCAGTCGGAGTCAGTACCAGGACGTGGTTCCTGTGGGTAAGTCAGGCAGACTCAGTGTGTCAGCATGAAGCGTGAGCGCTCACGTCGCGCAGATACAAACGCTCTTCCTCATTTCCCCCCAGCCTACAACGACAAGATAGTGGCGTTTCTTCGGCAACCCAACATCGTGGAGATCCTGCAGGAGAGGCAGCCCGAGCTCGCCCGGAACCACTCGCTCAAGTACGTCTCCGTTCTCCTTCCTCCCGCCTTTCATCGCTCTCCTTTTCCTCTCCCTCCCTCTTCCTCTCTGGCCTTGCTCACATCCATTATCATCATCATCATCATCAGTCACCCTGAACGCACAGTTAACCTTTAATCCTAATGGACTGTGTCGGTTTACCCCCTGATGTGCGTGCGTGCGTGCGTGCGTGCGTGCGTGCGTGTGTGTGTGTGCAGGGAAAAGGTGCAGTTTATTCGCAGTGAGGGAGTCAACGGGCTGGCTCGTCTCTCCAGCGACGCTGACCTAGTCATGCTGCTGAGGTGAGTCCTCTGTGTGTGTGTGTGTGTGTGTGTGTGTGTGCGTGTGTGTGTGTGTGTGTGTGTGTGTGTGTGTAGGTGGGTGATTAGTTAGTTACTCGTTGCTCAACAGTATATAAGATATAATAGTAAAACACTGACAGGTAAGCATTTTACTGCACACTGAGTACTTTTACTTTTCATACTTTCAGTGCATTTTAATGAGAACATGTTGATAAGACTTTAAATGCAGGAGTATTTTCAGTGTGGTAGTAGTACTTTTACCTCAGTAAAGAATCTGAATGCTGTGTCTTCTCTCTTGTCTCCAGCTTGTTTGAGGAGGAGGTGATGTCTTACGTGCCGCCATTACTCCACCCGAGTTACTGCCTCTCCTCTCCGCAGAGCTCCCCCGGTGAGTCTGCCATGATGCACCTTTTATTAACTTCTCACCTTTTTATTAAATTTCACACATTTCAGCTTCAGGTTTGGTTTGCATTGTCTCACTAAATAAAGGACTCCTTTGTACCTTCATATATAACACCGGTTGATGTCGACATAATGAACAAACTCACATATATAAGACAGAAAAACACACTCACATTCCTTCTTAAGCTGCAGCTCATTGATCAGCCAGTGACGCTGTAAAACAAATCACAGCACAAAGACAGTATATTTAATGTTTAACCTCCAAGAGGAGGGACGAGTCTCATGACAGTCTGATATCAAAAAACAATCCAGGATTAACCTGCGTTCAGTCCTCCTGGCTCTCAGGTTTCCATTCTTCCTCATCCATTCAGGCTTTAGTTGATTTCCGCTCGGGATCATTAAAATTTCATTTTATCTCCGTCTCCCTGTATCCGTTTTCCTATTTTTTACCCATCTCTGTCCCCCTTTTCCTCACCTGCCGTCCCCGATGCCTGACTTTCACCGTCCGTCTTTCTTTCGTCCTCTCAGGCACCCAGCGAGCCAACGCCCGAGCTCCCGCCCCTTATAAACGAGATTTTGAGGCTAAACTGAGGAACTTCTACCGCAAGCTGGAGACCAAGGGTTACGGACAGGGGCCGGGAAAAGTCAAGTAGGTTTAAACCCGACAGGTTCAAGAGATTTATGTACGGTTTGTCTGATTTAGCACTGATCTATGTAACATGTGAAGGCTCAGAAAACGGCAAGAGGTTTCCTGATCCACATGGGAGGCAGGTGTGCCGGGAGGGTCAGGTGAGGGCAGGGGGGTTACTGCAGGGCAGGAGGGAGCAGCTGAGTCTGAAATGAAGGAGAGCTGAGCAGACAGCTGAAAGAAGACTGAGAGCTGGATGAAGCTGTGACATAATGATATAAACTGTGCTAATCAACACACCTGGATTTGATACCTGTGATCTAAAAAGAAAGGAGAGATAAACCAGGAAAAAGCTTTCCTAAACTAAATGGACTGAAATCCGACTGATACGTCTCTTTTCAGCCTGTTCATCAAGGTGTCTGCGTTCACTGTACCTCCAAACAGGAAGTGATGTCATTTCTTTGGGAAGCAGGAGAGCTTATTGTGTGAATTCCTGTGTGTGTAGCAGCATCCTGTACTGACAGCATGTCATTATATTCACATACAAACAGGAGATTAGTTTTGTCAACTGCTGGCTGTGTGTCTAAAGGCTGATCTGTCTCGTTCCTCCGCATCACTGAGCTCCATCGCCACACTGATGCACTGCCTGACATGTTCCCTCATTAGCATGAACACACAGTGTCGTTTACTTTGGCTCAATCCCACATTCGCCGTCCTGCTGCTGTAAATACTCACTGGAGCACCAAACGTGTACTAATCCGCCGCTGAAAATAGTCCCAAACAAATGCACATGACAGTCGGAGAACTGTAGAATAATTCTAGGCGTCTCATCCCTCAGCTGGGTTTTACAGTGGAGTCTGTTAATTCTTCATGATATCAACACATCAGGTCTAATACTGCTGGATCTGTGTGTGTGTGTGTGTGTGTGTGTGTGCTCCCAGGCTCATCATACGCAGGGACCACCTCCTGGAGGACGCCTTCAACCAGATCATGTGTTACTCCCGCAAAGACCTCCAGAGGAGTAAACTCTACGTCAGCTTCGTGGGCGAGGACGGGTGAGAAAGGCGCATTTCATTTACTCGCTTCATCTCCTTATCGCGCTTCAGTCTGCGCCGCTGTGAAATGTGCGTGTTTGCTAAGTGTAATTGATCCAGGGGAGTTTTGCTGAGCATCCGTTCTTATCTCGAGCTTCGAAATGTACAATTACACACGCACGTCTGATAACATCCCCGTAAATCCACAGTCGTCTGGTGAATGAGCGGCTGGAGCGAGTGGGTGGGGAAGAACTACTGCGAGAGAATATTAATAGGTGGAGTTACTGTGAACGAGCGCATCGGTTACACAGATGATTGGCAGCGTCTGTGCGGTGAATGACTGACAGTATATGCTTTGTTATCACATAATTGTACAGTCTGTTTTTGTTGAAAATGCACAACGCTGATGGTCGTTTGGTGGAGAGATTTCATTTAGACTCTGCTGTACTCATTGTTCCTTTAAGTGCTTCTTAGGTGCTTCAGTAGCTGCAGAAGGACGAGAATCACTGACATGTCTGTGGATGTTACTGATTGCAGGCTGGACTACAGCGGACCCTCCAGAGAGTTTTTCTTCCTGGTGTCCAGAGAGCTGTTCAACCCGTACTACGGCCTGTTTGAGTATTCAGCCAACGACACGTACACCGTCCAGATCAGCCCCATGTCTGCCTTTGTAGACAACCACCATGAATGGTGAGCTTTGCAGTTCTGTACGTCTGTCCGTCCCGTGTCCACAGCGTGTGCCTGCTGCCTGTTTGTCGGAGTTATTCTGCTGCTGCGCTCGCTGTGAAGTCCTCATCTTGTCTGCTCTGACTGCTGCGCTCATCCCAAAATAGAAGTCATTTGCAGGGTGCTGGGTGGAAATTTGGATCAGCAATTTGTGGCTCACCAGTCAGTTTTGCCTCAGTGTCACCGGTTTGTCGGACGGATGCATGGATGGATGGATGGATGGATGGATGGATGGATGGATGGATGATCGGGCTGATGAATGGACGGATCATCGGCTGGATGAGGAAGGCAGCGGAGGCAGCAACATAATCCCGAGTCTTCAGGGGTTTGTTTGTCATGCCGGACAAAGCTTGTGGCACTTATCAAATTTGGAAATGTCAAGTCGATATTTCTGTTCTCGTAGAAACAGTCTTGTGGCGTTAGAGAAGTTCTCCTGAAAGATATGAACTGAGGCGAGGAGGGAGGAAGGCTGCACAGCTCCTCATCTCCCCTGCTGGTTCAGTCAGTCTCTGCTACAGCACTGTTCTGACTCAATGCATCGCTCTCACACTTAATCTTGGGGGGGATTTAATTTATTGTCATAAACACTGTCGCCATCTGGTGCATCTCCAGTTAGAAAGTGAACTTCAGATTCTGTTAAATGCGACATTAAACACATCAACGAGTGCACATAAGGTGACAAACGTCCACAGTGTTTATGTATCCGCAGAGAGAAGGTTTCAAATCTGTGTGCGATGTTTCATTATCTCTGTAGCTCTCAGTAACTCCATCCATCTGATACTGAAAGCACTCCATCTGAAGCAGAATCTGGGTCCAGTTCTGACGCCGCGGCCTGTGTTCACCTCTGTTTTCTGTGTTGGGTCCAGGTTTCGCTTCAGTGGGCGTATCCTGGGCCTGGCTCTCGTCCATCAGTACCTGCTGGATGCCTTCTTTACCCGACCCTTCTACAAGGGGCTTCTTCGCATGTAAGTCCCTCAGTCTGCTTCTAACTCCAGTACCAGCCTGCAGGACACCAGCACTTCCAATCAGATCCCCCTCACAGACTCCATTAGGCCGTGCTGAGACCATGAGAGTCTCAGTCAGATCTTCTCAGCCAGCAGCTGGCTGGGTTTCCCATCAGCGTCTTAATTAATAGCTTTGTCCAAACAGTCTTAAACCTGCCAAAAGTCTGCACCAAGGACAGATGTTTCTGCAAAAATAAGGAACCTCAGCAACCTGCAGCCTTTCCAGGCACCACTGTGCAGCATTTACCAAACATACAGAAATGTATTTCAGTGATGTTACGTCAGCAAACGATACGATTCTCTCCAACAGCCCAGTCGTTTTTTCAATTGTTGTGCACAAACTTCTCTAACCTGATGCTCCAGATCTGGGAAGTCGTAGTTGGAAACTGTTTGGGAAAGGGCAGGCACTCTGAAAAACTACCAGGCAGGTGATTGGATGAGCCCTCCGTCTGTCACCGTCCATCATGGGCTCAAGGCGTTCTTTGCTCTTTCAATGCCAACCTCTTTGCATCATCACTGCATTGAAGGCAACTTTATTTACATCACACATTTCTTACAGAGAGTAAATGAAAGACGTAAATTCATTGACAAAGCAGAGGGATTGATGTCGCCTTGTTTGATGTTTGTGATGCAGATTATTGACGTATGCAGCAGTTTAGTGCTGCTGCTAAACCTGGTCCACACATGAGGAATTATATTAAACTAGTGGACTTTCTGTGTTGAATCTGATCCAAATCTGACTCCTTCCTGTTATGGTGCTCCATAAAAATGATAATAATGATCATTTTCAGTATATAAGACGATCCAGGTGACTGCTGTCTGCACATCCATGCTTTCATGGTGCAGATTCACCAACAGCTGCTATACTTCCTGTTTGAGTCAGCCAGTGCATCGTGGCAACAGTGGTGGAAAATCACACAATATATTCCTGCCATAAGGAACAAAAAGTAATAGAAGCATCAAATTTAGGAGAAGTGACTTTTATTGGTTTTACTTTATCACTGACACCCTCCGTTCATTCGTTTACTGATATCTGTGTTGTGCTGAAAACATGAAAATAACAATATATGGCATCTCTTGCTAAAACATGAAGACTGTAAATAAAGAGAATGAAAACAGGCTAAAATCAAAAGGTTAAAGGTACATTTGTGGGACTGTAAATGAATGCTATAAGTGTGTTTTGCCTTCTGTTTTTATTTATTATCTGTGCCTCTGTGAGCGCGTCACATCCCTCATAGCTGCGGTGGAACATCTCAGGGGTTTTATCCTGATACATAATAAATTTGAGCAAACATATCGTCTTGTCAAGCATCAGGCTGTTATGTTTTACTGCCTTTAGCTGTCTTTGGGGAAAGCTGCCTTACACTGCCATAAATTAACCTTTAACCTCCGTCCTCGCAATCAGCCGCGTTTTACGAGCAGGGCAACCCATCAATACGTTGTTGACCCCTCTGCCTGCGCTCATGCAGCCCGTGTGACCTGAGTGACCTGGAGTTCCTGGACGAGGAGTTCCACCAGAGCCTGCAGTGGATGAAGGACAACGACATCGAGGACATGCTGGACCTCACCTTCACCGTCAACGAGGAGGTGTTCGGACAGGTGCGTGGGCCTCTGACCGCAGCCTGGAAAACTGAGTCTGCGCTGAGGATTCGAGTTTTTAATGTCTGCGTGCCTGTCTGCAGATTACGGAGAGAGAGTTGAAGCCGGGCGGGGCTGGTATCCCCGTGTCCGAGAAGAACAAGAAGGAGTACATCGAGCGGATGGTCAAGTGGCGCATAGAGAGAGGAGTGGCCCAGCAGACGGAGAGCCTGGTCCGAGGCTTCTATGAGGTACAGCACCTAACGCCTGTGTTAGAGGTACAGCCAAGAGAGCTGCGACGCTGCAACATAAAAACACAATATAATGATTTATAAATCCTTTCCAACCTAAAGACAACATATTTGGTGTTTGAGCGCATCAGCTTCATTGATTTTTGTACATTTACGCTCATTCTGAATTTGATGTTTGGTAAACTGAAGACTCTCGCTGCCTTATGTGTGACTTCAGATGCTCAACAGTCCACCGTCTCCGTTGTTGTGTTTGGCGCTTCAGAATGTGACACGTATTTTTAATGGGAGGCGGATCGGCACACTTTTGCCACAGAGCCTGCAGGATGTGCTTTGGCAGCGTCTTGCTTGAATAAGCAGGGACGTCCCTGAAAAAGACGTCGTCTGGATGTACATCCAATCATTAATTCTTCCTGCGTAGATGTGCAGGTTGCCCATAGGCGCTAACGCTCCCCCGCACCATCACAGATGAGTTTACACTTCTGACAATCTGGATGGTCTTTTTCCTCTTGAGGACACGCCGTCCAGAAACACTTTGAAACGTGGACTCGGGTTCAGAGCAGCTGGCAGAGTTTCTGCATGTTAGAGTCTTAACTTGCTTTTGCAGATGGAGCGACAAACTATGACAAAAGTGTTCCTGAGTCCATGTGTTCATCTCCTTTATCCAGTCATGTGTTCACGAAGTGGTGAGCGACTGAGCCTTTCCAGGACGCTCCTTTCATACCCAGTCTTTGAAACGTGTCGCTGCATCAGATTCACAATAAGCAGGTATTCACAGAAATCAATGAAGCTGATGAGGAAGAACATTAAATATATTGTCTTTGTGCTGTTTCCAGTTGAGTTTATGTCAAAAAGGATCAGCATGTTATCACATTCTGTTTTATTTGTTTAACCTAACTTGTTTGGAATCAGGGTTGTATTGATGAGGCTCTGAGCTCCTTTGAAAGGGCAATAAGTCCCATAATGGCTGTAATATACTCTGATCCCTACGAATGACGCAGCGTGGTTGCGTATTTGTTTTTTAAACTCAGGACCCCGTCAGCATCCTTCCACCCACGCTCCCGGCTGACATCTGCCGTTTTCAGCGGTGGATGACGAGTCTTTGAGCAAGCGACTCTTGTCACAATAATTTTCAACCAGAACGGCCAGAAACAGCCGTGATCAAGCCAAAAGAACAAATGACAAAGCAGCGCTGCGTTTCAGTGACTTATTAGCTCTTCATCACATGTTCTGCTTTTCATCTTTCACTTTTTTTGCCTGTTAGCGTCTCTGCGGGGATGGAAATTAGATATATGAATTGAAATAGATGGCATAGGTGACTTAGTAGTACCTATTTCACGCCTGTTAGGATTCCAGTGAATGTGCAGTATGTAGCTATATAAATAACTGTGTTTAGGCTGGTGCACTGCTCATCTGAAGGCCAAGAACGTCTGCAGTGGTCTGTTCAAACTCAGAGTGTTGACAGATCAGCGTGTGTGAATTCATTCCAGTTTCTAACTAAAAGAAGATGATGCTGTCATCTGACAGTCCTGGACCGCTGCTCATATTCTGCTTTTCCTCATGTTTTCATAACTCAGTCCCTGGCCGAGCAGGGGGACGGATTACCGCCTCTTTGTGGGCTGTATGTGTGTCAGCGTGAGTTTCCAGGCCTCGGTTTGCTAAACAAATCAAATCCAACATTTACTGTAAACAAACTGATGGAAACTTTTCCCACAGAACTGATCCTGCCTCCATCTGTGTCTCCACTGTAACTCTTCTCTGAAATCCCCCAATCAACCTGACGTATGTGATAAATGAACTGGCCGTGCCGTTTGTGATCCCGTGTGCGTGTGTTTGTTAGGTGGTGGATGTGCGGCTGGTGTCTGTGTTCGATGCCAGGGAGCTGGAGCTGGTGATTGCAGGCACTGCGGAGATCGACCTGGCAGACTGGAGAAACAACACGGAGTACAGAGGAGGTGTGTAAAGCTGCAGGGAAGCAATGAGGCAACGGAGCGCAGGTGTAGATGAAAGTGCTCGTGGCAGGCTGACAGCAGCGTGACAAAACTAACAAAGTCGAATGCAAACGCTGGCTCCCTTTCAGGTCACTTATTCATCCACAACTTGAAGCTGCAACCGTCAACTCCTCTGCTGCATTCATGTGGATTCAGATGATGACGCCTTCCGGGCAGCGCAGGATAAACACATGCTGATATGTTGCTCTGGCGAAGCTGCCGTCTTCCTGAATCCACGTGAATGCAGCGTTAAACCTCAGCCGCCAGGATTCCTGCAAAGCTGCTTGTTTCCTGTGAATCAGGAATTCCTTGTCCTAATACATGGATCTGTCCCCACACTGAGCTCCAAATGTCTATTCATTATGCTTGTACAACACAAAAAACAGCTCCAACGGTGTTAGAAATGTGGCTGCTGAGGAGCAGATGGAGCCCATCTGAAATGCTTCCAGTGGACCTTTAAACTGCGACGGAGACGTGATGTTCCAGCACGACCAGAACGTGACAAAGCTGCATCAGTCGAGTGGATGTGAGGGGCGGCGCGCTGCTGCAAACAGAGGCCTAAATGCAGCACAGGCAGAGTTTTGATGTTTCTCGTGTTCCCATCAGGGAGAAACTGGAGGCCTGGATGTTTGAATTTAAGTCTATTAACTCTCTCACTTCATCTTAAAAGGTACAAATATGTATCACTCCCTCTGGTTATTGTAGTTAATAGACAGTGATTCTTGAGTTTGAGAAATAATTTCATTACCTATTTAATAACTGTATCAGGCTTTACTGTAATGTGCATTATAATGAGGCCTTGAAACTTTGGGGAGCGATTGCTGTTTAATTATTGTGATGCTTATTGTGCGCAGTGCAAGCTGCAAGCGCCGGTGTCCAAACCGTTTAGAGGAGATCACATTAAAAGGCTTTTTAAGGGTCTGGCCAATACAGTTGAAGAGCGGCCAGCAGAGAGCTCAAAGTGAGGTTCGGCCATGACTCAGTGCGAGGCTCTTTTAATCCAGGAATCGACTGAGATGGACTGAACGGCTCCGGCCATTAAACATTAAAGAGCGGGGCCCATTCAGAAAAACCTGAGGAGGGCGGCGGAGGCCTTATTTGTTCTTCATCTGACTCATCATCGTCCGTCTCCCCGCAGGTTACCATGACAACCACATAGTGATTCGCTGGTTCTGGGCGGCTGTGGAGAGGTTCAACAATGAGCAGAGGCTGAGGCTGCTGCAGGTAGGGCACGTGGGTGAACGCATGCACGCGGCCTGCCCCCGTGTGGACGCCGGGGGTCCTGCAGGCACCGCAGAGCAGAGAAATGCTGCTTTGATATGTCTTTTATGTGGTTATACAGGTGTTATAGAGTCATTTATGACAACTTTAAGTCTTCAGTAACAATGTTTTCACACTTGTTGTGCCTTCTTCTCTCTAGTTTGTGACAGGAACCTCCAGCATTCCCTACGAGGGATTTGCCTCTCTGCGGGGCAGTAATGGACCCCGCAGGTTCTGTGTGGAGAAGTGGGGGAAAATCACCTCCTTACCCAGGTATGATGTCTGAAGGGATGACTCTTACAGGCACCGGAGGGGGAGGGCTGTATATTTTGTCGTTTTGCTGAGGGGAGTTTTTTTTTCTCTCTCATCCCACATTTATATTTTATATCAGCCTTCCCTTGCAAAATTAAATATTGATTATTACCCGAGATTAAACAGATACGAATGATGGCCTTAGTTTGCAAAACAGGTCATAAAGGTGTGTTTTACATTCCTTTCTGTCTCTCAGGGCTTTAGTTTTTTTTACAATCAACTAACTTATGGAACCAGTAAGTCAGTTTTAAGGAGCAGAAACACAGAAAACACTGAGAATCTTTCTGTTCAGTGAGGAATCCTCCTGTCAGTCATCTTGAAGGTGTGATCAAACGAACGAAGAAAACAAAAGTCGTTTTCCTGTGATGATATTTTGGGAAATCTGCTTTTTCTCATAAAACAAGATAAATTAATCAGGACAAAATGAGCTTTGTTATCTGGAGATCACGGGATAATTAACTCATGATCTCCAGATAATGGAATTAAAAATATAATCTGCAGGCGTGGCCCTTCCCAGCTTCCGTAGAGACGCTCCTCTCGATACTCATCCCTTGCCTTGTGTGCCTCCACAGGGCTCACACTTGCTTTAATCGCCTGGACCTCCCTCCTTACCCCTCCTTCTCCATGCTCTACGAGAAGCTGGTCACTGCTGTGGAGGAAACGAGCACGTTCGGCCTGGAGTAACATCATATCAGCTCACGCCCAGGAGCATCTGGAAGTCCTCCTTTCTCGCTTCAGAGAGACTTGGAAAATAAAACTAATAATCCTCAAAAGGCAACTAACCCCCCCGTGGATAACTCAGCTGGGTTTCCCCACTGGCTTTTTGTCACTCAGCACGCAGGCTTCGATCCGATTCTCCGCCTTTCGACGATGAGCGAACACCTTCTGGAAGAAAGGCGGAGAATCGGGGTTTGAAGAGCTGTACAGTACAATCTCTTGTTTTCATGGTAACCTTTGTTCATTGAGCCACATGTGTGCTTTATCTCTTCAGTTGATGGCCTTGTTTACTGGATTTCTAGCACCCCTCGTCCTCCTCCTCGTCCTCCTTCGACCTGCACCTCAGAGACAGCTGCTCAAAAACCACCCACCTCCCTCTCTGGACCTCTAAACTGTGTCCTTTCTTCACTGGGGCTGCGACGTTATGAACTACAACACACACACTAGTCACCTTTGCACAAAACACACACAGACATGAGACATTTTGTTTTTATTGACGGTGCAAACCAGTGTTTCCCCTGAGATTTTTTTATCAGCATGGAAAGATGACATTTTAGACTTCCACCTGAATATTGGCGGGCCTGTACGGGAGCAGGGGATACACTAGAGTGCACACATACACACTCAACCACACAAACATACACAAATTGCTTCAAACCAGTTGTTCTGAGACTGAAAACACACTTGTTTTCACAGCTTTGATTCCTGAATAAGCTGGACAATGAGTCACAGATCATCAGTGACCTCTCTGGAAAGTGTCATAGACTCATTGTGATAATGACGGCAGGTGCTGGTCAGGACTGTTACCTTCACTACTGCGACATCACAGCTCTTGCATGGGCACATGAGGTAAAGACTTATCTGAGACATGCATAGCATATGCTCAGCAAGGACACCCAGTATCACACACACACACACACACACACACACAAACACACACACATGCATATAATATTGCAGCATTAGCCTTGATGCTGTGGGTGCATCTTCTTACAGTGCAGCAGATGCACTCACTCCAGTATACAGACACCTTCAGTCAAATAGAAGTGCAGGGTTCCTGTCTTTCAAACTGTTCCACACATTTCTCATGAGTAATAGATGCAGTTTCTCACACAGACAGATGAAGCCCGCCCATAAGTGTGACACATGCTGATGTAATCGCTTCCCACCCAATGAAAGTGATGAATGTACCAAATAAGTGACTGAATGTATGAACCTCAAGCAACTCTGCTCGGCCCCTGAGGAAGATTTCGAGCAGGCCGAAGAGGAAACACAAAGCGGAGGGAAAGGAAATCAAACGTGACGCGGTTGCTTGAGGAACGAGGACGCGCTTCGGTAGATGTGGGCGCCGGATTAGGCCTTGTTAGCTGACAGACACGAGCCTGGTGCCGCCCAGGTGATGGTCAGGGTGCAGTGGTGGGATCTTTTTAGTGCCTCTTGGGTTTTCCTGACCATAAAGTGAAGTTTCATAAGGAAAGCTGTTTTATTTCCTGGTAAAAAATTTGATCAGATCCATGTGTCTCACAAATCAAAGGTGGTGAAAGTGAAGGAGCTGTGCTTTAAATTCCCAAAACAGATACCAACACAAGGGGGCAGCAGGGTGTGCTCTCAGTACTGTGCTGATTTTCTTCTTTCTGAACGACCTGACCAGGTGTGTGATGCTGTGCGGATCAAGCGCCGGCCTTTAGGGCTGTATGGATATTGTACTCTGGAACTTTTGGCGTACAGGTCCATACCAGACAATAGTTTTGTCCTGAAAGCATGTGATAAAACATTTCTCTAACTCCTAAGTGCACGAGCGAAACCCTGAGGACCCTTTCACTCACACACTTTCTTACATGCACACAAAAACATACACACACACACATACTCGTTTTCTATGGGGTGCATGCAAGATTACACCTACTGTACAGAGTCCTGTTGGAGCTAGACCACAGGGGCTGGGATAGTGCTAGAGAGCCCCACATGTGATGCAAGATGTGGAGGCAGACTTTCGTATCCCAGCCCCCCCTCCCAGTCCAATACTGCATGCGGGATCTTCCCGGTCAGCTCTGTGAGCTGTGCTGGGCCAGACACCCCTAGATGGCGTTGTGTTATAGCTCGATATTGCATGCTGAAATAGTGCAACACACTGTCCTTACTAGCTTTTTTTGCATGAGGATATCGCTATCCATTCAGAAAAAGGGGTGAGGGAGCTGGTTAAGTTGTTTCACTTGAGGCGTGCGGCCTTATGCTCACCTGGCACTGTCATACCTTGAGTGTTGAGATCATGGGAACAGGGTGTAGGAAATAGGTGCTTCAGTCACTTAGTTTAGCTTTGGAAATGGGAAAACATGTGAATGCAATAGTTTGTTTTCTCTATGACAGTATAATGGCGAGTATCTTGGCGGCATGTTTCAAAAATATTCTTACTTTCACATGTGCGTGTCTGCCTATCTTAGTAATAGGTCGGTGGTTACGGTTCATTGGTCATGAATCAGTGGTGAATCAATAGGGCTGTTTTGATTTTGTGAAATGTGAGAGCACATGTACGTGAACCATGTGTGCAGTCCTGTTCGTCTCTTTGTATATAGATGTATATGTATGTCTGTCCTGTTGTGTGTATAAATATATATTTTGCACCGAATGTACCAAAGGTTTGGGGCTTGCAAAGTCAACCATTAGGCCTGCTCTCTCTATTTCAGTCTAACAAACACATCACACTCCTGGCTTCTGCCTACAGAGCATCACCTCATGTTTGCTTGAGGGGCAGATTTGTGGCATGGGCAACAACGCTTCACGTTAGGATATACATTCACTCGGTCAGTTTGACATTTTCCATAATGAGGCTTTTCTGCTGCAGAAGACTGGTAAGATCCATGACTTGCTTCACATCCAAACAAAGGCAGTCGCACCTCTCGTCTTTCCTAGTACATTTCTGACAGGACCCGGCTCCGGTTTTCAGAATTCCACTCTATGCAAAGCTCCTGTATGTGTGTCTCCATTTCACCCCAATGATTGTAATAAAAGAGAACAAATGGCAAATTTTGATTAATGATACATGAGCCTTATTTATCTTCTGCAAGAGGTTTGCACCAAATTGCATGTGCGAAGAACAAAATAGGAGGAGACACTTTATAATCAGAAAACTAGATCAATAAAAACCTTAAAGACAACATGGGGAAATCCTATTTAAAAAATGTCAAATTATTAGACGATCCCTGTGCATGCTTTACACACTTGCAATTGCACGGTGCTATGAGAAGTTGCAGGGTTTAGTTGCTGAAGCTTCTTTGCCAGATGATAATAAATTTACCTGTGCACAGTGGACAGATGTATGTGAAAGCTCATTTCTCCCTATAAAAGAAAAACTAGATGAAATATTATAAATGACAGAAATAAAAATACTCATGGTAAGTTGACGTTAGAACATACTGAGCTATATTTACAACATAGTGAACCATAAAAACAAGTTATCAAAAATATGAGGAACAATGCCAAAAGTCGGGCTCATTTTACAATCAGGATTTTTTTTTTTTTTTAATTTCACAATGTGATGCTGCACTAATTATTTATACTCACTACCTCAAAATTACTCATTTATGACTAAGTGACAAAAGATTTTGACTTGTAAATCATTATTTTGGATAATATGTTAAAATCATGACAAACTAATGCCAAGTCAAAAGTAAAATTTGCATTCATAATCACGATTGGAAAGTCGAAATTTAGATAGTAAATGGAGATTTTGACATAATTAGACATATATATGTAGTTATATGACTTCCCATGGGTATTTTTAAATGTTTATCATTCCCGAATCTTTCATCCATTTTTCTTTTCCTGGCGGAAATAAACTGCCCTCGGTTTCTTTTTCTTCATTCGCTCGTACGTGTACTTACAGAGTAAAATATTACAGGTGACACACCTGTAAAAATGGTGCTCACGTTTCAAATAAACTCGAGCTCGCTTTTTTAAACGCGTCTGTAGTGCGCATGCGCCGGGCAGTGACGTGTCGAGAAGGTGTCAAACAGAGAGGATGTAAAAATGACCGAAAACTCTCCAGATGAACTTAGTGAGATATGTAGTAGTCAGCGGCGGCGGTAGTTTGGAAAATTCCCCCCCGGAACCACCCGTAGGTGTAGACTTCACAGACTAACTGCGCCTCTTCAGTTGTGTCGTGGAAACTCGGTTTAACTCACTTTTGAATCCGCGACATTGACCGTTGAGCTAACTTAGTTAGCGGCAGTTGAGCTAACCGGAGTCCGTAAACTAGCCGAACTGAACGGTAGCATGGGGACCGGCTTAGCTAACGTTAACATGTAAGTTTTGTACAGCGGGTAGTGTAAACGTTAGCTAGCCACTTAGCTTAGATTTGTCGTTCATCTCTCGTTCACGTAGCGTTGAGTATCCAGCCGGGTGGCTGGCGGCAGGACCGACACCAAAGGGAGAAGAAGATGTCTCGGAGGCGGCTGGACAGTCGTAGCGGGCTCTCCGCGGGGCTGCTGGGCGAAATTCAGACCCCGATCAGCACGGAGCCGATGGAGAGTGTGTATGACACCACCGGAGAGCTGGGAAGGTGAGTCCCCGATGAGTCCGGGCAGAAGTGAGCTGTCTGCGGGAAGATTTGAAGCTCAGTTATGGTCAATTTTAACGCTAAATTAGCAGGATTTCACATGGTTAGGCTATATTAAGTGTAAAATTTGTATTTGAAATGAATCTCGATTGTTAATAAGAAGTTTGCCGGACTAACAGGACAGTGAGGACATTACATTAACTTACTGCCTAACAAGAATGTGTGCTCTGATAGCTGAAAACCACAGGACAGACCATAATTTACGATTGTATAAAGCTTGCAAACTATGAACAGTGACAATGTTTAGGGAAACTTTATTAAAGCGACAGCAATGAGAGCCAGAGGGTGTGCCCGACATTTCATTTATCACATTCACAGTTAGAATACTTTACAGTAGTATCATCTATCATTTTTTATGTATATGTATGTATATATATACACACATATACACACACGCTGCTTACGTAAGTCAGAAATGACACTGTCATACACATTTAGACTTTAGATGAGAGGAAAACCTGCCACATATCACGTATGGACAGCAGAAACATTTAAAGATAAGATAAGACTTTATTGATCCCACATCAGGGGATTAAGACCTTATAGTCGGCTCGTATTACAGAAAGCAAAAACACTGGCACAAAGGGGTCAAGATAAGGAAAGTGTACAGGACACAGGACAGGAAAACAACTATGTATATGTACATTATGTACAGGTTATAAGAATACTAACTGCCATAAAATTCCTACTGCCATAGAAAGTACTATTGCCAGTTTTCCTATGAGAAAAACTACTAATGTCGTATGTTGTATCGCACTTGAGAAATACTAAGTCTATGTATTTGCACAATATATACAGTTTATGATAATACTGTTGCCAATATGGATGATAAATAGTGTTATTGCACAGATGAGAGAAATATACAACTTAGAAAAAGCACCAGATGAAATGGATAATGTGAGAATACGTTAGCATTGATAACAGTGGTGCAAAACAAAAAGTGGGTTTATGATGTGGAATTGGGAAAGACAGCATCAACACAGAGCTACATTACATGATGCTGGTGATGGATTACCCAGAAGAATGAAGAATGTCCTTTTGAGGTGCCCTTTATCTCACCAGTTCAAATACTCTATATTCAAGTCTGTTTTGTTCATACTTTGTGTATTTGTCTTCCTGAATAGCACAGATGATGTAATTCAGTACACTAACTCTGAGTTTGGACTCTGGACTGTAAGCTCCAGCCTCTCAGTGCCAGCAGACCTGACTCCATGCTGCCACAGTAGACCTTTGTCATGTGTTTGGCACTGTGTGTGAGCCATGGCAACAGCTGATGGCTGATGGCCGCTCCTACGAGCCCTATGAGGTGTGTTTGAAGCGGTGTGTCACGCCGAGTGTGCTGTGTAATTCTGATGTCAAAACAGGAAGGAGGAAAGGAGCACATGTGGAAACCAGGCTTTAGAAAGAAGAAATGCCACTTCTGTTCACTTGTTTGTGTGCGGATTGTCAAAACAGGAAGTTCTGAGGTGCAATATTTGCAAAAACATGAAAAGAACTACTTAAGTTTTACTTTGACCTTTAAAGGAATTAACATTAATTCCCAGTATTAAGTCAGTATGCATCAGTGACCTTTAGCAGTGGAAAATTCAGTTTCCCTATTCATCGTCAGGGTGAAGCTATCGCTTCTATTTATTATCAGTTAATCTCTTTCTATGAATTTCTTCAACATTCATCAGTATTTTCTATATTGATATCGAATGAAATGACTGTGAAGTGTAAGAAGGGTCAGTCTCTGCCACTCTTTTACTTCAACTAGCAACACATTTACTTCATGGTTGAGTCTCAGACGCTCAATCCAACGCTTGCAGGTTGCTGTTTACAGCAAAAAAAGCTCTTAAAAACAATTGTATGTTACCTGCTCAGAACCAAACATGAGGCAGAGGCTCCCTCAGGGTCATTACAAACACAGTATGAGTATGAGCAGCGTAGTTCAGCACCATTGTTCTATTGTTTAGGGGAAGTCCTCCTGGGTCCCTAACCTTCACAGTCATTGCTCTTGGGCTCTTGTGATGCAGTTATTTTTGGATTTTTCTTTCGTCGCAGTCATTGTAAGGCCTTGCAGAGAAGTGTTTCCACGAATCACATAAAACATCAGCTGAATGCCAGAAGTTTTTTTAGTGAGGGCAAAGTCGGTCTAGTTCTCTGGATAATTTGAGTTAATAATTTCTGATGTTTGTTGTCCAGGTGTAGCTGAGGAGATAAATCACAGTCTCAAATAATTAGATTATAGAGAGTCATGTCACCATATTAGAACAGCATGCCTTTCATAATTGTTGCATTGCTGCTTTTCAGCATCATCAGCCATGATGAATTTTGACACTTAAATGTAGCAGCAGATAGTATCTTCCCAGTCTTATGTAACATGAAGAATTACCCCAATAATCAAGACATGGCAGCATCTAATGCCAGTATTTTTATTGCACCATTAGTCCCAGTGCAGCAATCATTTACAAAGAGCAATCTGTCATTAAGGCTGCGAAACATATTGATTAATGCCATTTATTGTCTTTTATTTTGAAAGTATTGTGAAAACATGTTGCCTCAGTTTGTGGTCTGACTTCACATCATTTCCCCCAGGCTGCCTTCACCTCTCCTCATTACCTTACGCTCTGATGTGAGGAACGTCAGCGTGACGGCTCAGCCTGTGATTTTGCATGCCCAGACCTTTATTGTGACACATGTTGATACGGGACTTTCCATATCACCCAGCCTTATGTGTAATATATGACCTGTAACTACACTAATGGGAGGGTGTTAATAGAAGAAATCACCTAAATCTGATGTAGTTTCATTTAGGGATCCCAAATTTCTGATCTCTGTCAAACTAAAGGGTGCATCTTAACCGTGTATGTCCACTTTCTGCTTCCCAGGGGGAAATTTGCTGTGGTCAAGCACTGTGTCGAGAAGGCCACGGGGAAGGTGTTCGCTGCAAAATTCCTCCGGAAGAGGAGGCGAGGTCGCGACTGCCGGGCAGAAGTCATTCACGAGATGGCCGTCCTGGAGATGGCCCGTAACAACGCCCGAATTGTCAACCTGCACGCCGCTTACGAGACAGATCACGACATCGTCTTAGTGCTGGAATAGTGAGTTCACAGCAGAAACACTAACATATCCTTTTACCCTTTTGATTCAGTGCTGTATGCATTATGTAACCTGCCTAACTCTGGATGTTTGTTTCTAAACAAGCAAAAACACGCACAGCACCAGCACTATGATCCTGTCAGTGCCTGTTAAAGGGCAAAGTCCTGTTTGTCCAATCCCAAGGAGCTGCCACACTCTGCTCTTTTATGTAATTCTCATTCTTCTTAACAGGTTTATCAAGACTTGTTTCAAGACTAAAAGTCCCATGTTAGCCAAACTGTTGTACACTTTGACCCATGTTAGCTAGATTATTGAGCAGCACTCCAGATGTCGCTGACCTGAATGAACGTCTTCTCAGCCATCATCATCATCATATTTTGTACTGTCAAAACAGAAACCTGTTGTGACCTAGTTTGGAAATAAGAACACAGTGTTTGTCTTCACGTGAATTGCTCTGATGTTCTAACCACACCTTTAATACTTGTTGTTGGAGACACTTAAATCCCTTCCTGAGAGCAAAGACAGCTTGAAAAGCTGAACAACTCTCCGTGTTGATCTAAGACAGCCTGGACAGTTCGAAAGGGGCCCAGAGAAATGTCAAAGTAGAAACTTGTATAACCTGAAATGTGATAAAATCAGATTAACTTTGTACTCTGGGC
Source organism: Chaetodon trifasciatus (assembly GCA_037975065.1). NCBI lineage: Eukaryota > Metazoa > Chordata > Actinopteri > Chaetodontiformes > Chaetodontidae > Chaetodon > Chaetodon trifasciatus. The sequence continues at coordinate 186,932 of JBBMOE010000006.1, forward strand.
ACAATTTTAGGGCTTTGTGTCAACTTTGGCTGACGTTCCTACCTCCAGTGCTTTACAGTGAGTAAGCAGGAAAGTGGTTTGAGGTTGCTTTCTTGCTCAATAACACTTTGCCAGGACATGCAGGATCAAACCAGTGACCCTCTGGCTATGGGCTGGCCACTAAAACCACCAGGCCACCCAGAAACCCTGGAGTACATCACGTTTTTGTTGCATCACACACACAATCTGCATTAAATGCTCGTAGCTGGCCGCTTCATGAGCAGTCTCTGTGTGTGTTTACAGTGTGTTTCTGTGTGTATTTACAGTGTGTGTGTCCGTGTGTGTGTGTTCTCTCTTCACCCAGTGCGGCAGGTGGAGAGATATTTGACCACTGTGTGTCTGAGGAGCTGCTGCCAGAGGCCCAGATCACCCGTCTGATCAGGCAAACACTGGAGGGAGTCCACCACCTCCACCAGAGCAACGTGGTGCACTTAGACCTGAAGGTCTGCACGCACACACACACACACACACACAGAAAATCACGTGCATGTGTGTAGCCAGAGCTGAGGGAACCTATTTTTACATGCTCACTCGCTTTGCCACAAACCCCCCCCATTAAGTGATGCCTGTGTGTCCCTTTTTTAGAGCAGCTGTGTGCTCAAAACCCCAATATCCTATTTTCATGACACAGTTGAGCTCAGATCTGGGATTGGAGGTGGTAACAGAACTCCACTCAGAGCAAAGTGCAAACGGAGTGATTTGTGCCCTCCAGCTGCAGGTGGATCTCTATGTTTAAGACATTGACAGTGACACTGGTGCAAACTAGGTCAGAGGATTTTACATGACATGTTCTTTCAGTGAGATGCTAATTGACATCAAGATCTGAGCAAACAGAACAAAAGAAGCACAAACTGTACTGTATGTTCTCCTGCAGAGAATGAAGCAACAGCTCAATAATGGCGTGTTTGCACAGTGTCATGTGGTTAATATATTTTCACTGCTTAAACAGAGAATCATGGTAGATGTACTTTCAGAAAGGTAAACGCCTTCCTTGGAGGCCAAAAACAATATTGCACAAGTGTTTAAAGAGAACTTGAGAAGTTATGATTTTCGTAAGAGGTTTTGAGGCCAGGTTTGAAGTGCGCCTTATCTCTGCAGAGCTTCTGCTTTCTGCCCGACGTTCACTCTGTGTTTCCTGTTTGTTTCTCTCTCAGCCGCAGAATATTCTCCTGACCAGCCTGTCTCCCCCAGGAGACATCAAGATCGTAGACTTTGGCCTGGCACGCAGACTGGGTGCGGTCGGTGAGCTCAGAGAGATTCTTGGCACACCTGAATATGTGGGTAAGTTGATTTTCATGAAACGCGCTTTGATTTCTCAAAGACAGACAGGATCGCATTAAAGTTAGTAACAGTAGAGCTCCTTAGATCTTGCATAACACCAATAGACAGGCCTTTGTAGGACGTCTCATAAAGTACGAGTCGTTTATGGTTATTGAGAAGTCCTTGGCATTAGTCTGTTGTCATTAGCATGCGTGTCACTGAGCTTATGGATGGAGGCAGTGAACACAACCCTGCTGTCACACAGACCTCGAGAACCCTCTGCCAGCTCCTTTGTGAGTTTAGTTTGTACATTCAGATAAGTTGACAAAGAAACAGCTGAGATGCAAAACACCAGTTGTGGTGAAATGAAACAAGGTGAGGCTTGAGACGACACAGGAAATTACAAAAAGCCTTTCTTGTAATACTGAGCGAAAGCTGACTTCTTCTTTCATGTCGTTCAGCTCCAGAGATCCTGAATTACGAGCCAATCACAACAGCGACTGACCTGTGGTGAGTCCGTTTTTGCAAAACCTGCAGTGACTTCATTTTGGACGCCGTTCAGCAGTTTGAACATTGGCTGTGCAGTTTCAGAAGGAGAACGCGTAGCTGTGAGCGACGCTGCGACGTGGCTTCTCTGCAGCCTGTCACTCCGTCGCAGAGCTTGTTTTCAAACCTGCGCTGTGACTCTTAAACCAACTGATTTGTAAATGAAAATGAAGGTGATCCGTTTCAGCGTAACGCCACAAACCTCAAAGCAGCTCTGCAAAGCTAATGGCTGTTTACAGGTTGGCTAATTGTTTTAATGGTCACCTTTGTTCTCACTGTTGCGGTCGTCCAAATGATGAAAATAGGACTGATGTTGTTTTTATGGAAGAATTCAGCCTCTGCCGCTCAGTGGACGTGTTGTGACTGCGTCCTGCATGCCTGTGTGTGTCCCGCAGGAGCGTCGGCGTCATAGCCTACATGCTGGTGACGGGCGAGTCTCCGTTTGCCGGAGACGACAAGCAGGAGACGTTTCTGAACGTGTCCCAGGTCAGCGTGGACTACAGCAGGGACGCCTTCTCCAGGGTGTCCGAGCTGGCTGTGGACTTCATCCGCAAGCTGCTGGTCAAAGCGCCAGAGTGAGTGAAGTCACCTCAGACTCCCCGGACAGAAACCGTCAGATGATTTATTTTGAATGGAATCAGCGGACAGTTAGCGTGGAGCTATAAACAAAAGGATGAGACATGATTTCCACGAGACGTCCCAACCGTCTCGTCATACTTTATCTTTGATTCTGCACACACACTTGACAGTGAAGAGCCAATACAGCACTGATTCTTTCCCACAAACACAGCTGAAATGTTTCCGCTCATCACTTTCCTTCATCGTGTTATTTTTGGTCCTTTATAATTAATTTATCTACTTATGTAAGATTGATAACTGTTAAATGACGATGATGAAACAAAGTAAACGTTGTTTTAGTGGAACAGAGGTTACATGTAAGCCTACTAATCACAGATCAGTAATAGTAATTTAGTTGATCAAGCTAAAGTAGCAGCACTGCCCAGATTAAGTCCCTGTGTAGGAGGAGGAGGCTGATTCAGGATCAGTTTTGAGTCCTTTCAATCCCACAGTTTTCTCCATCGGTTGAGTGACGGACCAGCGGTGACATATTTTCTCCTCCGTCGCTGTCACTTTTATTTTTTTCTGCTCACTGCCTACGTTTGTCTGGGAAAATGTAAACAGACTCTTCCGGTCTGAGCGCTGTAAACATCTGATTTCACAGGGAATCGGATCTGAAAGTCAATCTTGCTCAATTGTTCAAGTAATTTTTCAATCAAAAATACCAAGTTTGATGGTTTCAGCTTCTCAGATTTGCTCCTGTTCCTTCTCACACGTCATGGTAAATGAAACGTCTTGGTGTTTTGGACTGTTGGTCAGACAAAACAAGCATTTTAAATGATGAAATGGTGGAAGTTTTTTTCATTTTTTAGACCAAATGATTCATTGAATAATCACAAGCTGTTGTCGGTGGTGTGTGTGTGTGTTTGGACTGCAGGGACCGGCCCAGCGCTGCAGAGTGTATGAGCCACCCCTGGCTGTGGCAGCAGCAGTTCTGTCTGAGCCCCGACCCCGCCGCCGCCCGCCCCGTCCGCGACAGGAGCTGCGGCGCCAAGTGGGCCGCCCCGCTCGAGGACCCCGAAGACAAGGAGAACTTCCTGGAGTCGCCCCACTCTCACGCAAAGAGGTTTCGCTTCGACGAGGAAACGCTCGCTGCTGGAGACGGTGACTTTTGAGACAGTGACGTCCGAACGTTGAGGAGAAGTGTAAGCCAGCAGAATTCTTTTAAGCCTTCAGAAAACCAGCTGTCTGCTGCCCGCTACTCAGAAGTACTTAGGCTGCGTTTATATTCCACTAATGTTCGACCACTCAGACCAAAGATAACCAGCTAAACTTTGAGATCACTGATCCGTCGCTGTTTGAAGGTGTGAAAGTTGTACAGTATGTCTCAACTAATGCATTGTGTTTAACCTAAAGTATTTAATACATTTCATTGTTAAAATCTGTGGTGTTTTCAGAGGGCGGGCGATGTCCTGATGAAGGCTAGTGTGGAGTATTTCTGGGGAAATCTATGCAATACTTCTCTCGTGCATTTTAATTTTCTCAGCAAACCTTAAAGACGTGAACAGCTCTGCCAGAAGTCAGTCACCGGGCCTGGTTACTGTTTGGTTGCACTTTTGCTTCAGCAGAACTGCCCGATAAGGAGATGAGCGCCTCTGCAATGAGGAAGTGTGATAGTGTCCTTATTTGCATGTGAAAGAGAATTTTGGGCGGCTGGACTGCAGCATTATGGGCTGTTGGCTCCGGCCTCTGTGTTTTCTTTCATGTCAGTTTTTAATTCATCCAACATGGTGCTGTCTGTGTCAAAGCTCCGTCTCTGACTACCTGCATCGTTTCTGTGTTTCACCTCCAAGCTGCACTTTCCAAACATCCAGCAGAGGCTCAGAGTAACACCAGCATATTACATTCCTTCTATGTTTGCATTTCCCTCAGAGTCTCATTTTCTCCATGTCTGCAGTAACACGAGTGTTTAAATTTAGCTCAGGGTTTTAGATGAAACTCATTTTAATAACCGTAGTATAGTCCCCTTTCAAAGAGCTGAGAGGCTTCCACATTTAGTGGCAGAGTTTGTGTTTTCTAGAAGAAACTGCCGGGACGGAGGAGCTTAAACCGAGCAGCAAATCACGGCATTCCCACCATCTTTGTTTATCCTTCTGTACTAAGCTAGAAACTTAAAGCTGTAACGGCTGAAAAAACCCAGTGACTCACGCAGCCGTTCGCTGGCCACACCCGCGCTCACTGAAAGGATGTCCTCACCGAGCTGCGAGTTCCTCTTTGTTTGGAGAGAAACGCGACTCGAGCACTTACTTCACGAGCACACGCATCGAACCGATAAGCAAAACAGGAGCCGTGCATGAAAGTGTCTGTCAGACCCTCGCCAAAGCCATTCAGCCGCGCTCACTGAAGGCTCGTCGTCTCGGGTCAAGGTGCCTGAGGGGACGTCTTCCTGTGGTTTTCGTCTCAGGGCGTGCTGCTCGCTCTCTGCTCACTTTGTTGTCTACTCTTAATGTTATTCTTATAGGCCTATTATTATTATTATTTATGTGCTGGACTTCTACTTTATATTTTTATGTAAATAATGTGCTCACATGTCTTATATGGAAGTGTTGAGATTGTAGTGGGTAATTTAGGATGATCAAGGTGTTATTTAAAATAAGAAGTTGCTGTTGTGGTCGCAGTGTATCGAGTAATAAATGGAAATGTTTGACTGCAGCGAACTGGGAGGACGAAGGCGAGGATTAGTTTTTAGGTGGTACTGGGAAGTAAAGCAAACATGGAGATGAGTCAGATGGTTTTAGTCAGGAGGAGGATGATTAAATACGTTGATGGAGCTGGAAATGTGTCTTGAAAGAAGCATTTAAAGGAAGACTTTGACATTTTGGGGAATATTTCCCAAAATGTGGAACTGTTCCTTTGGGTTGAGATGTTGAGTGTTAAGATATGTCGGCATGAAAGGCTTTTTAGGTGTTGAGAAAGTGGGAGTGATGTTTTCAGTGCAGTTTTCTGAAGAAGTGGATGTTTGTCCCATGAAGCTGGCAGTGCCTTCGCTTAATGTGAAACCTGAGGTGCTATTGATTCACAGGATTTGCGTCTTTTGTTGGAGTAAGACTCGAGTGGAAACACCTCGCCTCTCCTAAAGTGCAGATTCTGATTTCTGTCGAGCTCCAGTGAAACATTCCTCTTTTTGTTCCGAGGTGCCATTCTGAATAAGGCCACATTGCGTTTTTGTTTGTTGTTGTCACCGGCTGGTACAATGGGCTTTGTGTCGGGAGCTGGGCGTCTCCAGCCACGGCCGCGCTCTCATCTGTATGCTGTCATCCTGAAAAACTGGAACGCCACACTGTAAAAGATTTCATCTCAACGAGTGATTTAAGTCTCACCGAGTCAGCGGATTCTACTCGAGCTTGTCGTCAGAACTTTGTCCAAGCAGCTGGGAAGTATATCAGTTTGATATATCAGGAAATAAGCTTGAATCTTTCTTTTCAAAGTCTACCCTGCTCTGTCTGATACCTCTCCAAACAGATGAGTGTGTGGAAATAATCTGGAGGTGGTTTGATGCGGGAAGTTTCTCAGCTGCATCTGAAAAGAAAAAAAAAAAAAAAAACAAGATTTTAAAACTTGACGGGTAGCTTAACCTCGAGAGAGAGGATGGACTTGTTTTGCAGCGCAGTGATGTCAGGGATCTCGCCTCGCAGGATGACGAAATGCTCGAGCGCGTCGGACAAAGTGCCTCGTGTTTGCTGCCGTCGTCTGTCACTTGAACATGACTTACGCTGCGGTGTTGATTTTCTTATTTTGTACAGCTATTGTACTGTTATTTTCAGCAGCTAGTCACTCGGTGGCCTGTGTGTGTGCGTGCGTGCGTGTATGTGTGTGTGTGCGCGTGTGTGACAGTGCTCAGCTGGCATTCAGGCCGTCATCCTCAAGAAGCGGCGCACCGGTGATATCAACATTCCTGTTTGTTGTGTGAGACTGAAGGAAACTGTAGTCAAACCAGCCACAAGCACAAGCAAATAAATGTTCAAGAGATGGATGTTTATTTTGCATTTTATATTTTTTTAATGTATGAGCATTCTGATTGCATCTGAAATGACTAAAAAAAAAAAAAAAGACATAATCCGTATTGTATTCTGATCAACTGCAGGCTAATATGTAAGCATCACAAAGCAAACTGAAAAAGCTCATTAAAGGTTGTAGAAAATATCTGACTGAGTGTTCCATGTTGTTGTTGTTGTCGTTGTTGTCTTGAGTCAATCCGGTGCAGAACAGGCTCTTTGTACTCCTCTACACTGCTGCCACCTGCTGCTTCCAGACAGCTCAAACAAACAGCTCAGTGTCAGCTGGTGACAAACACATCGCTGTGTTTCATCCTCTCATAGCTGGCCAGGCTCAGCCTCAGCACGACACAGCAGCACGGTGACTGTATGTTCTATTAGCAAGCACATGACTTAAAATGATGCATGTTTTCTTGGCTGTGCACTTGCTAAACACCTTTTTAAAAATCTCATCTGCCTCCTTGTCGACTCACAGGGATTTTAAACAGCACAACATACAGCAAGTAGTAAACATAATGGAATGGTCTGAAGTTACATTCAGCAAAACGAGTTACAGCCATCAGCGTAGTGCAAAGACGCTATGTAAGATTACATAGAGGTTAATACATCAGAGACTAACACACATGCCGCCACATTCCCATTAACTAGCAAGTGTGTGTATTTTTACATATTGCAATAAACAAAGAAACAGAATGCCACAGTGAGGAAAACATTCACTGGCATGACGACAGTTTGTCTTTTTTTTTCTCTCAAACAAAAAAGGTAATTTGGTATATTTTCAAAGCAAAAATGTAGAAAGATCCAATCAAAAAGAGCAAATTAAAGAGCAATTGTCTTAACAGGGAAAGTTTACCATGAAATAAGTTCAACAGTTCTTTCTTAAACTTTAAAATCTCCCTTCAAGGTCCACACGATCTTCACCAGCAGCAAAGAAGATCATGTGATATGATCGAAAGCTCCACAACGGCTACTCAATGGACCTTGAAGGGAGACTGTGCTGTCGGCTGCAGTCATGTGACCTTTAAACAAAAAGGTCGGAGGAACTATTGGTGGAAAATCCACCAACTTTCGGACCGAGCAGCCATTCATTCATTCATTCATTCATTCATTCATTCATTCATTCATTAGCTACAGTTTTAAATACAATCACAAATCACGACTGAGAATCCAACTGATGAAGTCTGAGTGTAAAGTTCAGACATTCACACATTCAGGCGTCTGAAAGTAGCTCAAAAGTAACTAGAAGTGCAGATATGAAGAGAATGTAATAGATTACTCTTAAGTTTAAAATCATGGCGCAAATTTAAAATAAATCACAAAGTTACACAATTAACTTAAATTAGAGAAATTCCCTCGTAAACACAATCCAACATGAATCACTTCGACGGCAACAAAAAGCTTTAGAGTCAAAAGTAAAAGGTCACGTTTAGCCTGAAGAATAAAGAGGGAGGAAGACCATTTTCATACCTGCATATTCCTACTCAGGGCCGCGGGCAGCAGGGGAAAGACCCCCATCATTCAGACTCGGATCAAGTGCATTTAGCAGTAAAAAGTACACCAGCATCTGTCACATGCTCTCAACTCTGAGCCCTTACACATAGAAAAATGAGGTATGACCAGCACATTAATCTGCATCCTTAATAAATAATTTAAAGCGCTCAGTGACGTTCAGCTCACCACCAAACTCAGAACTCCTGGATGACCCTGAAGTGGTTCTCGATGGAGGGGGGCTCGTCCTCAAAGTGCAGCTTCTTGTTCGGACAGACGCCGAACTCCTCCAGGGTCTTGATGAAGTATCCGTACTCGCGGCCCACCCAGGCCCGCATCGGGTCGCACACCTCGTAAGGGGTCACGTGGGCGTGAATCGACACGCCGCTGGAGGCGAGCTCCTTCAGCACCTGCTTGTCCGTCACCCAGGTCTCACTGCCCCCGGGGTGTCCGCCGTCCAGCCAGTACATGTCCGTGATGCGTTTGATAAAGTGAGACAGCTGCGGGTCTGCGCGGGCCCCGGACAGCTCGTACACCAGCTGGTTCAGGACCACGCAGCCTTTGCTGAAGCCCACCAGCGCGAGGGAGAACCCTGAGGGGATGCTGTCAGCGCCTCCCTGTGGCTGGAGGGGGTGTGGCAGGCCGGCTCGCTCCATGCCGTGGCTCAGCAGGGCCCTGCGATCAGAGGAGCTGTTCAGACTACAACTCACAGACTGTTACTATACAACCACCGAGCAGTAAACACTAATTTAGTGAAGCTCATAATGTTCAGGTGATGATTCTGCTCAGTGGTGACTCCAGCAGACGGTGGTAACGATCTATTTGTGACCTCTGTTCTTTACATGCACAGCAGCAGGCGTATGATTTCATGACATGATGCTGACAGCAACTACTATAAATAACAAGTCCAAAGGCAGCAACACACCTGAGTAGTATGAAGTTAAACATGTAAATGTAAGCGTAAAAATGAGACAGTGAGTTTTTTTATGAGTTTGAAAATCAACCTGAGGCCGGCCACATGGCCTTTGTATCGTCAGGTGTTTCTATTATTTTGTACACCCCCTCTTGCTGAGTGTGCTTGAGTTTGAACACTTTCTTGATGAGCAACTCACAAGACAAGTATGAAAGATGTCTGAATGGCATGCATGCATATACACACACATACATACCTGCATACACACATACACACATATATACATACATACATACACATATAAACACATGCATACATACATACACACACAGATACATACATACATACACACACAGATACATACATACATACACATACACATACCTATATGCACACATATACATACATACCTACATATATACATGCATACACACAGATACACACATACATATATACACACACACACACACATACATACATACATACATACATACACACGTGCATATATATACATACTTACACATACATATGCATACACACATACATGCATACATAAACATACATATATATACATGCATACACACACATATGTACATACATACATATATACAAATACACACATATACATACATACATACACACACATACATACGCACATACATACGCACATACACCTATACACATACATACATATATGCACACATATATACATACACACACATACATACGCACATATACATACATACATGCATACACACATACACCTATACACATACATACATATATGCACACATATACATACACACATACATACGCACATACACATACATACACACATACATACACACACATACATACATATATGCACTCATATATACATACGCACATACACATACATACACACATACATACATATATGCACTCATATATACATACGCACATACACATATACATACATATATGCACACATATATACATGCATACAAACAGATGCACACACATACATATATATACATATACAAACATACACCTATACACACATACATACACATATACATACATGCATACACACATATATACATTCAAAGGACAAATAGCATGAAAGATGTCTGAATGGCATGCATGCATATACACACATACATACATGCATACACACATACATGCACACATACATACACACATACATGCATACACATATATACATACATACATACCTATATGCACACATGTACATACATACTTACATATATACATACAAGCACACAGATACACACATACATATATATACACATACATACACACACACATACATACATATATATAGACACATACATACACACATACATACATATATATATATACATACACACTTACACATATATATGCATATACACATACATATATGCACACATATACTGCACGCACACACACACATATATATACATACATACATATACACACATACATATATACATACATATACACACATACATACATATACACATACACGTATACACACGTATGTATGTGTGTATGCATACACACATATATACATGCATACACACACATACATATGTACGTACATACACACATAAATACACACACACACACACACATATATATACATACATACGCACATACACATATACATACATACGCACATACACCTATAGACACACATATATACATATATACATGCATACACACATACATATGCACATACATACATACAGACATACATACATATATATACACACACATATATACATACATACTCACATACACATATGCACACATACATACATACGCACATACACCTATACAGACATACATACATACATGCATACACACATATATACATATATACATGCATACACACACACACATACATACATATGTACATACATACATATATAGAAATACACACATACATACATACATACACACGCACATACACATATACACACATACATACATATATGCACGCATATATACATACACACACATACATACGCACATGCACATACACATGCATACACAGATGCACACACATACATATATACATACACAAACATACACACGCACATACACACATACATGTATACACATACATACATATATACACATACATACACATGTATACACACACATCCATACATATATACACACATACATATATATACATACATACACACATATACATGCATACACACACACATATACATACACATACATACGTACACACACATACACACGTATATATATGTGTGTGTGTGTGTGTGTGTGTATATATATACATACATACATATACATACACACACATATACACATACATACATACACACACCTGATGATTTTTGTAAATATCTGCTTATTCTGATGCAGCTCCCTTTGAAAAAACAAACCTGAGGTGGCGAAACGCTCCAAAGCCAGGTGAGTACGGGGAGTGCTCCGGAGCCCCGAACATGTTGCTCTCCACGAAGTTGTGGTAGCAGCTGAACTTGTGGAGATACATGCGGGAAGCTCGGACCACCCAAACGTGTCGGTCAGGGAAACGGCGGCCCAGGGTGAGCGCAACCTGCTCCAGACTCCAGCAGAGCCACTGGGACCCCTCGGGCTGCAGGGCCATCTGCTCCTGGAAGTTCTGCACAGACAGGAAACACAGACGGAGACCGTTAACAGCTGCAGGACACGACTTAGATACGACTCCAATTATAATAATAACAACAGCAATTATAATAAACTTGATTCCTTTCGTACAGGAACTGCAGCTGAAAGTGCTTTACACAACAGAAATCACATGCACCAAATGAGTGATTTCCATAGAAAGGACAGAATGGTGACGCACAGCACAAAAGTCTCAGTATCAGGAAGCCATGGCTAGATAAAATTTGGACTTTGACATGCCTTTCCTTCAATGATGGAGTCTTCCATCGTGGCACGTTTCATGTGATTAACTTCAATGGAAGTGTGTTCAATGAAAAAATGTGTTGAATACTTATTTCCCCGACTGTATACTCATGATCACTATGCATTTGTTTGTGCACATACATCCCTAAATCCCACAGTTTGCCTAAAATTAGCTTCTTCGTCAGCGTGGTGATGATGTTTACAGCTTGCAAGATGAAGTGCTATAGCATAAACGTACAGAGCTGGGAAGGCGAGCGGGTTGCTCTGGCAGTTATTGAGCCTTTAAAAGCTAAAAATTCAGAAGGCCAAAAGAAAAATACCCCCCAAAAAAGACTCTAAAAGTCAAAGATGCTGGAATAAAAAAGCTGGCTTCGATCTGCGAGCCAAACAATAAATGTTTCCTTCTGTATCCTGTCCTGATAACAGCCGTGGAAAGAGTCCTCACACACATCCGTCCATCTTTGACACACTTAGTTAGTTCCATCAGCAGCATCTTCTCAGTCTGCTGTCAGACTGTGTGGTCCTCAACACAATGACCTCATTCATTTTATTTACATGGAAACATCACTGTGACAGCGTCCTGTGCATACGAACGTCTCCCGGCAAATACCGGCACACTGTGGGAATATTAACACTCGCCTGGAAGGACGCCTAATGAAATGCAAATGAGGCCATGAATAGCCGGATTGGGCACTGGGGAAGCTTTAATAAATGAGGGCAGTTCTTCAATTCCTGAAAGCAATTAGAAAAGAAAACAAACGGGCGACGTTTAATCTTCTTTTACTCCTCCATATTTTTTAAGTGACCCTTCCGCTTACTAAAAAAAGGAACAAAACGTCTCTGAAACGGCGCCGCTTAATGCGACGGCGTAATCTGGCAACAGCAGCAATTAAGAGGTTTGGCTCAAGCTGAAGAGACTCGACCACGTCTGCTCTTTAAAGCAGTTCACTCAGAGCTGCACATGTTCAGAAACACCCATAATCTCTGCTGGTCAGCTCTGACGTGGTATCTCACACACACACACACACACACACACACACACACACACACACACACACACACACACACACACACACACACACACACACACCACAAACTGGACCTTCATGGCCCTTCGGTAGAAATCTGAGGTTTGTGGACCAATGAACAGTCAGATTTTTGTGGAGCGACAGGTTCAATGACGCCTCCTGTGGCTGTGAGTTATGGATGGACGGGGGCGTGGCTAACGTGTACAGGTGGGGCTACCTCACAGCAATGAAAAGGAACCCTGCTTGGTCCAATGAAGTCCACCAGAAGCGGTGCATGAGTTATGAAAGGAGGCGCGGCAAAACGGTGTGTGTGCCCATGTGTTACTCACGCTGTGCGGACATAAATCTGTTTACACAGTCACACTCTGGGGACTCACTGTACTTGTGGGGACAAAATGCAGGTCCCCACAGTGTAGATCACTAACTTTTAGGGTGAAGACAGTTTTAGGGTTTCTAAGGTAACATGAGGAAAGGTGAAACGCCTGGTGATGCAGATGTTAACATGGCGGCTGCTGTATGGACGATAGTGAAAAGCCTCAAAATACTTAAAGTTCATGATGTTTTTTCTGGTCTTATGTTCTTATTTTTTATTGAGAGTATTTTCATGAGACAGTTCGAGTCTATTTATGACAAGGCAGGAATTAGAAATGTTAAACAGAAGTAATTTACCACATTGCATATCTTAATAATACATGTCTGTGCATTCCAAAAAAAGAGATTACTGTTTGTTTCCAATAATACTCTGCAGTGCAGACGACTGGGAAAGCACAATATATTAAGACGCATCAGCCCCAATCATTGCTGCCTTTATCTAATTATTGACATGAGTATTTTGTTCATTTTCACGTTGTTTTTGCTGATAGAAAGGATCTGCACACATGAACGTGGCGTCACATATAAACAGCTGTGTTACAGCCTCGTCTCAGAGGCTGAACACATGTTGTGGAAGTGTTACTCCAGCGTGTTACATATGGAATTCTGGGAATTTGAGTGTAGTAAATTTCAGCTCCCACTCAAACAGGAAGTGCACCACCTCTGCAGTGTGGCCTCCACTCATTATCCACCTTTCTCCACAGGTAGACAAGCAGTCTTTGCACCTGTAGCTTTAGACAGTGTACTCTGCTTACTATGCTTTAGCTTGGCGCTGGAAAGGGCTCCTTTCAGCTGAATTTCGTGACTTATTACTGAGCTGTGTTGTTCACAGATGAAGGTTCATACAGTAAAAATAAACTTAACTTGATATCAATGCAGCTAAGAGCAGCCACGTGTGACGGGGTCAGATATCTGCCATCATGTTAAAAACCTCTCTCTGACTTTCTGATTTCATCTCCTGTGTGATTTCTGAGATGCAGATCTGTGAATATGTGCACAGTGACCTACATACTCTGCTGCTAAAGAGGGAAACAAGTAATACAAGTCCGTCCAAGTGTGCTTCCCTGTGTGTGCAACAAAGTGCAGGTGATTCCTTCGGTCTTGTGAGGTTTTTTTATGATGCAGCAAAACCAAGAAGATAACCTTTCCCACACCCGTGAGGTGTAACACCATGTTTAAAAGCTATAAAAAGCTTTTTTATATCTGCAAAACACATGACAGTTACCTGAAACTCACATGGCTTTTAGTATGCATAAGTGAGCCATGTGGCTGCACATTTAATAACAATAAACTTTATTTGTACGGCAAATTTCATACAGGAGTTGCAGCTCAAATGTCCTACATGTCAATTACACCCAAAACCTACAGATATCAGGAAACGGCTCCGTGAAGCTAAAAAGGTCATGTCATGTCTTCACTTGACCTGAAACTTTGTCCTTTGCCTCGTGCTTATGCACAGCATTTTTTTAAAGTGTTGTATTTTACTTGATTTTCATGCCAACTGCACTACTTGTATGTATTTATATTTTGAATATTATGACTATTTGCACTTCTGGTTAGATGCTAAACTGCATTTCTTTGTCTCTGTGCCGCACTCTGACGATGACAATAAAGTTGAAACTAATCTAATTTGATGCACTAAATGTACTCTATACTTAACTTGTGTTTATTTAACACCTTATGTTATATATTGTCTTTATTCTATTTAATCTCTCTATTGATTTATCTATTCGACATTTTTTCTTATTCTACTACTATCATCAAGTGGGTTTCATTCTCCATCTTATTTTGCATTAATTTTCTATCCCTGTTTTTATGTTCTTTCTGTATTTTTCTGTGAAGCACTTGGTGCAGGAATTCCTGTATGAAAGGTGCTGTGCAAATAAAGTTTATTATGATTATTATTATTGAAATCACAAGCCCCAGCTCTTAATTCCCACCTGCCAATATCCATCACTGAACTGGTATGAACCCTGACAGGACTGTACGTACCAATAAGGTCTAATAAAATGGAACCTTGCCTCTGTAACATCTCTCAGTGGTTTAAATGGTTCATTTAGGCCAGTCATCGTCTTTCTGATGACCCCGTGTAAAGACCCCTCCCTGATCAATACACTCCATCACTCTCACCTGAATATCCCCGTGGAAAAACACCACATGCTTGTTACTGCTCTTCTCCTTCGGCTCTGAAGCAGTCTGGTCGTCCGCATCAGGCCGGAGGAGCAGCAGGTCGTTCACTCGGTTCGGCGCGTATCCGGGCACCGCGAGCAGCTTCTGGAGCTTCTGGCTCCCGGAGCGTGCATCCCGGCTGGCTGATGCATGCAGCCCCCGAGGCTCAGTGGATGTCGTCGCTGCCACGGAGGTCATCGTTTTGGCCACAGTTATTAGAGCGAAACCCACCGCAACTGCTCGGGTGGCTAACATAAACTCTAAAATATAAGAAAATGATTTGGCGTTTTTCCTTCTCACTCCATGCTGCTCCTGTCAGCTAGCTAACCAACTACCGATAGCAGCATCTGCTAGCATAGCATCACCGTATCTGCGTCAGAACAAGGAGCCTTTATTTGGCTATAAACGACATTTTATCATTACAAACTGTGTCGTATTCGTCGCCTGTCTCACATTGTAGCAGTCTCAGAAGAAACTCTTGCACTAGTTACTTAATTCTGACAGTTTGGGGTCTTTTTGTCCACGAAGAGGCGCTGTTTGTCAAACACACAGCCACCATCAATAGCAGCTAGCTAACGCCGCTTCCTGAGGAGCAAACCATCAACTCTTCTGCGCATGTCCTTTTCCCCCTAAAGATACTTGAGCGAGGATGGTGGCAAGATAATAATCTCATATGTACTTCCGGTTTTGACGAAAGTACGAAGGACTAAGTCACATTCGTGAATAAAGCAGAGGAAAAGTATGAACATAAGTATTGCTGACGTTGTTAAACAAATGCAGGAAATAAATACATAAATGATTTAAATTCTGGACTTAAAATTTTTAGAATCTAACTTATTGGTGGATTTAATTACCAATTATTTTGTCATATATTCATTCATTTGTTTCTAAAAAAGAAAAAAAAAAAAAAAAAAAAATATATATATATATATATAT
>JBBMOE010000006.1:203308-504198 GCA_037975065.1 Chaetodon trifasciatus
GATATAATTCTCAAAACTACATATACCACTCTTGTGAATATATGTGTATAACACCAAAAACACGTCCTTGTAGGCCTCCTCACATACATACATACATACATACATACATACATACATACATACATACATACATACATACATACATCAAATCAAAACAAAGATTAAAAACACTAAACATGTACGTTCACTAAAAGTATCCGAATTGTGCAAATTTTACTAAAAGCCAAATTTAGTGTCTTTCATAAAAGACAAACGTTTGCTCCAGCAGGTCGGAAACAGGAGTGAATCATCTTGCACTGAACTCTGTCATCTTCAGCAGCACAGGTTAAAGTCCACTTGTGAGCAGTTTCGTGGCTGCAGCTGCAGTAAAGTTGTCTCCGTTTGTACTTACGTGCAAGAATCAATGAATTGCGCAATTTCCCCGTAATACAACACGAGAGAATACACTGCACATGTGACATGACGTGCTGAAAGAACGTTCACTATAACGCAAGTATGCCACACTTATCGATGTTTTAGGTACTATCACATGTTTTTGACTTGCATGCCACAGATGAATGCATCGAGTTAGTTTTCTCCAGCTGGACTTCGAACGTGTTCAGTAACTGTACAGACAGACAGCAAAGATATGGAGCAACACGACTCAGTTTAATCCTCCCACAGGCTTCACTGGATGACTTTTAGACTTTTCAGTTAAATTATTATACTGTCACGTGGAGTTTCATGATGGTAAACTTTGCAGATTTGGACAATAACTATTCTTATTCTCAGTTTTATTCTTATATAATGCAAGACAAAGACAAAAGCCAGTATTCTGTCACTCCACAAACTGTCTGTAGATGGCATCATCATTAAAGTCAGTTGTTCATGTTGAATGGACAGCTGAGGTAGTTAGAAATAGCTAAAATAATACAGTTATTTAGACATCTATACTTTATACATATATACTCCTTATACTCTTTTGTATTGAACTGAGCAAGAGTTTATTTTACTGCTTATGAATTCAGCTCCAGATTATTGCTGCTGCACAAACATGGCCTCACCCTCTTTGGCGAGAAGACTGGTGGCTTGTCTTCTCAACGTTTCTGAGGCTCGCAGGAAGGACCTGGTGGAGACTGTGGCCAAGGCAGCTTTATACGACACTGAGGGCAAGTCTCATTTCACATTCAACTACACGAGTCTGGAGATAATCAGTGAGGTTGAGCTCATTTGAAATACTTTATGTACTGTTGAGTAGTTTAATCTACAGCAATGCATCATATTCTGCACGAGCATCATATGTTTGTAGCGTCAGCGACAATATTAGTATTAAAAAAAACAGTACAGGAAAAGTCAGTGAACACGTACTGACACATTTGTAATAATGTTAATAGTAATTGAAAGCTAATAGTAATAATAGTAAACATTATTATGACTGTTCTTAAATGTTTTCCTCACCCTGTAGGCCTACACGGCCTTAATGTCATCATTTATTGATTATTGTTTTGTTCTTTACAGCTTGGGTACTTTTGTGACTATTGAATGCATCATTTACAGACATTGTTTTAAAGCATCAATACTTCTCAAAGCCTTATTAAGAAGTAGGATAATGTAAAAAGAACAATATTTGCACAGTACTTGTGTATATGTACTTAGTTTCATTCCACCAGAGCAAATCTTCCTGTTTCACGTGATTGAATTTACTTTGTTAAACCACCACAAGCTCGCAAACATCATTTAAAATGGGACAATTTTCACTTCTGCTCCTAATTATTAAATCAGGGGTTAGACGAGAGGGGACGGCCGTGCTGAACATCTTCAATGACCACGACTACAACCGCTCCGTCCTCACCATCGTGGCCAGCGTCGACTCTGTCGGTAAGTGCGTTCACTTTCATATTTGTGGTGAAATCTCTCTTTGCGCTGCTGCTCCTGAGGGGAGAGGAGACTCATCTCTACATGCTGAAGCAGCGCCTCTGCAGCAGGGATTCAGTTCCTGTCCCCTGCTCTCCAATCCTCTGAGAGGCAAAAATCCTTTAATAAGCTTTGTCAGGGATTTAAACACAAAAAATTCAGGATGAACATTTTTCTGGCAAAGATCATAGAGAAAAGTTTATCTCATTCAATGCTTATCCTGAACACAACCTTCTGACAAAGCAGACAAAGCTCAGGAGGTTCACAGTTTGAATGTCCTGCACTCAGCCCGAAAGACAAATAAATGAGCGTAATTTGCCCCCAGTTACCAAATCTGTTATCTTTTGTCATGTTAAATTCATCTTTTTGCGGACAGAACTTCTAATTTATATGTTTTTGTTGTATTCCAGGGGAGGCGGTTCTGTCTGCTTGTGAGAAGGCCTGTGGGCTGATCGACATGCGCGCTCACATGGGGGTCCACCCATGCATGGGTGCCGTGGACCTCATACCCATCTACCCCCTGGGGGAGGAGGTGGGAGTGGAGGACTGTGCTAAAGCAGCTCAGGGTGAGACGCCATTTGTGCATGCGCGTGTGTGTTGGCTGAGTTGAACCTGTATCGTATCTGTTCATTAGCTTTGGAGGCACAGTCGTCACTCGTGTCTGTTGTTTTGTACTCCGTGCAGCACCTGCAGAGGACAGAGATGAGCATGTTTTGACTCGACTCAGTGGCTCAAATCATATAAAAATCCAGCATGTGCTCACACGGCTGGAGGATGGCACTTGAAATAGCAGGTTTTGCTTTGCAGTTGGAAGCTGTAATTTACATTCAGCCCTGAGTCTTGTTTTATCCTCCATGTTTAGCAAACAATAGCACAGAAATTTAGACAGTTTCAAACACCGCCGCCGTCCCCTGATGTGTAAGTGTCCTGTAATGGGCTCTATAGGAACGTGCCTGTTGGCTGCGGATGTGACGTCTTCAGCTTTTTGTGCTGTTGTAGTTTCACAGTTCACCAGATGACCTAGCCGGCACGTGTGCTGCTGATAATGAGCAGTAGCTCCACTCGAGCCTGTGTGCACTCTGTTTGCAGATCCGTGTGGTGTGATTGCAGAATGATAGTTGGCAAACTCACTAACGAGAACGTTATTTATGCATGCGTGTAATAAGTGGTCCATGTGTCTGAATTACACCCCCCAGCGTGTTTTGTCTGCCACGCTTTTACTGCTCTCGTGTTTCTGAAACTGCGCGCATGTGATGACTCGAGCTCCATTTGCTGGCTAACTAACGTTGCCTGTGTTCTCGTTCAGCTGTGGCTCAGGGACTCACAGAGCGGGTCCAGGGCACCAGCGCCTTCCTGTTTGGCTGGGCGGACTCCCCCCTTCAGCGGGGGCTGGCACAGAGGAGGAAGGAGATGGGCTGGTTTAAGAAGACGCCAGACTTGCAGGCGATCAGGCCCGACGTGGGGCCGCCGCCACAGAAGCAATTCGGCCTCACAGGTGAGCCAGAGCTGGAAGAAAGCGTGAGCTTTATATGCCAGACGTGCTTCTGCAGGTAAATGTTGGAAAGCCTGAAAGGAAGGTTCGATTCTCTTTGCCTGGATTACACGATGCAGGTGATTTTGTCTCTGTTTTTACAAAACAGTGTTTGTTACAGGTCAACCACAGGCCATCTCTCTGCTCTTCTTTGACCTTTCAAAGAAAACAGCCACTGAAACATTTACAGTCAGGAAAACAGTTTTATATGCTCCCTTTCAAGGCTCACATGCATAATCGAATAGCTTGAGGTTGTTCAGGATTTATTATGCTAACAGGCTGTTTAAAATGCAAGAAGTTAAAAAAGGTTCAGTAATTCAGCATTAAAATGAAATAAAATTAGCTTCTCAGAAGTTAATATGAGGTTATGGCCGGATTAACCTGTTCCCGGGGCAGTCGCCAACTTTATCTGGTTGGTGATCCAGCTTTGTGTGGCCAGTGTTTCCTTGCTGAGCTGTGGTGGAGGGATTCTTCCTGGCAGTGACAGTGGCAGCAGTAAACCTACAGATGACAACCAGGATGAAGATAATCACTTGTTTGGGCTAACTCAGATCTCTGAAGTCTCACATTAGCTACGGTTGAACTTTGTCTTCCAGTGTCTTACAGTGTAGTCACACCAGTGCAGCAGGGAGGGATCACTTCAGGGCCTGTCCTCCAAGATACTGAGTTATTTCTGGTATAACCTCACATCTTTCTGTGCTGTTTTCAAAAGGTTTACAGGAAGAAATCCATTGTAGGAGTGATGGATTTCTGCCCGTAAACCCCCCACCTACAGCCTCAGAGGACTATAATCCAATGTAGCAACAACACGTTTCATTTCAAGGCAAGGATGAAAATTTAGTCTTCATCACTTTTACGATCCGTAATTCCTTTGCTGTAAAAGCACAAGCTGAATGTTCCAAAGTAATGCTAATTTCATGGGGCTGTTGAAATGCAGGAGAGCACTGACTGAAGTAAAAGTAGATGAGGCAGTTAAAGGTTCACTGGGTCTCACAGAGAAAATCAAAGACAGGGGACGTGTGATACTTTGAAAGTGTTATTTCAGTTCTGACTTGGCTGATGTCCTGCAGGCGTTGGAGCCAGTCCATATGTCATGAACTGCAACGTCACCATCGACACACAGGACATCGCCATGGGACGCAGCATCGCCACAGCCATCAGAGAGTCGACCCCGGGGGGCCTGCCTGGGGTGCAGGTGCTGGCTTTGCCACATGAGGGCGCTGTGGAAATCGCCTGTAATGTGGAAAGCGTGAAGGGGAGCCCACCTAGTCACACGGCTGCAGGTGAACCGTGGCCGTCTTTCTGCATCGGCAGCCAGCCGTACTGTCATGCTCCAGCTTCCCTCATCACGGGGAGGGTCGCAGAGCTGGCAGGGAAGCAGGGGGTCCGCACGAAGGGCACCGCGCTGGTGGGGTTCACCCCCCTTGAGTGCAGGGGCCTCGCAGAGCTAGCGCTGACTCAAGGCATTGCAGAGTTCTGGAAAGAGCAGCGCAGGATCCGTATGTGAAAATGAATCATCGCCAAAACCAGTGAAACCTCAAAGAAGTACATCATTTATGTCTGATGTCACTTAAAATACCATTAGAGCTGACTGTTTGTTAAGCCCTGACCCCTCTGTTACCACTGCTAGCCTGGTGGGCTTTCCATCCTAATGCTGCACAGGTGCAGTACTTTGTACAGTACACTGCAGTAGTGTCAGGTTTAACACTTAACATTTTGATTTCACGCAGAAGAAAGCAAAAAGCAAGTTTCTCATCCCCAGCAAACTGCTGCTAGCTAATTTTATTACCTGCGGTTAGCTAGAGTTAGCCAATTAACTAATGCTAACTGCTATGTTGGTTAAAAACTTAGAAATAAGGGACAGTGTTTCTGTGTTACAAGTCAACTGCCAGTAGAAATAAAATCTTAATTAAACTGACTCATTGTAACATTGTCCTGTTCAGGTGTTTTATGACAGAAAAACATGGTCAAGCAATAAGCAGGTTAGATTCATTCTTTCACTTTTAGAAGTAAGGATGAAGACAAATCAGTGTGTGTGGTGTTTGTGGAATGTAAACAAGAGCTGCTAACGTTAGGGGATCTTCTCAGTTCCCACACAGTTAATGTTTTGGTTGTCAGCAGAAGCTAAACTCTCCTGTTATAAAACATAATGATAATAATACAGTAAGCTAATGATATCTAATGGTGCGCTCTTTGGAAGTGATGCTAGGTTACTACTGAAGCTAGTTAGCCAGGGATGCTAACGTTTGCAGATTACATTAGAGCAGGCAAACAAACCCATTTCATACAATTTACCTCCTGTATTTTATCTTTGAAAAGGCAAATGAAGCATAAATAAATGAATAAAATACAACACCGTGCACACTTTTTTAGCATGTGGAAAAACCCAAAGCTTGTTAGCAAACAGTCAGTATTTAAATGTTCAAATATTTAATGGTCCTTTGATTGTTTACAGCTCTGGGAAACGGTCGGCTTTAACTGGAACCATTAGCCTGTTTATTAATATTGTTCAGAGTGAATTTAACTTAATTTACTTGCACTTTATTTCCTGACATATGAGCTTTAATATCACTAGCATTGATTAAGATCACAAATAACTGCATTTTAAGAAATTTAATTTCATTTTTTAATGAGACACAAATAACAATAATAACTTTACTCTCACAAAATACATGAAAATAAAACAACAAAACAAAAACTTGTGTGCAATAAAATTTTTGTAGAAAAAATTTAATTGATTAAATAGATCAAATAATAAATTTTAAAAAATGTTCCACATTAATTATTTGTTCCTTGTATTTGTTCCTGGTATTACTTTCATGAGGGGGGATCAAGTTAAACAGAAGCAAATATTTCCACATCCTCTGTAACACACCTGGCTCGGTGCCGTCTTAATCCCACGCTCGCGGTAAAAGAGATTTGGCTTTTTATATCTGAATTTCTTCTCCACCCAACTAAGACCAAAAGCATAAACCCCAGCATATCATCCTCCAGAGTGGAATTTGAATTTTTCTTTAATGTGTGTGTCATTTCCTGTTTACTGAAGAGTCTTTGCTGATGAGTCTTTTCCCATCATTTTCCACCATCAGCCCTGCCATGCATGACTCTGTGGGAGAGTCACCATCTGTGTGTGAAACAGCTATTTTTATCACAAGTCATGGACTGCATCTTCCAGAAACATCCAGCGCTTTGCCAGCGTTTGCACAAAGATCACAGAGAAACAGCCCAGTTATAGTTAGCATTTAATCAAGTGTGTTTTCATCAAATATCCATGCAAAGTGATGCACAGTATTAACCATTTAATAACATGGAGGCGAATTTGGCCAGAGGACAGGTCAGGAATTAACTGGGGCGAGATGATTCCACTCATTTCTTACATAAGGGTAATGTATTGAATAGCAGCACATTCAGGAACTATAAGAACATATGTATTTGAGTCATTAGGTAATAACACCTTAAACTGTATGGATTTGCCACAAAAACAGTTTTGAAAGCCAAAAAGTGCATTAAAAGATGTTTGATTTAAGCTTTACGTTAAAGAAATAAGTGATTTCAGAGCCAATAACTCATCTACAGAAGTTCCAGTCTGGTAAGTTTTGCGTACAAGGGTCGCATGATTCACCAACTCATCAAGTGAGATCAGTGTGCTTTCAGTGCCTGAATTCACTCTCCTTTCATTATGTTGTGTAATTTTTCATTTTTCTGCATCTAAACTTACATAAGGTTGCCCTCTGAGGCAGAAGCCGTGCAGTTTTCATCAATGTGCGCGCGCTTCTTTGGATAAGCTCTCTCACTGCGCGAACATTCACCTCTTTGTATGTCATCCAGCTGAGGCTCTTAGTCACACAAGCAACGCAGCCATGCAGCTTCATTTCATGCGTACACACACAACGCTCTCCCTCCCTTTCACACACACATCCTTTATCTCTCCTCCCCGCTGTCTTCCTCTCTCCTCTGCATCTAGACACACACATGCATGCGTACGCGTTTACTCTATGGATGGCACACACACACACACACAGACACACACTCAGCCTGCCAGGCTTGGGAGCATCAAGGCCCAATCTAGGTCACAGCATAAGCCCAGAGGTATCCTGCTCTCCACACACACTCTTATGCATGCATGTTTTGTTTTGTTGCATATAAAATTAATTTTGACTCGACTAATTTTCCCTCGGCTAACAGTGAAAAGCGTTTGATTTCACTCTGACAACACACACACACTTCCCAGGAAAAAAGAAGACTATAAATAAAACCAGCTCTTATTTTTCCAAAAATCCCCCCTCCATCTTCATCTCCTTCCTCTCCCTCCCGAATAACCTAATTGGTTATGTGACTCAGTCTAATGGCTCTTATGATTGTCACAAGGCTGTCATTTCCTCGATGAAATGCGCTTTGGGATCTTTCCACAGCAGATCACTGAATCAACATCCATTTAGGAGACACTTTGCCACTGAAGCCTAAACTAAATTTGTGTGTGTGTGTGTGAGTGCATTGTGCTTAAATAAAGGCGTGGATGCTCCTGCACGCTGCTGCAGGAGCACCATAGGATCCCTTTGATATGACTTAGCCTGACAGCGTACCATCCGAGATGCGACCGTGTGTCACAGCACAGAAATAGAGGAGCTTATTTCTTTACATCAGTCTCCAGCCTTCTATAAATATTCCAAAGCTCTCTGTTCTCTCTTTCTTGCTGCTTTCTCTGTTCTCCTCCTCCCTCCCTCCCCCTTTCTCCCCCCTCTTGCTGTTTGTCCATTTTTTCCCTACACACTCTCTGCCTCCCACATCTTTCCTTTTCCCTCTGCTCCTGTCGTGTAATGTAGAGAAATATGTGCTGTCTGGCTCGAAAGAGGCAGTAGTGCAAAAACACTCGTGCTGCATCATTTCTGAGCCTGCATGCCCCCCCGCGACAGTCCTGCAGGGCTATTTAGTAAGCTGACAGAGATTTAATCAAATCACCTCCTCCTTCATTTCCTTACTTCACTAGCCTGCAGATTTCCACCAATCAAGTGCAGTGTGACAGTTAATCACAGCCATTAATCTCATCTACCACTGCTCAGGCGTTTGATTCAAAAATAGGAACATTTACACGAAAAAAGAGGCCAAGCAGATTTGATCTAAAGCAACCGCCAGTTAGACGCTGCTGTGCCCAAAATGTCCCAAAATGTGAGCGCGCAGTGCCATCCTCCCTAACCTATCAGTGTGGGAAGTAAGCGTGCCACCTATGAAGTCAGCAGTCCCCAACCCCCACCCT
The DNA here is from genome assembly GCA_037975065.1 of Chaetodon trifasciatus. NCBI lineage: Eukaryota > Metazoa > Chordata > Actinopteri > Chaetodontiformes > Chaetodontidae > Chaetodon > Chaetodon trifasciatus. The sequence goes on from JBBMOE010000006.1 coordinate 211,987, forward strand.
GAACACATGTTCAACATCCTCTGGGCATAGGCTGAGCAGAGCACTGAGACACAGCTGAGAATTAGAGAGAGAGAGAGAGAGAGAGAGAGAGAGAGCGCAGTGAAGTGGAAATATGGGTGAGCATCAGAGAAAGACAGAAATAGAGCGATAAAGCAGTGAATTAGGCAGAGGGAGGAGGAGGAGAAACAGTCCTTCACTGAGGCGGTGATGCTTGGTGCAGACATTGTGATTTCCTCGTAGCAGAAAGCTCTCGTCGTGTGTGGATCTGAGGACCTCGTGGATTTGCTCCCGACTGAGTCTCAGTGGAATTCGCCGCATCCAAAACAGCTGCAGACGGAGGATGCGACTGTGGCTGGATGCTCGGATCCATGTGGGCCTGTGACGTCTGCGCTCCCCTCCGCGGCTACCTTCTTCCCCATCAGGATGGCTCCAGCGGCGCTGACCCAGATTGTGGAGTCCTGGCTCCTGGCTGTGCGCTGCCCCTCGGGTGGTCTGTGAATGTGATGCGGACGAGGCATGCTCCACAGCTCGGCGGGGACCGCTCAGCCTGCTGCCTCTGCTGACATCTGTCTCCGTGGACACACACAGCAACCGGCAGGGTAAGGATGCTGCGCTGACCTGCACGCTCAAATGTCAGAGTGATGGGTTTTGTGTGGGCACGTGCCTGTGTGTTGTATGAATACAAATCACTAGGACCATGCAGAGCTCATTTCTGTTCCTTACACGTGTGCTTGCTCCTTCTCGGATACATAAATGGAGAATCACATCTGGATTTGCTTCCAGAGGCTTCAAACAATACAATAGCGTGTCTGTGAGAATGAACTGTGTGTGCATGCACTATGCAGAATAGACTCATGTTTAATGTATGACCTAGGAGATATCATGGCGAGCAACAAGTAACTGCGTTTCCCCCAAAGTGCCAAGGAAACTAGGCTAGGATGGCACACACAGAGGAAGCCTGAGTAAATAATTTATTAAAGTCCTTTTGGATTCTGAAAGCATTTGGCTTCATTTTGCTTGGAGGAAAAAATGGACATGAGGAAAATGTTTTCCATTATGCTGGGAGGGACAAAGCCGTTTTATTCAGCTGGATCTCGTCTGCACGAGTCCAATAAAGACAAATTCAACCCACTCAGTTCCCCTTCAGTCGGTCAGTGAAGTTCAGCTCAGGTCAGTTTGGCTCAGCTCATTTTAATTGAACTCTGTGTCCTTAAAGAAGTCGATAAGACACGTCACAGATCATCACGTCCTCTACCACAAGAGGAAGGAGTGGATGTCATCGGACCAGAGGTCAGACACCAGAGGTCGCACAGAGGTCAAAGGTTAACAAAGAACCAATTTAGCACTTACATGCGTCAATTTCATATTTCAATTTTTTTCCCTTGGATGCTGATTTAGCATCTTGAGACATTTTTTAATTCCAGTGGGTTTATTTAAGTATTGAATACACACATATCACAGGTTATTGCAAGTCTGCTGAAGGTAAACTTGGTTTATCCGTATTGCTCATAATCTTATCAGCTGCTTCACACTAAGATTCCACCTGGTATGGTGGCATCGCGTTCCAGCTGCGACGTCGTTTTCTTCTGTCCTCCACGCGGCTTCAAACGCCACCACGTTTCAGAAGTGGAGCGTTTGGCCTGTCTGAATTTGATGACTTTCTCGGATTTTGCTGATTTGGTCATTTGACCTTCATGAATAGACTATGTAGTCAAATGGTTTCCTTTTTTGTCTGTTTTAATCGTGTTTATTGTTGATATATGATGGAGAGCCTGCACAGGGTGTTTTATTTTGAAAATTTACCAGCTTCTCAATGCTGTTCAGTATCTGACTTCCTGCTTGACTTGATTAGCTCCGTCGAAAATAGGCTAGGTGTGTATTCTCTGTGCAGCATAGCAAAGACTCGCTTCTACGGTGGTCACACACAGACCCTTAATCTGATATGGGAAAGGTGTACAGGTGTGAGGGGGAGGGGCTATTCTAGGATCCGACAAGCACTTCTGAAGAAGCATACTAGCACCTTTAAACATTTACGAATACGCTGGCTAGTCAACCCACAGTGTTAGAATTTCAAATGGTGTTTTGTGTGGACCTGCTTTCATTTTTCATAGTTTTGCTGTTCACCTGAAATGTATTGAACACCTTAGATACTCTCACCTGATGAAAACAGCATATGCCTCCATGTACCTGCATGTCAGGTCCAAACACTACCATCAATAATCTGAGAATATCATGTCTGCCCTCTTAATAGTGATGCAGCCCCTTAAATGCGAGCAGACTCTTGGCTGAAAGTCTGACCCAGAATTGTCGGTCATGTGGGCCTAAATTTGCCTTCACCACTTTATGTCATGTCATGCCACACTATGCTTCACTTACACAGAATGTCAAGAGTTCCACAAACCATCTAACAAATTGTCCCACAATTACAAAAAGCTCAGTTGTGAATAATTTCAGTTGGGGTCGACTTACAGTTTGTTTGCGTTGGTGTTGTGCTAATGACAGCAGCAGATCATGTGGTCACCATTGTAGCAGACTGGTTATTAGACTGTTCATGGTGCTCAGAGGTGGAAGAAGTATTCAGATCCCCACAGGAGCAACTGTGAAATACTTAAAAGTATGTGTATGTGTATAAGTACTCATAGTGCAGTAAATTCTTTTCTGTCTGATGTTTGTGGATTCATATTCCTGCTGCATTAATGTGTTTGCTGCATTTTACTGCTGTAGATGTTTAAGCTCATTTGAGCTACTTTATATACTGTTGGTAGTTTAATCTACAGCAATGCATCATATTCTATAAGATCATCACATGTTTGCAGTGTGGCCGTCCTGTGAGAACCACACGTCTCTTAAAAGATTCATGAGCTCAGAAAAACAGCCTGTTTTCAGCTTTGTGACGAAGCATTTTCCAGCTAATCCGAGAGGCTTTTTAAAGAGTTTATTGAGCTGAAGAAGGAGGAGAATTTTCTCAACCCATAAAGGAACACTTCATCGTTGGACAGGAAGGGTATGATAATATTGTAACCAGTAACTAAAACTGTCAGACAAATGTGGTGAAGCAGAAGTACAAAGTTGCATGAAATTGAAATACTCAAAGTACAAGTACCTCAGATTTGTACTGAAGTGCAGTACTTGAGTAAATGCACTCAGTTAATTGTGCCTCTGATTGTGCTGTGTCTCAGCAGCAAACTGCAGCAGAAGGAGTTAACAGGAGAAGAGGCTGAAGAGGGAGCTGAGGCAGATGTGACAGCTGTGAATTACTGTGAATAAAGAAAAGTGAACAACTAGGCCCTGTCCCTCACGGCCATGATACCAAACACAATCTGACCCGTCACATCACAGCAGTTGCTCCACTGACATGACAATTTGAAAAATAAGGGTTTGTTAATCCTCATACTCTTGCTCCTGATACCACCATGAGAGCTATATCACTCCATCTAACCCCACTTAGCCCCTCAACACACTATGATACTTGGGAGTCAATTCCCTCATTCAATGGGGGAGGACATCTGAAATGTATTATTGCAGCAACATGGCTGACCTCGATGTAAAAAGGCCTTTAAAGAGGAGTGGATGTACAGTAGCTCAGGGCAAGGGGATAACCATTGTCTGTTGCTGCATCTATTTCATGTTTGGTGCATTGAAGCAGATAGTCTAATGCATTCGATTGGGAGACTGGATGATGGCATTGTGCAGCCGCATAAAAGGGGTCAGCGGTAGCCTAAAGGTTAAAGGCAGGCTTGGACAGGGAGGGCTACTGCAGGGGTCTCCAAACTGGTCAGAAAAACATGTAAGAAGTGAGCAATGCTAGCTTTCAGAAGCCGCTGTAGCCGACAGTAATCAATATTTTTTAAGTGAACATCAAATTAAATACTCTATATAATTTTATTATATGATTTTTTTAGCCTCTTTCAGCTCATTGCCTTGGTGTTAAGGTATCCAGATTTACTGCCTGAGCCCCTCCGGTCACACTTTTTGGGCAACAGTTTCAACAAAAGAGCTCACTGTCACCCCCCTGCCAAGCACCAAACGACGGATAAAATTAGCATTTAGCTGGTGAAGAAAGTTGAGCATCTGTTAAGATAAACACTGCAATACTTTTCTTAAAAGGATATGTTTTTGGACTTCTTCTTGTCAATGTTAACAGTCAATCGTTTGCTAGCACATTAGCTCTAACAACCTCATTAGCACATGATATAAGTTGGCTATGTATCTGCTGGTTTTGCTGTTTCTCTCCACCCAAGTAGCCAAAAATTGCTGAATGCAGATGATAACCAGCTAATGTCTTTTAATCAGATATACGGCTTTAAGCGTTGAAACTCTAAAGCATAAAGCTGTAAAGGGCTGTGATGGTGTCACAGTGGCAGACTCAGGCAGCTGAGCAAAAGTCGTGATGCATTTAAGGTGAAACAGTTGCAAACCCTTTTCTAGCATGCAGGACACCTATTTCGCACATTGGTCCATCATGAGGGGACTTCATCATGCATAGGAGCATCCAAGAGGGCGCATTAGCACTGAGTCCACCAGTGTGCTGTCACACTCTGCTAATGAAAAGGGTGGTTCGTTTGTCAGGTGACACCTGCAGGTGACACTGTCAGTGCCATCTAATTACAAGAAATGGTCTTATAAATTTGACAGCAGCTGCTCCGCCATCTTCGTCCTAGCTTGAACATGCTATGCTAACAGATGTCACAACATTAAACACTTGCTGCTAACCTCAGTATCTGTCAGATGGCTTTTTCACAATGGACTTGTCACAGCAGCGAAAGCACAGGTGTAAATAATAACATTAATGATGGTTGAATTCCATTTAGCTGCCTCAGTTTCAGGGTCCTGGTCTCGTGCATGCTAGCTCACTGGGTCATTGTTAATGTTATTAGTAACACCTTCACTTCTCCCACCTTGACAAGTCAAACGTTTGTTGCCCGTTTATGGGGAAAGAGGAACTACACAACAAGCTGACACCAACCAGACGTCCTGGAGCGCTTTGCTATTGCTAACATGTTAGCAAAAAGTTGCCTATTTACACATGCAGCAAACACTTAAAAATGAAACTTCCTTTTATTTGGAAGCTGGTACATGTAAGTCCAGTATTCAGCCTCCTGAATACTGCTCTGTTTTGGGTTTAGCTTTCTAGCTCCTGAGAAAAATATCTGGCTACTTAGCTGCTAAATGCTCCACCAGCTAGTCGCTAATGCTGTCAGTTGGTGCTGGGATCATAGTGGACAATGGATTTACACTGTAAGAGCCTTGTTGGCTGTAAATGGCTTTTGTTTGATGTGAATAAGTCAGACTGAACTGCCGAGTGTTTCTTTGGACAATAAGACCAAAACAATGAGCTAAAGAGCGAAAAAGGCTCCTCAGAGCTGCAGAGCTGGATGATGGTTAGTCTGTTTGTTGTCCTTCCATTGTTTGTTAACAGCATGTTTGATTTATTCATTTTGTTTAAATTCATTATTCAAAATTATGCGTTAGTTGAGGGTCAAAACACTGTTTTGGGGGATTTCCTCAAAATGTATTCTGGATGAAATATAAGATGTTGCTATTCTGTGGCATGAAGACAGTCGATTTAAAGACTTTGAAGGTCAGCACGAAACATCATCGACTGAAGTGTAATTATAGTGTTCGGCAGGGTGGAGCTGAGGAAGAGCATGTGTTTCTTCGCTGAATCATTCCCTGACTCAATAAAAGTTAAAATTAAAGAACAATCTGTAATAAATAGCTCTTCATCAAAGATTGAACTTGTCTGTTCCATAAAAATTTGCTGCAGAACCAGATTAGAGACTGGGAACGACAGAATGGTAACAGCATTACAGTCAGTTAGACCCTTTGCAGCATCAAGGACGCATAAAAAAATAGCTTTGTACTAAAAATATCTCCACCAAGGACTATTTTTGGAATGAAAGGAGAGAGGGATGCATAAAATTTCCATGTTTGCCAGATACATGCAAACCCTCTGAACAGCTGTCCTGAAGTACAATGAATTCGTTTATTACTTATTTCGATTTTCTGGACATTTCAGCATTTCTCCAGCAGCTACACACTATTTTTAAATGCTCTCTGACCAGTTTATCACCTTACTGGTAGGTCATGATGTGAGTGCTTTTGGATAGTGTGGCAGAGCTGCACATGCTCTAAGCCATGGTTCCCCACTGATAAATCCTCCCCTGCATCTTTTCCTCATGCACCACTGGACGGTTGGTTGCTATTGAAATGTCTCCACAAACGGATGAATTACCTTGCATTTGGTGCAGACGTATTGTTGTCCTCTGAATTATAATAATTGTAATAAATGCAAATCTAAATTTGTGTAATAGAATAATATAAACAAATACCTGCTTCTGCCTCTGTGTTGAGCGCTAATTAGCCAACGTTAGCAGGCTGGCACGTTAAACTGAGATGGTGACTGTGGTAAACATACCTGCGAAACGTCAACATGTTAGCATTGGCATTGTGAGCATGTTAGCATAATGATATTAGCATTTCTCTCAAAGCACAGCTGTGCCTCAGTGCAGCCTCACAGAGCTGCCAGCTCGGCTGCAGACTAATGGTTTTAAATGCTGCACTGTGAACGCAATGGAAGAAAACTTTTTAACCAAATAATTAACATTTTGTATAACTGACACAGGTTTTTTTGTTTGCACACATAAGGAGCTAAATGAGTTGAATTCCTATAGCTCATTGAAATACTTGTACTGATGATAATGACCGAAGAACAGTCTGGAGTCGCCCAACCTCCAATTTAGTACCACTGTTATTAGACCAAAAAGAGACCATGACCAAAAAAATGTGAAAATTGATGAATTTTAAAGTAAATCTCAATTTAAATGAGTTACATTAGCAGTAAAGAAAGATATTAAAGACAGAAACTGAAGACAGATCAGACGAAAAGGTTTCATATGTACACAACATGCTGATGGTGATGTGAAGCTGTGAAAGTCTGGGATGAATGCACAGAGCTGCTTATTGTCCTGCTCTTCTCCCTGTTAGCCGTTATCAGCCTGATCTTGGTGTCTACAAGTGTAAAAGTACCTACAATTCTCTCCTGAAGCTACATTTCCTGCACGACTCATTCCTCAGTGAGGGTTGTGCGGTGCAGTCTAAAGACTGGCTCGCCAGCATATCAGCAGGATGTGATTTGGGGTAGAAGTATGTATTCATTAAATCCCCGGGGGGCAAAATCTCAGCGAGCTCCTGTCCTAATTCATTCCAACATCAATGCCAGAGGCTGAACTGCTGCCTTGATTATACCAATTTGCCCTCCCACCCACCCAAAGGAAGACATGTAATTACACTATTTACACTGGAGTACTTTCCTCTCTGAAAGGTCCCCAAGTAAACACGAGCTTTGTTTTCCTTCTGCATTGCAGTCATTGTGATTGAGAAGCACAATAAATGTCAGACTGTGACACTGATGTGGAGAAAAATGAGCAGCTCTCACAGCACATTAGGATGTGGAAGGCCTGCAATAAAGGCTCTAATGTAGACCGAATAATGTCGTCTAATGGAAGGGCAGTGATCAGAGTAATCATAATCAGATCACAGTTACAACTGCAAAATGTGGTGCAGATGATTCAGATCCACTCATTTAGACTGCAGACAACACAAAATAGCGATACATCTGAACTGCTTTAAAGGTGATATGAAGTATTTAAGTTAGTAAAGCAGATAACGTGGCTGTTGTAGCATTTTAACCTGTAACTCATTGCAACTTCTCCCTCGCTTTATGCCTTAATTATTCAGGATGTCTAAATATAGAAGAAGTCTTCAAAGGTTTTGTACGGTGCCTGAGAGAGCTCAAAGCACATACAGGAAGAAAACACAAGCCAATTAAGACAAAGCCGTCACCGCTGTGGCGACGCGCACATCACACTTAGAAAAAAAAAAACCTGCTGCAAAATAAATTGCTTCTCTGCCGTGTTTCTGTGAGCGAGAGCGATATCTATCACGTCTTAAGGTTTGTGGTTAGCCTAGCATAGCATGGAGAGGCAGAGGGAAAGAGCTAGTGAGATAAATAGAGCGAGCATCACGTCTGGAGTATCAGTATTTGTGTGCAGTGTTCGAGGCTACAGCAACATTTTTAATATACAGTAGGTCTCTTTAAAGGCATAACGGCACCAAACCATGAAACCTCACTTTGTCAAGACTCCAACCCTGATTCCAAAAACGTCTAGACGCTGTGTAAAACGTAAATAAAAACAAAATGCAACCATTTGCAAACAAGCTTTTTGAGGTGTCCCTAAGCCTAAGCCTCATATCCAATCATGATACTATCACCCGTTACCAATGAGCCTGTTTACCTGTGGAATGATCCAAACAGGTGTTTTTGGAGCGTTCAACAACTTTCCCAGTTCCTCAGGATAAGCAGATATTTACAAAAATCATTGAAGCTGATGAGGAGAAACATTCGATGTATTGTCTTTGTGCTGTTTTCAGTTGAATGTATGTCCTGTATATCCTCGTGTGTATCTCATGTTGTGTTCAGCAGGTGAACATAGTGGAGCGTTTAGCAGCTAAAGAACCAGATATTTCCCTCAGAGGTGGGCGAGACCAAAAAAAGCTAAAAGACAGTAAATACTGGCCTTTTATTCATCAGGCAGCTAGAAACATGACACCTGTAGCACCTGTGCTCTTCATGCTTTATCAAAATCTGCAGTGAGGGAGACATATTTAAAGAGTGCATCCGTTATTTGTGTCCCCTGGAAACCTCAGGTGGGATTTTTTCTGTTTGCTTGTGGTTTCTGTGTTTGCTGTTTCTCTCTTAAAGCTGCTTTGCCAACTCGTTCAGTGTGTTTCTCATTTTTCTTGTGTTTTATTTACTTTTACAAATGCCAGGTATGAAGATATTTTATTCATTTGTGCTTCTTTTGTCTGTGTGTTGTCTTAAGCTGCTGCGCATCGAGCTTTCTGGGCCATCGCAGTTTTGTCATTTAAAAAATTCAAGAGATGGAAAGTAGGGTGTACTAAATTTTGAGGTACTTTCGAGTTTATGCTACTTTGAACAACTGCTCAACTATATTCAGGCCAATAGTTCTATACTTATATACATACATGCACATGATTGTGTTTAATCTGCTAATAATAACAATAATATTGAATTGTTTTTGTGTTACTGTAACTTTATGTCTCCATTGTGAGTCAAAGTCTTCATTATCTCTTTGTTGAGATGCATGAATGAATGAAACCTGCCACAGTTTGTGCTTAGTGAAAACAAAACTGACCTCTGTTGTTAGTCAGTACACTGGTGAGATCTCTGCTCGTCTCTGTGTGTTCAGAAGAGGATGGAGTCTGAGAATGGAGACCCTTCAGTGTCATGGACTCATAATACTGTGCATTTACAGCAGCCTGTTGTGCTTCAGTGTAAATGTGTACTTGAGATTCTCGTACGTCTCCAGGGACACAGAGAAGAGGTTGATCCATAGAAAAAGCACCATGGGTTTATTTGAAGGCTTTCATTTCTATTCAATCTCTACAAAATGACTCACAGCACAAAATGAGCCGTTGAGAGAGAAATGCATCTGTAAAGAGCAGATTTAAAGCAAGAGGAGACATTTTTAGAGCTATTAAATCTGATTATAGATAAGACTTGTTGGAGATGAGTGAGCTGTTTTTCCTTTAAAAATAGACGTGCTGTTCGTGAGGACAGTGTCACATGACTCATTTAAAGGCACCATGTGACACAGCAGACTAAGCCAGTACCTCTGATTGGAGGTGTACTGGTGGTAATGGTGGCTCACAGTCACGTGCATCTTCTACTGTTTCCTCTCTTTCTCTTTATCTCTCTGCGCCTGGAGAGAAAACACATGCACGAATAAACAGACACACATGAGGCAGGTGAAAAATTCAGCTGATGAAGACCACCGAGGAAAATGAAGGAAGAACTCCATCTGCTGGCCGACGGCTGAGAAACAACCTCATGCCTGAAATGTACAAAAAACAAGAAAATTTAAAGGGAGCGTTCAACAGAAATAAATGAGCGCTGTCACATGAGGCCTTCAGGCTCCAGTTTGAGGATTAGAAATGCAACATAATGGAACATTATCATCAACATTATCATTAATATCAGAAGTCAAAATATCTGCTGTGAAAAAGGCCTTTTCATACGCTAGACGGCTGTTTTTATGTCTGAAAAATGGATTTGTTCAAGGGGTTAATGTTAAAATGCTAAAACAGCTGACATCATGATGTGCAAGGAAACAGGAGCCATGTTGGAATCATGATAAACAGGCTTCAGTAGCTATGTGACTACTTCATGAGGTAATTTCAATAATTTGACGCCACCTCGGGCCTTTGTGGTGATGTTTGTTTGCCAACTACTGTCTCCAAGCTCAAAAATGAGCTTTCCTCCTCTGTTTTATGTGTAAGCTACACTGAGCCTTCATCCTGACTCTGGTAGTAATCTGAAATCACCACTAGATGGCAGCGCTGATCTACAGTCTGACCGTTTACGCCTGCACTTTAACCACGCAAATCAGTTCATTTTAGACTTCCTCCTTCGTGTGATTGATTGTTTTTCTCCTTCACTTTGCATCTAAGGAATGAAAAGACTCTTTTCATTTTTGTCAGTTTAAGTGCAGATCTGCCATTACTCAGCGTGTCTTCACGCTCTGCAGGGCTGAAGGACAAACAAGACGCCAAATCAGAAACAAGGCTTTCACTTAAAGGAGAATAGACATGAGTAATTTAACAACTGGTAAATGTTTGTTTTTCATATTGTCCCTGACATGAAGGATGACTCAGGTAGTTTATTATTAATCACTGGTGGTAAATCACTTTTGCAGCAGCAGTCACTTCTGCATGACATCACTTATTTTTCACGTGGGAGCCCTGACTTCTGCGTACTCCATTAATTGGATAGCGTTAATTGGGAATGTGAGCAGGTGTGACCCTCTGGACAGAGTTCTACTACGTGTCTCTTTTAACTGAAAAACGGGAAAACAAATCTGCATTTTAATGAAGTTTAGTAGAGAGAAAAATCTACAATGAGTCACTGTTCTGAAAGTGACTGATCTCCAGTGGTCAGACCCTTTAACAGAATACTTAATTTATTCAAAGTACAAGTAATCACTGCAGAAATGTCTCCCCTGTGACTGTTATATCATTAGATTATTATCACTCATGCATTCATGTGAAAGCAGGGTTTTACTGTCGGAGCTGGTTGGAGCTCATTTTGAACTATAAGCCTGCAACTGATGTGTTTTAGTTCATTTGTAAAATAACTAGCAACTAAAAGTAAATGTAGTTAAAAAGTACATTTTTCCATCGGAAATGTAGTGAAGTAGAGGCAGAAAGTAGTACTTTCTAAACTTTCTATCTGTACCTATAAACACTGATGTGTGTGAATGTACACACAGTATCCTCCATGCAGTATTCATAATCTAGGTGTGTTTGTACTCAGTGTATTCATGTGTGTGTATGACTCTGCAGGTCTATGTGCAGTCTATTACAGTATTGGCAGCAGTACTTACAGCAGTTTTAGATGTTGATGCGCTACACAGGTGTAATTAATAGCATGCATAGGGGCTGCATTCCATTTAGTTTCCAGGATTCCAGAACTCTGGTGTTGTGCATGAGGCTCTCTGCTGTGCCGTGTTAAAATGTCAGTGACAGAGGTCTGTAGTCGTGTTATAGCAGTAGTGATAGTTGCAGTAGCAGCAGCTGAACGAGGTTTCTGATCAATCTGACGGGAGACTTGAATCATACAAATGTTCATGCACAATGTTTTGAACAGACAGACTAAAGAATAGAGAATAAAGCTATTTAGGTAAAGTTCAGCAGTTTAAAATGTAGAATTAATGATAGATCTTCATGTAATTCAGCAGCTTTCATTCCTGTGCTGAGTAGAAGTGAGTCCCCAACCTGTGGCTGGAGGCTGCCTCCAGACCAGGTGAAGGAAAAGACTCATTATTTCTGAATCACACTGGGAACCATTATCATTTTGACTGGCAGCTCTGCTGACCTCTTCATATCCCTCCATAGACCAACACCAGACAAGAAGTTTGCTTCTCTTCACCGAAATTCCAGCTAAGTTGATGCAAAGCAAAGATTTACCAAGCTCAGAGTAATTTATAGAGATAAGTTTAAGCTCTGTATCATTGACCATCACTCTGATATGTAATGAAATCTGTCATATAGTGTCAATAAGCCTATAACAACAACAATAAAATACACACTGTCTCTAACATGTGCACATTATCCTTCATTATCAAATGTAAATGCTGCACGCTGTAGACATGTACACATGCATACTTCATGTATATAAAGTAATCTATTACATTGCCCCAGCAATTTTTATTCCATTATTTGTATTTGTTTACAGTTTAGAAACATTGTGCCTTTGCATTTAGCTCGCTTCTATCTTCCTCTCAGCTGCTCTTCTCGAACTTAAAACCTGAGTCAGACTACTTGTATGTGAACACACACTTCACCAATAAAGCAGGTTCTGATTGTGTGTTGACTTCAGGTCTATGAGGGTCATTGAGTGCAGCTGACAGTTATTGGCACAAATATATCTCACTTCTCATTTAGCGTGGGTGAAACAACACGCGCAGACTGCAGCAGCATTAGCATTTCTTTTGCAGCACAGCTCTTTTCAGCTGGGTAATATTCAGACAGGTAAACACCCGAAGGACAGGTAATATCATTATAATATTAACAACACCTGAACCTTTCCTACCAGAGCAGTACGAGGGCATCCTTGATTTTTTTTTATTTTTTATATACAGATATTTGGCTCCAAAATGACAGTTTGCCCCACGGCCCTGCTTCAATGTCACGAGTAGGGAGTTTGTCTAACTCTCAGCCTGTCAGCTGTGGGGAAAACGTGCATGTCGATGCTAATTCAAAACTACAGTGTGAGGTGGAGAGAGGAGCAGTGAGGAGAGGTGAGGAGAGGCTGATCCTGGTCTTCTCCAAACAAGTAAACTTGCTGGAAAAGCGTCCTTTTATAGGAGGGAAAAGGGGGAAGTGAACAGATGTACTGTATCTTTGAGATCTTCTGTGGGATTATAATACGCAAGATTAACAACAAGCTAACAATGTTTACTCCTCTGCCCCGCAGCTACGCCATCAAGACTGATCCATAATAATAATCCCCAGCTGGAGAACAAACAACATCTGGGCGTGGAGAGAAGGGAGAGGGAGAAGTCTCAGCAGGGTGGGCGGCAGATGGTGACACTGCAGCAGCACTTCTCCAGGTAGCACCTCCACCTCTCCAGCAGCCAGGCTGCAGACGCTGAAGTACAGTCGGTCCTCTGCATGAGCCGTAGTGGATTTTTAAAGGCAAACACCAACGCTGACATCTGAGATCTTGAAGCTCGCTAATAGCTAATAATGAAAGTCTGTTTACAGATCCTATAAAGTACTTCTGCATATGTGAAAAGAGTTGTGTAAAAGTTGTGTTTCAAGGGACTAAAGTTCGATCAGTTTGGTAGCAGCTGAAATCTGCTGGTATGGAAAAGAAGTGAAGTTATTAGACATCTGTAGGCTGCTCGTCATCTCTGCATGAGGCGAGAGGCTCTGGGCTACATTATCCACCACCCCTGTAGTAACACCCCTGAATCTCTGACCCAGCGGTGCTTGAGTTGCATTATGGGTAATGCAGGTGGCAGGTTTTGACAAGGAAGAATAACATAAGGAATAAAAAAGACAATATTTCTGCCTCTGCTGCATTGACCTGATCATTTTTTCTAATTATCAGTCTTGAGTCCAACAATGTTGTGACAGTGCAGCACTAAATAAGCCGAGTACACTTTTACTCAGATTCAGATTCAGATTCAGAAAAACTTTATTAATCCTCGCAGGGAAATGGCTTTGTTTCAGTACTAGCAGTTAGAGAGAGGGATGAAATGGTAAAAAAATGTATATAAAAAAAAAAAATCCCTACTATAACATCGCAATAATAATAATAATGATAATAATAAAATGTGCAAATGCAATGTCAACGTGCCAAAGGTAATGCAAATGTGCAAATGGTAAAAACAGTTATAATAAATTATGATAATAAATGTGCAGTATAATAAGAATAATGCTGATAATAGCAGATGATGACATGTCAGCCAATTTACATTTTTTAATCTAAGCAGAAAGCGTAGACAGACTATTTGGTTAACAAAGAATAACACTGCAAACAGAAATAACTCTGACATTTCTGTACCTGCTGCAGTATTTCTGTGCTCTGCAAATATATTCAGTACCTCGATGTCTTGCTTCTTAATAAAAACATTTATTTGCATACCAACACTATAAGCTACCAGCCAAGTTTAAAAACACTAAAAGTTAGGTGGAGGGTTCGTGTCATTTCAAGACATTTCCCTTCTTGGTGATTACAATCAGAAGCAGAATCAGAATCAGAAGTACTTTATTGATCCCAGAGGGGAAATTGTTTTGATATATATAGATATATATAAACAAAATATATAAAAAACAAAATATATATACTGAAACTATTAAATATACACATACAAACGATAGAACAAATAATCCCTCCATCCTTTCCTGGTGGTAGAAAATACCTGATTTGAGACACATTTAGTTAAACTGAGAATCATCCATTTAGCTTCACTTTACTTACCTGTAAAATTTCAGATACTTCATCTATTCTATGATGTTAGCTGGTAGCTAGCAGCTAACTGCCGGCCTTGCCTTTGACACAGTTGATTAGCACACTTGGTAACTTACACTATCCATTTAGGCTATGACACGTGATCACAACTTCACTTGAAGCTGCATTAAATTATTATAAGTAGTAGTATTTGGTCTTTTGGAGACATGAAGATGAAAACAGAACACTTTGTTGTTTTGGCAAACATGTTAGCTACAGTTGCCTATTTACACACCTAGCAGACACGTAGCAACATTAGCATTAATTCAGAGTTGTGTTTCTGTCATTTTATAAATGTAAGTCACATATTCTCCTTTTCGCTCTGTTTTTGGTATCCACCAACTCCTTAGAAAAAAAGTTAAAAATATATTTATCTTACTTGTTACTAGCTAGTTGCTAACTTTGTCTTTTGCTGGCTAGCTAGCTATACACCGGATTTAGCAAAGCTTTTTATGCTAATAACAGCAGCCTGCTTTGACCGTGGAGTTTGTGGGTTGACACCAAAACAATTAGCACATTTGCTCCATCATTATCAAGACAATGTAATTATTGTGGCTTTAAATTAGTCCACAAAGTTATTAGCTAGCTAAGAAAAACAGGAAGTTAGCACAGGTTAAACAAGACAAGATAATGTCATGTACCACAGTCACCTAATTTGGAAACTAATCCACTCCATCAGTTTACTTTTATTTTTAGCTCATGCATATATGTACAAATATAGATATAGATTGCGCACAGTCGTTTCTAGAACTGTACGATGATGAAGGTGTAATGCAGTGCAGCAGGCGATTTTGGATTGTACAATTATCAAATGAAATGCCATTAGTTCACTGCTTATATAATGAAATTTATGAGACAGTGTTTTCTTTCTGAGGGACTATTTTTCAAAAAGTTTGCCCTCTATCAGAGCAGATTAAAAAGCCAGAGACCACAACTCAACGACGTCCCACAGAGCACCAAACATAATGCGTAGCACACATCCATCAAAGGCCAAACACCAAATGTGATGAACTGCTGTGCTTGTGTGGGGACATCCAACGTTTTCATTAACTTGAGAGCCCACTGCATGTCCAGATTGTCTTTGAAAGACAAAAAATGGACCCAGCTTTAATGGAGTCCAGACAGCAGAACTTGATATGAAGTTTCAGCCTTGTGCAGTGAGAGGCCACCGCTGTGTCACTTATTGATCTCTCCTCCCGGCGTGCAATAAATGGAAATTATAACCAAACACTTTGTCCAGCCAGCTGTTGATGGCCCTCATGATCCAAGTTCAGTCCCATCTGCTTGTGCTCAGCGAGGTGTGATATTGGGCCCCTGATGATTTGTGACTGTTAATTCGACCCATGCCATGCAGAAGATATCTGAAACGCTGCCCAATATTTGGAAATTAGTTTTGTTAAGCAGCACAGGGTGATGTGTCAGTCAGCTGTAACACTACATAAATTTAAAAAATGTCTAAAAAAGCTAGGCAAAAGAAAGTTCTGTTCTATATTTAAAGAACAACTTTATTACAAAAAACTTATTTTCCACACGAAATGATCCTTGTGGTTTCCATTTGATCCTACAGGGATCAATTACTGCTGTTTAAACTCACAGAAACACATATCATGTCAGTTAATTCGAGCCGTTTGACACGCTTGCTTTATTTATTTATTTTTTTTATATAACATCAAGTCAGTTTTTCTAAGTTTAAAAACACTGTTGTTTTATCTGGTCTGCTTTTTTTTCTCACAAAATGATCGTTCTAATCATAATGAGAAGGAAAAAACAGGTAATTTAATCTTCAAGAAGTTTTAATTAAGCATCTTTACTAAGATTTAAACAACTTCCTCTTTGTGCATTATGTTATATGTGTTTTCTTAACGCAAATTACATTTCTGATCCATGAATTATAGTAAAAAATAATCAGTAATCATGATAATAAGAGATCAATAAAAACTTGATTGACAGATCAACTTGCACTGCAGTGAGCCTGTACTATGAAAGGGTGTAGAAAATGGATAGAAGGATGGAATACTAATCAATAATGTACATATACACACACAAATACACACAATACAAATCAATGCAGAGCAGTTGGCTCATGCATCAGAGAATATGTGGCAATTCTCTCTTAAGAAAGTGAGTATTATAATGAAATGGGTCTTTTTTCACTACGCAGTACATTTACAGATGGAGTCTATATTTCTTACAGTCTTATAGTAGCTAGTGTGTCAGTGTGCTGTAAATAAACAGGGATGAAACCCCCTGAGAGGCAGAGCTAGGAGGCGCCTTCCATAATTCACTGAAGTGGGGAAAGGGGCCATATTACGAGTTAAAGGGGGGAACTGGGCCATTCATTCATTCGTTGAGCCGAGGGTCCGGCTTTGAAACGTCTAGCCTGTGGAAAAATGTCACAGAGCAGCAGAAACCCCTCCGGTAAGAAGGAAGGGGTCATTTCCATTTAAGACAAATATCTATACGCAGTCACTGAAGCTGTCATATATGTACTGTAAACACACGCATGGGTGCACATGTGTGTCTGCGTTTGTATACACAGCATGTAAACTGTGCGTGTCGAGCACAATATAGGGTTTGTATGGTCGAGCTTCCATATTTAAAGGGAAAGTGCAAAAATAGGTCATGCGTTATGTTAATGTACATAATCACCATCAGCTAGTTGCTTATTAGTCGCAGATTGGCTCTTTATTTGTCATTATAAAGAATGTATTAATTGGGGCTATTGAGGGTTTGTTTATTAAGACTGTAATCCATGTGCAGTAACTTTCTTATTTACAACAGTAAGCAGTAATTTAGAGGTTATTAAGGGACATGCTTAATTAATGGTTTTAATATGTGGTCATGCAGAAGATCAGTTTATCTTCATTGTCCTTGGAGTCAATTCTGAATTTGGTAAAACTGATTTTTCATATTAATGGAAAAATCTACAAGATAAAATTCATTTGGAAATGCTGCAGTCATGTCCGGCATTCAAACGCCACGTTCAGAAATACTCCAATAAGGCTGAACTGTTGTCTGTGTGACTTCCTGATGTTCTTGTTTTAAAGGGAAACTCCACCAATTTTTTTTAATTATTATTCGTTATTCAGACTTCAACTCAGCAGTTTTAATCTGCATCTTGTGAGTTTTCACGATGTGGTCAGCACCACAACGCAACAACTTGCCAAATCAGGTTTCTTACTAGTTTAGCGAGGACACTAAAGTCAGCCCACAGAAACGAGGCTGAACACAGACAGGAACAATCAGACCACAGAGATCCTCCTGCCAGACTGCAGTCATGAGACTGGGATGGCCAGGAGAGTACGAGGCCTTGTTAGGGTGAAGCCAGACAGGGTGGGAGCTTGTTTTTCCCCTCTCTGAGAGCACTCAGCTGCACATTAATTCCCACATGGTCTACAGGGAGACCAAGAGACCCACTTTCCCTTCAGTGCCCAATCACAAACACAGAGCAGTGACTAACTGAGAGCTGAGGACGCTGCGGACCCGTGTGGTTAGCCTCATTTCAGATGACCAGCGCAGATGAGAGTCAGTAGGAAAGCAGCATGGGGTGAGTGATGACTGAGTGGGAAAAGAAGTGGAGACAGTGGATGAAATATTGCTGAGAATAACATGAATTTTGATAAAAATCTGAAGGACTGGTGCGACTCCAAGAGGAGCAAGCGTGACGAGCCAAAGCTTTAAGGCGAACGGCTCCAGTGTTGTGAAAAATGATCTGTGTTGCATTGCGACATTGGCACTCAGTGATTTCTAGGCTCAGTATCATATTGATGCCGTTCACTCATGAACTCCTCTCAGTGGGGCGGATGCTGCAGATTTGACCTTTGGACTCCTCGCTGTCTGTTGCTTGTGGCTTCTCAGCAGGTGTAACTTGCGGAAGAAAAATCGAACGTTTGATTCAGTTCAGTTTGACAAGGGGCAGAGACGGAGTGACACTGAACATCACATCACATCACATTAGCCACTTTCAGCTAGCACGGACAGCGACGACCCGCAGGGCACTTCCACCACAACAGGGTCAAACAAGGACCTGCTTCCCCTGCAGCCGCCTCCTCCAAGAACGATAAGCTAACAGGAGGTCTTTGAAGGACAGGGCCTCACCAGTTTCAGCCTCTGCCGCTGGCTTTACAGGCTGCTGTCAGTGTTTTTTCTCTGGAAAAGAGCCAGTCAGCTGAAGTTAGCGTGGCAGCTGTTACTGTTAGAGAAGTAAATAGCTGAGATTTGGCTGTTTCATCACAGCTGAGGAAAGCAACTGACCTCTCAGCTCCAAGGAGACACATACAAGCTAGCTTTAGCATTTTATGCACATAATATGTGTATTGTTGAAAAAAAAAAAACTGCTGACTTTCTGTGACGTGGGTATGTTTCATTCAAAGAGTCTGTGTATAGTGTTGGCCCTCTTTTAGCTCTGTTTTGGTCTCCACCAGCTCTTAAGGGAAATATCTGCCTCTTTAGCTGCTAAATGCTGCACTGTGTTCACCAGCTGGTCTCTAACTGTGTGTCTGCTGTTGTTTGCTGAGGAGGTCGTGCGCTGAGGATGGCTGAAAACGACGTTAAACAGTGAAGTCGTGACTCGTAAAACCAAAAGAATTTGCTGAAACAGGCAAGAAAGCTAATGCTAATGGAGACTGCTGCTGAGTCCTGAGTCTGCTCACCGCTGTGAGTGGCCCTGACATACGAGAGCAATGAAAGTTAAAAATATTGATTAGAATTTGAGACTTTTCATTGCAAAGAGCAAAATCTCAGATGAAGTATCTTAAACAAATATTGATGCTTGTTTTGTTGCCTGACAAGATGAATCTTCTTACCAGGAAGTTTTTTTCGTCAGAGGATTTCACTTCTTAATTATCTTAATATGACGTTATAACTTCGATTTTATTACTGGCTCTGATTACTTTAATGCTTGAAACTAGTCCTCCAGACAAATGAATGTGTTTTTTGTTTGGCTGCAGTACTTTAAAGATACATGATGGCTCTTTGAGACAGATAATTTTGCTTATTTTAAGTAAAAATTCCCTGGTTTTATTGATTTCCTCTCATGTTTTGGAGAGTTAGACGCTGTTTTCTCCTCACTGTTTTTGACAGCAGCTGACTCCATAACGCAGCAGCTTCTGCAGGAAGTCTTCCTCATTTGGTCTGTCATAAATGTAAAGCTTCCTCATGTGCAGGCTCTTTCAGCATGGCTGGTTCTGGTGGGATGTGAACCCCCGACCCTGACTCAGCCTGCACGAACCTCTGAGCAACACATGATGACATCTGACATCTTTTAAACTGCACATAAGTCACATCCAATGACTTCTTCTTGACTTTAACCTCAAAGAATACTGGAGTCCCTCCCGCCGCCACCTCACCCGCTGTTTTCATTTAGGCCGGGTTTGTTTCAGGTCAGCGGCAGCGACTCGGGGCAGGAATGCCAATGGTGTGCTCACAGTCAGCAGCCAGCGCTAATGGCTGTGCCACATGCATCAAACAGGGAAAAGCTGCTCTGCAAGTGACAGGGCAAAATGTCACTGCGTACAACATTATGGAGAACATGGTCAGTGTCCATCAAGCATACACAGCTCAGAGGGAAACAATTACACAGCAGGACCACACTGTCACAGCGGAGGCCGTTCCAAATGTCAGCTGGGTGCTTTGAAGCTTTATTAATATATAGAAGTATTGTATGTCTAAGGATCATGTGACACACACAGCAGCTCTGAGCATTAAAATAAGAAAACTGATTTGAAAACAAAGCTTTACAGTGAAACGTTTATTGTCTACATGATGTTTTGTTAGTAAAAGTAAAACAATATGCATAATCATGTGTGTCTGGTATGATAAAATCCTTAAAATGACATCTGCTTCTTTCTCATTAAAAAAACTGCTTCACAGGAGATGTCTCGCACTTTACTGTAAGGGGGCTTTAATTTAAGTTAAATGAAGTTAAACCCAACATGTGTCACTGTTTAAGAATCAACATTAAGTTTTAATATCGATCATAGCCACCGCGCTCCTCCTTCCGTCCTGTGGACTCCATTCTGAATTTTTTTTTCTTTTTTTTCTCGAACTTGAACGCAGCATGGAGGAGACGGTGCGAACGCTACTACAGAACCAGGACTCACTGGAGGGACCCAAGGTGGACCCGCTGGACCTCATGAAAGCATACAAGGTAAAAGTGATGTTTGTGGTGTTGTTGTTGTTCTCAACATTTTGACCTGAATCCACTGAAGTCTTGTCTGGAAACTGAAAAAAACTATAATTTTGAACTCTTTTTCAGGTGATGCCTTCAGTGTCGGGTCAGGTTTATAATAAACTCTGTCATGATTATAATGGGAACGGCCAGATTAGGATTTTCCTCGTGCACCTTGTAGTTTGTTTCTAAGAAATAATGAAAGAAGGATTCTCTGAAGACTTAATGTGAGTTAATGTGGAAAGACAAGTTCATGTCAATAAAACTCATTTTACAGTGTCATCTAGTAGTTTTTCTTGTGGGGACGCTGCTTTGTGTCCCCAGATGGAGCTGAGTCCCCACAATGTGACTGCGAGTCACATGTTAGTCACATGATGAAGTTCATTATTTGTGTTATTGTGGTTGAAAGTGCAAAATGAACTAATGAACCATACACCAAATGCAAACAAGGCTCATAATCATGCTAATTAGTTAGCCTTCCGTCTCCTTTTCATGCTGCCGTCTATCTTCCTCTTTTTTTGAACGAAGGCTTTTTAATATTTGGTTTGTGCGACTCTACGCTGATCATTAATGCAAAGTGCTAAATAATGCAACATTACATTACAGCCCAATAAACAGCAGGCAAACATATCAGCAGCTAACGTCATGCAAACAAGTATGAAGCTCCAGAGAAAACTAAATGTCGAACACTGACTGAAAATAAAGATATTAGACAAGCAGAAACGTCTCGTACCCAAAATAAAGAATAGAAATGAATCGTGTTCCACAGTCTGTCGGCACAATCAGCTCAGTGCTCATTGCAATGACCCAAACTATCCACAGACTCAAGGATCACTCAACATCCCATCCAAAAGTAAAAAAATGTGATCAACTTGAGGCAGAAGCAGAACAAAAGGATGAGCCAGAAACTAAAAACATAAAGCAGAGACACAAACGCTAACATGCAACTAAAAGGAGAACAAAGGCCGACACGGACGTCAGCTGGGAGACAGAGACAAGCTGGCGGACAGGTAGAGGATCATCTTAAATCCTGTGGACCTGATTGGATGATTGAGAACAGGTGGTGAGTCAAACTAGCGGGAAACTGAACAAAGACAGGAAGTAAAAGTGCAGAAATGCATAAGGAGGCTATTACAAAATAAAAGTTACCCAGAGTCTATGCAGGATGTCACAAACATATTATACTTTTAATTAAAGTGCAGTCTACAGACAAAGCATTCGAGTACCTCCATGTTCCACTGAGGTGCATCTATACAGCACATGCTGGTAATGTTCAATGTCTCCTCTGTTTAATGAAAACACCAGTGCAATCCATTTATTGATGCGTCTTGTTTGTCTTTCTCCGGGGTATTGTTGCAGTGTAATCGAATTGCACATATTTGTTTTTGCCATTTATGTTCTGACGTCCAGCAAATTGTGATGAAACCTGACTTATTTAAAGTGAATTTAGAGTTATGAATTGCCGTTGAAAACCTTTCTGCCTCTTTGAATGCTGTTATAAGAAGAGTTGGTATCGTTTGCTGCAGCACAAAGCATCAGAATCAGAAACCCAAGTCGAAACATAGACAGCATACAACACTGGAATAATAAATGAACATCAAGGACATGTGAACCGCTGGGAGAAAAGCCAGCGCTTCAACAGAATCACTTTCACACAAATGTATAATCACAAGGACGTACAAATAGCAGATCTGACCCCCTCCCACTGAGCTCAGTACCCCCACCAGCTTTCACCTCAATGCTGCTGCTGCACCCATGAAAACATTCAGCCTTAAAAACTGCAGCAAGGCCTGAATCTCATGAATCCCTTTCACACTCAGAGCGGAGTAGCATCCAGCTGGCCGGCTGTCCAAGGAAAGTCCGACATTCACGTTCCCGTTTCGGCTTCTGAGGACAATATGTGTCTCTCTTTAGCTTGTCAAATGTCCCACTCGCTTCACCAGCCACTTGTTAACTCTGTCTGTCTGCCATTTCACACTGGGCAGGAAGTGTAGCCCCGAGCTTGTCTGAGCTTGTGAGCCGTGGAGACCGTCCTCGCCAGAAAAACATCGGCAACGGACGTGTGTTCAAACACTTCAGACCACCTTTGATCCGAGACCCCAGACAGCTGAGCAAATAAAGTCTGTCCTCCTCTCTATCTGGCTGAGACAGAAGTAGTGATGCTGTTGATAGATACAAAGCAAGTGACTCACAAAATCTGCAAAAAAATTATTATTAAGGAGCAGAACAAAAACACAAATACAGTATTTTGGATGAATACATTGACAAAGGTCCTAGTCTCCTATAAAACGTTATATTTACAACTCTGCTGCTCTCATTTTCTCCTTTTTAAGAGGAATAATGTTTCTATACTGTAATTAAGTCCAGCTGATTCCTCTTTTGCCGAGCTCCTGATCAATCTGTAAAGCCACCGTTAGCAGAAATCAACATTTCCTCATGTTTTTTCACATTAAAAGCCGACCTGTAAAGGACAAGCTGCTGACTTTCAGGCACAACAAACAGTGCAAGCTGAGGTCTGAGCGTTTGGGACCTTTTGTCCAGCTGTGTGGTGTTTTGGTGCCAGTCTGGAGTTCATTCAGGTTCATTCAGATGAGGCAGCGCAAAGCAAGTCTTTGCTATTTGAAGGAAGTCAGTCTGAGACTTACTGGAATAGATGTTTCTGAAACACATCTACTGTGTTTCTGGTGCAATGTCAGTTTGCTGAATACAACAGAATAAAGCTTATGTAAATAAACCGTTTTATTGAATCACTCTCCAGCCAACAGATGTATTTAAATCTGCACCAAAACTAACTTTTAAGGTAGTTTAAGCAGTGATCTGCATTTATCTATCAGTGAATATGAGTGATTCTTACAGTATCTGTTTCCCACAGCTGCTTTAGACTGGATGAAAAACTTCTCCTTCAGTTCTAAAGCTAAAGCTAAAGCTAAAGTAACCTTACTTCCAAAAGTCACATGATTCAATGTTAGTAAGGGTTGATGACACTTTGCAGTGAAACAAAGTGGAAGTTTTGTTTGTGCAGTACTGGCAGCATTCATGAGTTGTTCATCAGGATTTATTGATATTATAACTGGAGCCGTCTCTTTGTGACTTTGCGGCATGCATCTCTGATCGGCTCTTTCAGGACAAACTCCTGGAGGAGATGTGGAAGCAGCAGGACAGCCTGGAGGGTCCCACAGCCACGGCGGCAGAGACGCCAGCCTCGCCGGAGGCCGGCGGAGGGTCAGAGGAAAACTCAAAGGACAGCAATCCTCTGCTGGAGCGACTCAGAGCCCTGGAGGTAAAGTGCATGGCATGGTCCACGTCTTCCCCACCGCTGTTCCTGCTCCCCACGTGCTTCCCTTTCATCCCTGAGATGTGAGATTGATCGATATATTAAGAGCGCCACATGTTTTGTTTAATCAAATGCATTTCACTTGATATCTGTAGAGACGTGGAGCTCAAGGTCAGCACACACGGCTGCTTTTCCAAGGACTGTATATTATTGTACTGGTTGCTCGATGGTCTGATCACTGCGGCCGTGACGTTAGCTCACCCCGAGCGCGTTGACACAGATCGATGAAGTCATTATGACTTTATTCTCACAGGTCAGCAGACAGCGGCCTGTGGTCCATGCCTGTTCCTCCACTGAAAGCAAATTTTGTCTGACTGACCCTCATCAAGACCTTTATGGGCACCTGCTGCAGACGCCTGTGCTATCACCTCAAATTGCTGTCAGACTGGGTTTTGTGGTGGAAATTGCTCGCTGAGGGCTTGAATACTTTAAACCATTAGTGAAATCTAAGATGCATATAAATAAGTAAAAGCTGCCTGAGGTAAACACATAATGAATTCCTCAAGAATGCACAAAGCGACTGCATAACTCATTCATACCAAAAACAAAAACTAAGTTAACCTCCGTCATGTGTCTTTGAGTCTGCCCGGCTTCATCCGAAAATACCAGAGAGGCATGCTGACGACAACGGGCTCACTCATGTTCCTTCATGCCTCCATCCACCGCTGAGTGCTACAGAATACGAGACCCCATTACGGTGAGGAGCAAGAAAAAAACAGCAGAAGACAAAGGAGTTATTTATATCCAGGAGGTGATAATTAAAACGCTGACAGGGTAGTTAACATTTGCAGTCAGTGTTCCAGTGAGCGTACAGTACGCCTCCCTGTCACGCCTCCTCTGCTGAAAAGGTAATAGGACTTAACATCTGTTGAGAGGTCTCAGACAGCCATTATTGATCGCAGCGCCGTACAGCAGCGCAGAGCCTCGAGGTAAATCCACCTAAAAACAGAATTCACTTCACGGTCAAAGTCGTTAATGATTAATTAAAAACAAAATTATTGGTAAGGATGATTGTGCTCAGTTTAAAGCTGAGAAATTTGTTGTTTGATTATTTTATAGTCACACTTAAACCTAAAAAACTCAATGTTAATTTGGCTCATTAGGAGCGAAGTCGTTAATTATTGTTGGCACTGGTGTTGCCGGAGGTGGTGTTTGGGATGTCACGCCTTACTGCTGGTCTCTGGGGGCACAGTGGGGGCTTCACTGTGCTGTTTCCTGGTCTGTTATCATGCGTTACAATAAACTTCCAGTTCTTTTGTTGTGTGTTATTCGATTATAAATGTCCAGCGATGATGTGAAAGTTTAAGTGTAGCTCATCAGTAATTCAGAGTCCTGGATGACTAAATGAAAAATGTGGAGATCCACGAAGACTTGCCTTTATTAAAATCATAAAGCAGATTGCTGCAGTTAAATCAAACTTGATGTAGTTATTCTTAGAGTCAATGTGATTTACACTTTCTGAGAAACGCATTATCGCTGATGGCAATCGAGAATAAATGTCCATAAATCTGCTACAAATCATGGAAAAAACACTGTTTATGACTCCTGAACTGGCCTGAAAATCATAAAGTTTCTAGGTTTTTGTCAGTATTGAAGTAATGCAGTGGTACAGTCATGGGTGTCCTGCAAACATGAACATGAACTGCTCACAAATTAATGCTTTGCCAAAATGTTGGTATACACTCAACGTAGCCTTACACTTCCTGTTTGCATCACCCAAACATCATGCAAACAAAAAAGTCATACACTGTAAAACCGAGTCCAGCTGACGTGCAAACTGATGCAATAACAACCTATAGCATGCTAAGCTAACACATGCAGTGACTCAGCTAAAGGCTGGAAGTGAAGAGACAGAAAACCAAGCAGGGATTCAGAGTGGACCGAACAGCAAATGCAGTGGGAGGTTCCCAGTAAAGGACTGGACGCAGCATATGTAATCTACACCATATGTGCATCGACTGCTTTAATGTAGCTTCCCACTTCCTGATAACGTCGCATTAGTTGTGCGCAAGCTCGAGTAATTACCGGCATGGACGCTGGTTGAATTATTGGAAATGACTGAACATCATTTCAGCGATATTTCAGTGATATTTAATTTTCTGTGGGAATTCTTCAGTCTAGTACTTAAGAAAGCCGACATAACCACTCTGTCATTAGTGATGATCTTTTAGAATAAAGTGCCGCCTTAAATTACATCAATTTTCCTGTCTAGTTTGTTGACCCTAATGGATAATTCTGAGTGTATTTTGTGGGTTTCATGCTGCTGCTCTTCATGGTGGCTGCCTTTATTTTATCCACATTCGTAATTAAACTTTAACGCTGAACTGGAGAAATGTTTCAAGGTTTTCCATTTAGTTGGAAACTGCTTTCCCAGTCATTATGGCACACTTGGATGCCTTCCACACATGAAAAATGAAAAATTTGCTCTAAGAAGCACAAATAAGAGTTCCAAGATAAATAATGGAAAATAAACCGAGCTGTGCTTTTTGACTGAGGGGACGTGGCCGACTCCTCTGAGCTCCTCAACCAAAAAGTAATATTCAGTGGAGTTTAACAGTCCAGGCTAAAGCGCTGATTGATGCGACGCTCGCTGCAGATCAACCGCGCTAACTGTGCAGAAACAACACGGTGATTCAGGACCATGTTTGCGGCTTTAATACATTATGCAGATCCCAAAATCCAGATACTTACTGACATCCAGTGTGAAAAACAGATTATTTTTTTAATTGCAATCTCCCGTATAAGGTGTTAATCATCCAACTCATTTGTAAATGTCCCAACAGCTTGTGTGAGCTCTCCAAACACGTCCCATCTAAGGCTCAAGCGCTTAAAGTTCAGACTCATAACTTGGACTTCCCTGACCTTTACGCACGCCGGCTGCAAGCCTTCAGGCTGATCTGTGGCCTTTTAAACTCTGTCCTAAGATTCCTTCCTAAGAAAAGACTGAGTCAGAGCAATCCATACTCTTGTGCTGTTTATTGTCTCAGTCTCAGGATATTAATCATTATCATCTCAGCAGCCGGTCACTGAAAACGGTTAAAATACTGCGGTTATTATCTTCGGCCTGGGTTTGCTTGAAGACAGCGCTGAGCTGCGTGAGGTGAACCCTCCTGTGTTTATCAAGCGTGCTGTTCAGAGGAGCGCTCGCAGCACTTAGCCTGGCCTTTAAGATTTACTGGATTAATCATTTCAGCGCAAAGTCGCCTCCTGAGTTCCCACAATGGTTTGTGTTTCCTCCCCTCCAAAATCCTCCGTCAGTAATTGAATTATACCTGTGATACTTAAGCGCGTCTCACCTGAAGGCCTGCAGGACGGCGGTGGGACGCCTGAAATTCAAAGCATCATTCATTTAGAGCCGTCTTTCTCCAGTGAACCTGCAAATCCTGCAGTGCTGCAGGGAGAGAGCCCCTTTGAGCTATCTCTCCATCTCCTTCCCCGTCTTTCAAAAGTAATTACTGTAATTCACGCAGTTTATCTGTCTGTGTTTTATCTGCTCAGGCGGAGAACTCAGCTCTGTCAATGGAAAACGACAATCAGAGGAAGCAGTATGAGCGCTGTCTGGACGAGGTGAGTGTTATTGTTCTCACACCGCCGTGAAAAGTACAGTGTTCAGGCTGCCTTAACTGGTTTTACTGTAAGTCCCACGATGCATTTTTGTATAGAATTAACATTTACTTTATTTCTTATTAGAAATGACCCATGTTCCTGCTGCTTGCATCTCATGTGACTGCTGCAGCATCCAAACAGGCACTATTTTAAAGAAAACCTCTGACTATATGAAAATGCTGCCAAACCAGCAGGTGGTGATATAACCCTAAAGCCACGTTGGCCAATCAGAAGCCAGTCAGGAAGCTGGTAGGCTGCCTGCTACTAGAGGCCAAACCAGCTCCCATCCAAAGCCATCGATGTTGGCGGTGGGGTCGGCGTCGGATGATGTAGCAGAAACGGCCACATCGAGCTGTAATTTATTTCTATGTGTCTGTGGCCACAAACAGTTAATATTCTCATTTCATCAGGTACGATACGGGTTTGTCAGGACCCTCATCGTCTCATACAGATGCTAAAGGCGTGTTAACATGTGGTTAACGTTGTGCAATGCTCACAGTTTTGTTAGGTTTTAAAGTAGCTAGTAGTTAAAGTAATTATATTTACTCATCCAGCCACACCAACCTCCTCCATATGTGCACTTTTTTGCTCTTTATACTACATCACCTTGCTCTGAGCGTCTAAAAATGTAATTAAAAATAAGAATTGCATTGGGCGGGTTTACCTGAAAGCCCGGTGCGTCTCGCTCGGATGCTGAACGGCACCTCCTCTGGCTGCATGAGACACCGAGGTGTTCGCCTCGAGAATGAGATCCTGCGTCCTGTGCAGCACTTTGTAACTTTGCTTTAAAGGTGCTTTATAAATACAATTTTACTCGCTTTCTTGGTCACATACACACTCGGCCTATTATCTGCAGTGTTAGTGAGGTCCGCAGAGGGAAGCCAACAGAAGGGAACATCTCTAATTGAAGCGGACAGACATCAGAGCCCTGGGCGATAAGAGAATGAGAGCTGGAGGAGTGACTCCCCGCTCCTGCATGCGGGATGTCGGCACTCCTTCCCTCTTCTCTTCTCCCTGACAACACTCTGATTGTCTCCATCTCTTTCCCCGTCTCCCCTTCATCTCTCTCCAGCCAGCTAGACTGCTCCCCTGTTTTTTTCAGCTGGCTTCAGTAATGGGCTTGCTACCATGGAGATTTCTGCCCATGAGAATTTACCATATTCTGGTTGAGGACAGAAATTTCAGAGTTTCTGCTCTGGGATTCGTTCCTTTTCTTCTGCTTTTCAGTCTTATTATGCACATTAATCTCTTTTTTTTTGGAGGGGAAGCATTCAGAAGGCTTCCTGTCATGGTCTGAATGAGCTGAGGCGAGTCATTTTGATAGAAAGATGAAAGCGGTGGAGGGAAATCATTTTGCGGCCCACAAAAGTGGAAACATACTTATTATTCCGGTGTCAAGGTATAATGCGTGCTTCCGCTTTAGAAATCAAAATAAGGGAGAACGAAGGCATTTCAGATGATGCTGTTTTATATTCACAATAAAGAAACTAAACAAAACTTTTTCTTCTTTCTCTAAAAATTCATACATAATAAAAAAGTTAGTCTCAACCCTAGGAACAAAAAGAAGTGCCTTTTGTTTACATTTTTATGACTATATTTCGGTAAGTGGGTATCGATAATGGATGGACTATACTTTGGTTTATTTATGCACTGAGAATAAAGTTAGAAATACTAACTGCAGGCAGCTGCTATTGCACTAAATCCGAGTGTGTGATGCAACACGCTGTCAATTTGTCCTCACAGCACATCTTACATGCCTTTAGATTCTCTCTGATGGTGTTTGTACCGGGTCGTTTTCGTTTACTGCCTCTGCGTCTCAAAACTCCACGCAAAGTTCTGAGTCCACTCCAGAATAAAGGCCCGGCTCGTGACGCGCGTTTAACGTGATCTTCTTTTCTTTTCTTATCTCACTTTCATGTCTCTTCAAGGTGGCAAACCAGGTGGTCCAGGCCCTCCTCACGCAGAAGGTTCGTCTCTGTCTGTGAAGTGTTGAAGCATCATTAATCCAGTCGGTCATTAGAATGAGTGAGAGAAATAATGACTGTCACAACGATAACAAGCTGCATGAAGAAGGATTAACTGCAGCGTCTTTGAAAGAAGAAGAAAATCTAAAGAAAATCTGAAATCTTTTGGGTTATTTCTATTGGTGAAAAGATGTTTCAGTAAATGTTGCTGCGATTAAAAGTGTATCATGAAGCATTTTAGCATCCAGAAACAGTCAACTCCTGATGTTTAGTACAAGGTTCTGTCAGCAGACAAGGACTCGAGTTATTCAACTAACACAGAATTACACTGTTAGCCGTGCAATGTTGAGTTCAGGCGACACGATAGCAGCCCGATAATCTTAAGACAAGAGCGTCAGGATGGAAAATGAGCCTCAGGTGGGATAAAAAGATGAATATTTCATTTTTCCATCATCATTTTTAGGCTTTTCCAAACACAAAACAGCCAGCCAACAGAAACAGAAGTCAGTCCCAAGCTCTGATTGGCTGAGGACCAACGTGTAGTGTGCCATGTTTTTTCTATAATCACCTCATCTGACACAGTGACCATTTTTTAACAGCCTGAACCCGACATAAAACACTTCACCAGTTTGTTCTGAAAAGTCTCAAAGTTAATTTAAAATGAATAAGGACAAAAAACATTTACTGTTTCTGTAAAGTGGCAGTAAATTTAATATTACTTTCAATGGATGGACACATCAGGTCTTGTTCAGGACTCAAACTCAGCACTTCAAACCAAGACTTCAGTCTCACGTACTCGTCCACCTCTGCTTTAATAATAACTAGCACTACTTGAGTATTAGTACTGCTAGTATGCGTTTTACCACGAAACAGAAATCAAGTTTTAAAAGTTAATCAAAAGTGCACAAAATGCAAAAACAAGTACAGATGGAAAGGCCGCCAGGATGGATGACATGAAACCTCAGGAAATGTAGTCCCAGGCTACTTTTGCTGTCATTGAAACATCAAGTAATTTAAGTAAATGTACTTAAGTGCCACCAGATTCACATTCAACCTGTGCTCAACAGTATACTTCATGGATGTTGGACAGTGAGCTGTAAATGTCTAATAAATAAAAGTCCTCCTTTTGCTTCCAGGTCTGGTTGGACTCTGCAGTGCAAAGTAAATACTGCAGCCATCAGATAAATGTAGTTCAAGGATGAAATCTCATTAAATGGAAATACTCGCGTAAAGTACACAAGCTCTGCAAACTACTTCACTACAAGGATTACATCCACCTCTGAATAAGGACAATATGTTAAGTGTAAACCACACTGAAGTGTAATTAATGTGCCTGACCACATATTGATATTTATGTACCTCATGCACAGTTTAACATGTCTAAACAGAAAGCACTGTTTTAATGTGAGGATTCATTGCGAGGCTGTCATTGTGTCCAGTTCCTGTTCAATTAGCATCTGATACACATGTAGTTTTCTGAAATATCCCCTCAGCCTCAGTTATGTGTCCATCTGTCTCCTCTTCTGGGGGTTTTCTAGGACTTGAAAGAGGAATGTGTGAAGCTGCGGACCCGTGTGTTTGACTTGGAGCAGCAAAACCGCATCCTGAGTGTGCTGTTTCAACAACGTGTCAAAATGTCCACCATTCCTGTCTCCCAGGTAGGAACACAAGGCGCAATGGATACAAACAGGCACTGACAGACCGACGCTGCTTCAAGGCTGTTTGAATTTTACATGAGCGGTGCTCCACTTCTGGTTAGTAACCTTAAAAAGGACCGCAAAGAGAGAGGAATCCACCCAGTCTGCGATATAATTTCCATTTTGAGGATGTGAAGTTTTACTGTAAGATGTAGAATTGGAAATGGAGTAAAATGGGCTGTAGATTCTTCCAGTCTTAACCAGTGTAGCGACATGCTGGAGTGCGCCTGAGGTCATCAAACGAGCATTACCATCCCTGACCGCTCTCTACTTTTATGCTAATCATGTCAGAATTTAGGCTAATAGCAAGCCAGGCCTCTAATCCAGCTGTAGCTGCGAAGTGACAGTGCGGAAATTGGAGACAGAGCTGCACATGTTTCTCTAATTGGAAAGATCTCAAGCGTGGAGAGCAGGGATAATTGGTTAAAAGCTGGGCTTTCTTGTAGGACTGTTAGCCATGATGACGACTGATTGTCCAGATATTGAGCCTCATCGCTAACTTCAGTGTGGAGCTTTAAAGATGCACAAATCAACATCTATATGCAGGAAATGATTGAATGACTGTTTGCATCTGAGCATCTTTTAGCTCATTGTTTTGGTTTTCTGGCTTGCAAACTTCACTCTCATGCTGCCTTCAAATGAGCAGGAGGTTAAAACATTGAAAGTCGTGCACACCGTACGCTTCATGAGAACAAAGGCAACATGGACGCCAAAAGACTCCTCATTGTTCTCTTGTCATTTGTAGTTTCTATCCAAGAAATGTTGATGCAGATTCTTCTCCACACAGTCCCGTTTGAAGGCAGCATTATTAGCGTTGTTTCTAACCACGACGTGCCAACAGAACTCACTGTGTACCTGCCAAGCACCAAACAGTAGACAGGCAAAGTTAGCAGAGTTGGTGGAGACCAAAACAGAGCTGGAAGGAGAGGAAATACTGGGCTTAGATTTGTCAAGTGGCCAGAGATGCAACTCCAAATGAATGCAATGCAGTTGTTGCTAACATGTTAGCAATAAAATGTAGGCGATACTGTCAGTGTTTTGTTTTAAACTTGTTCAGCTGCCCCCAGTGGCTGAAATCAGGTAATGCAGCTTCATGGTTAGGTTTAGTTTTTGTTTACCTCCACTACACAGTCCACCTTAAATCTTGGTTTTTTTTTAATTATCTGTCCGAAACTCACAACAACATTTTAATGGCGGTGATTCCTCGTGCGTGTGTTTTGGTGGCCAGAGAAGTTGATTAAATACTGATGACATTTTTTTTTTTAGAAAGAGTCTGTTCAGGACAACAAAAGCCAGTTTTCAAGAAAATTACGACAGCACTTAAAATGTCTTTCCTCATTAATCAAATGCTGCTGTCAGTTAGCGCTGTCAGAGCGAATGTTCAGTTCTCTCATGTTTCTTTTAAAACGTTCCCGTTCTACCTTTCATGGCAGACTAACAAAGTGCAGTTATGTGTTTTTCCCTTCCCTCCTTTTTCCTTTGTAACAGCGATATTCAGTATGACAGCACCTTGTAAAGATTAATTTTCCTTTAACCTTTTCCTCCAGCCATCCTTTCATGCATAGCTTGTTTACGTAACCTTGCTGACGGGCTCGATTTGGCTGCTTTGATCAGCGTCTCACAATAATGAGGCAACGCTGCTCCGATGCTGATCAGATCCATTTAGATCAGATGTATGTTCAAAGTGCGAATGGTGAGCTGGGTGATTCGTGATGCGGTGCGTGTGGATTTGTTTTGGTGAAGGTGGTAATGGTGCGCAGAGGTGAAGGTTTGGCTCAGACCTCGGCCTTGGAGACATGTTTCAGGAACGAATGCCTGAGGATCTTTCTTTCTTCTGGGTGATGCTGTCAAATGTGTATTAGCACGTTTGATGCTTTTCCATTTACACACCTTACAGCGGCGGTGCAGCGCCAACATGCTGTCCTTGTCTTATCCACGACGCATCAAATCTTCCAGCTCCGGCATTTAATTTGCGCCACTAATCAGCTTCTTTTTTATTCAATCCTTTTAAACTTCTTTATGTAAAAAGAGACGTTTTCTGCGAACACTACTTCATTATGTAAAGCACCTTGAGTTGCCTCTGTGTGTGCCTATATAAATAAACTTGCCTTGTTGTGCTAACTGCTAACTGCGAACAGCAGAACTTCTGTTTGTGAGCTTTGGCTCCACATCACGTGCATCGATCTACAAACTGTTCAGTCTGCATGTAGCTGCATGGACCTCACCCTGACACCCACACCGACGGTTTGACCCCAGTACACAAACACCTATCCAGAATTCATCATTTGGTACATTGAGGGTTTCGTAAGCAAGAATCTCTCAAAATATGATCGAATTTTAGTTTGATTCTACCAAGAATCTATTATTAAATAGAGAAACTATAGAGGAAACAGACAAACAAATAATAATAGACTTGCTCTGTTCTGTGCTGCAACGGATAGAAACAAGTCTCCTGAAGTGAAACTTCCTGAATGAATCTAAAGTCAACCGTCCAGCTCAGCCATGAATAATTGCTGAAGGATGATACTTTTGATGGACAGATGATTCTTTTTGCTTTCTGACATGAATATTTAAAGGAAGCTGCTGAAATGGATGGCCGAGCCCAGCTTGTTAGCTCTTTATTTTCAAAAAGTGTAAGCTGTAATTGACAGAAACTTTGTGATAGTGAACCGCGATGAGGATCTCTCACTGTCATTGCCCCAGCGGGAATACACATTATAGCTGAAGGCAATTACACACACACGACACTCTTAAACTGTGTGTGAATGGCTGCAGCACAGCGAATACTGGGCCAGTGTGCTACTTGTCCACAAGCCTTCATTATGTCTGGAAGGCTGCAGGGATGCAGGCCTGCGTTGAGTTCAGTCTCAATATAGCTTCTTGTTTTGTTGAGTATGCTTTCACTCCTCTTAGCTTTGGTGTTGTTATTAGATAGAAGGCAAGCAGCAACAGAGACGGATGAGGAGCACCAGAGGCAGGAAAGTCAAGCATGAAGCTGGTTCAGGGAGCAAAGTTTTCATACATTTGTCTTTGCTCAGTCCGGTCGGCGTTGAAATGCCACATGAAAATAGTGTTTGAAAAGTTTTGCCAATTTAATTTTCTCAAACCAAAACTCCAATCATCTAAAAATGCAGTTATGAAGAGATTCATGCAGGATACTCCCCAGTAAAAACATTGTTATATCATATATGGAGCAAGTCTCGATCAAGACGTTTTCATCTTCAGAAGGTGGATTTTGAGCCTGGTCTCATTACGATATTGTCTAATATTGACGTGGTTGGTTAGTTGAAAGCCCGGTTTACCACAGAGACAACAAAGGCTACGCTGTGCATCTGTATGATAGCACGGTGAAGTTGGTATTTCAGATATTTCCTCAGTATGACTGAAGTTAATGCGTCATATGCATAGGTCATATTCAAACATCTGTATGTTAGTCTGAGGCACAGCTGCCTCAGCGAGTCCGTTTCCATCCATCCACCTTCAAAGTGGTTTTCTGATGCTTTATAATCGACTTTAATTTGTGTCTGAAAGGTTGAAGTTGGTGTATCGGTGACAGCAAAACATGACAAAGTTCAATGGAAACAGACTTCATGAATCAGTCGTGATGAATGCGAAGCATGTGGCTCAAACATCAGATCTGTGCGCCGCGATGAGGAGACGGCGACCTTCCTCAGGATGACACATGAAACAAACATAAATGTCATGTTTCCGTCGTGTTTTCAACGTGCTTTTATCTTTATCTTGAGGTTTGACTGCAGTTTTTAATGATGCTATCTTGTGTTTGTGCATTTGGATGGAAACCAGTGACCACAGTGCAACCACACACGACATGCTGCATTTTCAGAGACGTGCACGTGTCTCTTGATTCCTGATTGACTGCTTCTGTTTCTCTTCAAGGGTCAATGCAGACAACTGAGATCTTGTTGTTACCCAGAAATTCTTGCCCCAAAATAAGACACCTGTGTGCACCTGTTCTCCAAACCTCATCAAGGCTATCACGTAACTTCCTGAGCTGTATCAGAATCAGTTTTATTGGCCAAGTATGTGTGCATGTACAAGGAATATGACTGCACTAAATGGACTTGCATGGGAACTAGAGGACATGCAGCTAAACTAGGACAAAAGACAGTGGAGTAGTGCAAAAATGTGCCAAATTAGAGACATTTTCAGCATTGAAACTGTTCCACCAACATTACGGGGAGGTGATTCTCATGGCTTTAGTTGGCCTGAGTTCATGTGTGTGGAGCCCCTTTTAATTTTCCATCTTTTGAAATGGACATTAAAAAGTTTTAAGGCAATAACGGGCAGATTCATGTCAGTCACATGTCACTGAAGGTTGTTCAGGGTGCTGCAGAAAGTTCTACAGAGACTGTGGCTGTTCATGGAGTACATGAAGTTGCTTTGGAAGGAATTGCAGAAAAGTATCCAAAGGTACATTTTGCAATTCATTGTGAAGTGAGATTGACAGCTGAGGCATTCTTTAGTAATAGCTTGAATGCCAAATGTGGAGTATCTGGTCACTAAAATGTTTGATTTTCACATATTAAATTTTCATTGTGTCTGTCCTTGTTTTGGCCACAAGTTAAATTTGGATCCATAGTTGGTTTTGAGTCCTGGTAGAACTTTTCTAAACTGCTCATGTTGTAATGAAACGACCCTTCTTTCTCTCTCTTGCAGAAAGTCACAATCATTATGCAGGAGGCAGGCGAGAAATTTGAAGTTGCTTTGTTTCTAAAGGTCTCTTTGGATTGTCGGGGTTCTCAGCATGATTCCTCTCCTATGACAAACTCAAGCGATCTGTATTCAGGGGACCGGTTTGATATCACAGACAGAATTGGTAATTAACAAAAATATTGAATAAACTGTATCAACACGGCAGACGTTCCTTTTTCCAGCTTGGTGGAAATTGTCATGGACAGTAATTCCCACACCAGGTCATTAAATATGCGGCGAGCAGAGCAGGAAGTGCTGTCCTTCATCTTTAACCTTTTCTGTAAAGGTCAAACCTGCAGACTCGGCTGAAGGAGGGCTTCTGTCTTCGTAGGAGAGCTGCATGTATGTCTGCAGAGGTGCTCAGCTGCTGCTGCCGGATTATTGTACACGCTGACATTTCCTCAGAGCCTGATTAGACAAGGTCTCATTGTTAATTTACTGTGGACTAAACATTTTCTATCGTTTGTCTGGTTGTTTCTTGGAAAGTTATGTGTATATCTTCAGCCAACTTTCTGGAGTTTGTATATTTTTTTTTACTGGTTGGGCTGCAGGCGTTTCAGCTAATGGTAGTATTTAAATCATTTGAGTCACTTCTGATGTTAAAACATTGCTTCAAGGAGCGTTAACTAGTTTCTGTACCATGTATTTCAGATGTAAGGAGAGACTGTTTGACCTTTACCTCTGATTAAACACTCAGTAAAATAGTCTTTCTCAAGCTAGAATATAGACTTAACTGTCATCCATTTGTTACTGTGAATAGTGAATTCTTCTAAATAATTTCTGTTTCATGAGGCGTGGTGCAGATACACAATATCGCTGGGAGCATGAGAAAAAAAAACAAAACACAAAAACCTTTTATGTGCCAAACGCTGCCTTTGATTCACTAATGCAGCATTCCCAGTTATCCAGGAGGCTACATTAGTAGTGTAAGATAATTATCTCATGCCAGAAGCTTGAATATTAACTCCAGTTGTTATATTTCTCTCCAGTAAGGTCACAAACAAAAGTTTTGAGAGTGAGCTTTGCATTTAAATGACTGATTTTAAAGTTTGGGGTATTTATTGGGGTCCCTCGTCCTCCCCGTCTTCTTCCTCTTGCTGCTCAAAATGTCCTTTCTGCACTTTCTTCCATGTAGGGTCATTTAGCTTAGCTATTAGCCTTTATGTACAGCTTGTCCTGAAGGGCTTCTATAGCGCAGTAGTTCTACTTTAGTGCATATTACAACTATACTGCAGTTTCTCTCACTGTCTAGTACTGCTTTACGTGAATCCTATTGCTACGTCTGCTGCAGCTCTTATGTTCTATCATCCTTTGTTTTAGGCCTTATTTACATGGCACCAATGGTGGATGATCTGCATCGAACCTATGGACACATTAGCTGTTTGTATTTATGCCCAAAACATAGTTAGGTACACACTGAATGTATGAGACTTGTTCATTTCACTACACTGAAATTATTTGTACCAACCTTTAACGTGTTGATGGTGCCTTAACTGAAATATCTTCCTAATTGGAACACATTCAATGTGCCAGACATGTGCCAGACTTTGTTCCTCACAAGCCCACCGTGGGCCGCTCACCTGCCTTCGTGATGAACCTCTGAAATCAGATGAGCGGCGTGATTACCGCAACAAGAGATCATGGTCTTTGTACTTCCACAAAGTGGGAGCAAAGACAAAATCCATTAGGCTCAACACTCTTGTCACAGCTGCAGAGAGTACTCGAAAAAAAATGAAACACGGGTCATTTCATTGTCCCCGTCAGTGATCAGTGATGGAGGGTCTGAGATTGAAGACATACCACTCTGCCTGTGCATCAACTTGCCAGATAACACAGAGGTGATTATCTACAAATTATTGAAATGGAAAATTTGTTTTTCACTGCGAGTTATGCTTGTTAGGTTCCTTAATCACTGTGACAGCACACCTGTTCTCTGTCACGTTGACTGACTCCGGCTGAGGTTACAGAGGCGGCGTGTCCTGCATTACACAACAGACAAAAGATAAAGAGAGCGAGTGGGACACCTTTGTGTTTGCTAGCTGTTTCCAGTCTTTTTCTGAGAAAACCAGTAAAAAATTAGAGGCAGCTGAGCGCCAATAGAAGGAGCACAAATAAGGTTTTCACCTTCGCAGATACTGTAACTGAAGTTGGTTATCAAAAAAATATGGCTAGTTCCAAAACGTACAAACCAGATTTGTCCACATGCTGAAACTTTGTGCATAGTGATGTAGTGAGGCCGATGCTCTGCATTTAAAGAGTGTGTGTGTGTGTGTGTGTGTTTGGGGGGGGGGGGTCTGTTTACCAAAGCCAGAAACAAAAGAGTAAACGTCTAAAGAGTGGATTCAACAGTGTGAGCATGCAGCCTAATTATCTTAATACCCGCAGTAGTAACGCAAAACTAATGTTACTTGCAAGGCCAAGAAGAACATCATGAACTTACGAGGTTAGGTTAGTTCGAGGGGCTACATTAAAGACGGCCTGTTCATGACCAGCACTGTGCAGTATTTCCACAGCTGGGCCATCAGAGTTATGCTGCCGTTAGTGGCTTGTCTTATTGGATTTTGGAGACGTTTTAGACCCATTAACTAACCTTACTCAGTGTAGTGTTTGCCAAAAATATTGGTTCGCTTAAAAATGAAATGCTAACACCAGCTGGCAAAACTTCTAATACTGATGGTGTGTTCAGGTAGAAAGCAAAGTGAATATGCCCTGCGTCTTTTGTGTGAAAGTGACCACAGGATCATTATTCACCCCAAACAGTCACAGTGTATAAATGTTAGCCGTAAGCTAGCTATCAGTGGATGTGCAGCCTGCACAGCTACATCTGTGCAGTTGGTGCATTGACTGTTTGGGGCGAACAATCACAACCTGCATAAACATACCATCTACACAGGTGTTAGCTGTAGCTAGTAAGCTAAATATGAGTGTGTAGACCAATCTCTGGGGGTGTTTGGCTCTGCCACTTGACAGCAGAAACTCCAGTCCTGTCTGTTATTCCTTCTGGTCTCTGGATGTTTGGGCTGGTTGGACTGTTTACAGCAGTGACATCACCTCCCCATGTCTCTGGGCCAGAGAGCCCCGGCTGTTAAAAGTGTGGTGGCTGTGTGACAGGGTCGTTTGTCACAATCTTATTGGAATTCAGTGGCAGAGCAGCACTCGAGAGACCCAGGCCTCAAGGTTTTTCAACAGCAGCAGGTGCTCCCTTGGAGGGCTGCAGTGAAAGATAAAGGCAAATATATAATAAAGTCAAATTTATTTCTTCCTTTGAAGTGCTTTAAACGGCATTTGATTTTGCTGCCGTGTGTACGCAGATAACAAAGTCAAATTTGTTTACCCTTTTTTGCTTTTGCCTCGCAGGGAGATTTCCAGCGCAGATACCGTGCACGACACAAACAGCTTTCACATGAGGCACACATGGAGGATTTTTGCTTGCATGCTCAGATTTTTTTAAAATCATGTGAGTCAAGAGGCAAATTGGCTTGTTTTAAGGAAGGACGTCCAGACGTCCACGTATACATTTAGTCTTAAATCTCTGCGTGTGGTCACATTCAGTTGTGTTTGCCTGCATCTGCAGTCCTTTAGCAGACCTCCCCGTGCAGAACTG
Source organism: Chaetodon trifasciatus (assembly GCA_037975065.1). Lineage (NCBI taxonomy): Eukaryota > Metazoa > Chordata > Actinopteri > Chaetodontiformes > Chaetodontidae > Chaetodon > Chaetodon trifasciatus. The sequence goes on from JBBMOE010000006.1 coordinate 251,673, forward strand.
CTAGCTAGTGCAGCGTGCTTGTTTTCCACCATTTCACTCCTGCTTCCCTCCTCTCACTGTATGCTGACACCAAAGTGAACAGCGGTGCGTCTAGTCAGAGCCCAGCCCAGCAGGCAAAACACTGAGCAGCAGTGAAGAAGAAAGAGGGCAGAGGAGGTGAATGTGACACAAAGAAGAAAAACAGCGAGGTGTAGATGAGCAAGAAGTATTAATGACCAGGGGCCTGAGGAGAACGAGGTGGAGGTGCTAGTCGTGCGTGTGATGTTGAATGATATGAGAGCAGTGAAGATGGTAACTGTTTCAAAGAGCAGAGTGGAGAAACCTGTGGTCTGAGGAGCGGTTGAGCGAGCGTAACCTTGCTTTAGGCAGCTCAGGGGGGACGCATGGACGAATTTTGATGAGATTGTGGAATTTAAAGTGAACTCAAAAGTCCATGGAAGCTTAAGTACATTGTCCTTGTGCCTGAAAGGTGTGTTGATCAGCAGCCTGGTTCAGTGGCAGTGAATATGAAAATGGCTTAATAGCAAATTATCACTTTAGTATCGCGAACAAGCCGTGATTTCACACTTTTCTTCAGGTTTTAAATGAATAGTAGCCAGAAAAACAGCAGACTGAAAACTGAATGGAGTTCAGTTAAATGTTTCTAAAAAGTATGCTACTATTGACACTGATGTCAGCACTCCATGCACTATAAGTATGCTAATGATGCTAACTATGCTTTAGCCTTTGAGATGTTCGTTCACTGTCCTGCTTTCAGCTGTGATAGTGAGAACTTCCAGTATAGTTCATTTGGTAGAGAGAACTCCAGATCTGCCAGGGTTGGCGGTTAGATGTCCATTACTAAATCTAAGGTGAAAGTCACAGTGCTGTCAGGTGCATGGGATAAAAGCATATACTCTCATATGCTGTGCACCCAGCAGTTGAGATGCTACTGTATTATTCTGACAGAGACGGCTGGACGATGCAGGGACAGAATGATTTATTTACACAAGTTTCTGGGACTGCGTTCATTTGAGGGTGTGTTGAAGGCCATGAAATATACACAGTGATGCAGCGTGGGTTCGATCCCTCCCGTGAAGATATATTGTAAATCTTAAAGGAGTATTCTACAAATGTACAAACCTGCCAGATGTAAAATATAATGTGCTAATTTGATGCAAAGGAGGCCGACTTTCAGTCCCTCGTATGTGTCTCTAAACTCTAAAAACCTTGGATTGCACATGCCCCATAATGCAACTTGATAGCATCTTTTGTGAGACCCTCCAGTCTGGTAAACAGCTACATCTTTAACATTTTACACGCCCAGTTTGTAATGCAGGCGTTCTGTTCAAAATTGATAGCCCCCTTTAAAAGTCTCATTACACTGCTGCTATTAATAAATAATAATAGTCATAACTGCATAAAGAAGGAGAAGAAAGAAGAAGAAAAAACTCTGCTCTTCTCTTTGCAGAGAGTCAGAAAACAGCAGCTCAAAACAAGTCGTTTTAGCACCTTCATTTACAGATGGTTCATACATTTATTTACTCACTGGCTTTCCCTTTTAGCCACAACATAGATGAACTTGTAAGCAGAAAACTGCCGACACTGAGCTTTAAAATGTTTCTGAGTAATGATCTTGTGATCTTTCTGTGATCTGGTTATAGCATAAACACTGCAAAGACATGTCAACATCAATACTGTCTTTGAAAATAGATGAAGAAATGCTACACCGCTACATGCTTGATGCTGAATACGTCCAGTGTGTCTCGTTGCTCACTGTGACTTTGGGTGTATGGTCGCATATGAAGATGTCTTACAACCCTCAGAAAGTGTTTAACTGGCCTTTAGCTATTTGTTTTACATTACAAGCATTTGGCTGTGGCTTTGGTGCTGTCGCAATCAAACAGACATAATCTTTTACCCTATGAAATAGTCATGTCTGGATTTTGTGAAATTAAATATCAAAAAAAGTCGTTTTGCAAAAATGGGAAAACACTGGGATAAATGAGGGGGAAAATACATCTGCACAGCGCTCGAGTTTGCCCTTGACTTTATGCACAGCAGCAGCACTCTGACTGAGGGACGTGTTAAACTATCATTTGTGTCAAATCTCAGATACCCCTCAACATGCTGACTGTAATTAGTTCCAGGATTAATCCACACAATCATGGTCAAATGTGGCCTTCTCCCGCTGTGCTCGTGAAATAAAGGCCGGCACGGATAATCAAATAATAGGTGAATATCAATGAATGGACCAAATCACTTTAGTCCCCAGCTCCCTTATGCAATTATTTCCTTTTCACATTAATTATTGCTAACAGATGACACTAATGACTTTGAAAGGAAGCTGGCCGCGGCAGCCATGCAGCCTATCAATGCTGTTTTAAACGGGGTCACAACACTTGACACCTTTGGGTCCCTCTGATTGGAAATGGCACCGATGCAAACAGATCAGTGCCAGCAGTTCCTAGTCTCCGACTTGGCTTTCTACACTGGACCCAGATCCTTCACAGATTGGTGGACCTATGAGGACATTAAACACTGGCCTTTTCTAGTACAGCATTCTTCAGTGTATTTTTATACCTTTCAGTCTATCAAATCTAAAAGTTCGTCCATAGAGTCCATCCTTTACCCTGCGTGTAATCACCATAATCAAAGATGACATTTTCATTTTGCAGCACTTAAGGCTTTGTGGGCATTAACTGTTAATATTTACAGAGAACAGCCAAATTATTTTCCCACACATTTCTGTTTGGGTCATTTAAGCTTTCATGGTTTACATTTGACTAATGTTATACAGTAACGCTGCATCTGTTTAAATCGTTTTTCTGACCTGGAAATCTGTTTCCAGGACCATCAAACTGACAACAGTGTCCACACAAACTCCTGTGAGCAGTGCTAGAACAATAAAGCAAAAGGGTCACAAATGCATGGATAAAATGTGAAAGAATAAACATAGAAGAGATTAAATCAATTAGCTGTGATGGTGGGGAAATTCTGTTTGTCAAATGAATAATAATGAAACAACTAACATTCAAAATGACGGCCAAACATCGGCACTAACACATTGTTTTTGTCAAATTAAGCTGGTTTAATTAAGTATTATATTAAAGTATCGAGCTTACAATGAAGACAAGGTTATGAATAACTTCATCCACTTAGCGGTACACTGGTACCATCAGCTCTGGTGAATAAATCAACCACAGGGAATGAGGAACATGTCTGACCCTTTAGTTTCTGTCCTGTTTCCACCTGCCACTCTTTATTTTGTCTCTTTGCTGTTTCGTGCGAGGCTGATACTGCACACTCTGCACACTATATCAGGGCTGATGAGAGCTGTGTAACTCTAATACCTTTTCATTTTAAAATGCTGATTTACAGTGACAACAATCTCCATCCAAACGAGTGCTTTAGCATTATAATAGAAATAATCTCCACGCAGACTAACATGAAAACACATATGACATGACCATTTACGGTCACTGGGCATGCTGGTGTTGAGCGTTTTTCTGCACGAAAGCTGTAATAACATGATAAAATGCAGAATTTAACTCCATAACAGCTGCTCTCTTAGACAACAAGGTCAACAACGCCTGTATTTTGTTGTCCGTGTTGAATTAACTGCTGGTTGTCAAGGCTCATAGGTATATACAGGCTGACAGGGACGTGATGAATCAGGGAAGGACTCACCTTCACTCAAGACGCAATCAGCAAACAGACGTGGGCGTCTGCATCATCATTTCCAAAGTCTCAGCAGTAGTGTAGTGTGGACGCTAAGTAGAACATAACAAAAGTTATGCATTTGGAAATTAGAATATGTTTGTGTGGATGTCGCCTCTGTAATCTTTGTTATCGATGTCAGCCAGGAAACCAAAACGAAGAGCTAAAAGTGGCTACTGACTGTGTAGAGCTTTACGGCTGGGTGTTGATTTTCAGCTGGTTTGGCTGTACTAGTGACCACATTACAGTCAGAGGAGTAATGTGATCTGCGAATATGATTCAGTGTTCATCACAAATTTTGGTCAGTGCTGCTTCAGACATAGAGCAGATGAGCCCACTCCAAAATACAATGTGTGCAGTGAAGGTCCTGTCAGGAATATTCCTGTCAAAGCTTTGGAGAAAATATTCTGTGATATCTAGTTTCTACAAGGTTCTACGAGCTTTACTTTGCCTGTTATTACTCTGAACTATTCAGGCAAGAGGCTTACAATGCACTTTTCTTTCCTCTGTCACTTGTGATGAACAGGCACAATGTGGGCAGATGGGTGCTCTGGCATTGGCAGAAAACTTCTTTTCAGCATGTTTTCAAAAGACTCCAACCAGCGAAAGATGTTATTAAGAATCATCTGAGTCATAGGAACACCATGTGAATGTCGATTCTGGTTCGTTTTATAGACTCTGACCAACACAAGAGCTTCATCATCCAACACTCGTTAGTCATTGTGCAGTTGTGTTTGAATTATGAATGAACGGCAGACACGCCAACAGGCTCCATGCTGAGTGAATAGTCTGCCTTCATGTCAGAGCAGAGGCATCACTTTAAAAGGTCTCACTGACCAACTCCCAAACAATTATCATGGTACACCTGCAAGACCGGAGAAACATGAAGACGCATTGTATTTTATTGTATTGTATTGTGTTTAGGACTCATATAATTAGTGGAGTGGAAATTCCTCAATTAGCCTTTGGTGGGAAAGAGACATCTATGTATCCAGCATATTGATTCTTTGAGATCTGTGACAGAGACAAATGGAGAGCCGTGGGGCGTCCTCATAGGTTGTGCATATTGTTCAGACTGCAAAGAGAATCTATTGAATATGTCTTAAAATAGGTGGATGCACAAATGTTCATTGGTGTGGATGTGAGCCATTTCAATGTTTGTCAGCACTGATAAATTGTGTATCCTATAAATGATCCTAATGATGACTGTAGTCATTTACTGGACTGTTGTCATAATTATTTCATAACCTGACGTTTTTGCTGCTGCTTTCGTGTCTTTATAATGTTTGTTTTATTTTTGTTGATCGATTACATTATTAATTATTTTGCAGGAGGTCCAGCGAAATGGAAAAGCAGGCATCCCTGCAGGAAGGTGGCCCAGCCTGCTGAGTCTAACATGCCCACGCAGTAGTGGTAGCGGCAGTGGCAGTGAACTGTCACTATCCAGTGCTTGTAGTGAGTACTCCAGTGGCTCCCACACTTGGGCAGAGGGACGTGGATCCTCCAAGCAGGTGGGTTTCATTCATGTTTCCTTCATCTTCCTTCTATTGTTGTCAAAGTAAAATATTTGTTAGCAAGTCTGTGCCATTTGAGTAATTGTAAATATATCTTGTAATGCACAGAGTGCAACAAGCCGGGACAAAAGGATGAGTGCGGGTTCAGTATCCAGCAATCATTCTGCAGCCATCGAGCAGACGGACCTGGGATGGAAGGAAGGCCACATTCTGAAAGGCCTGAAGCGTCTCCAAATGTGCAGCTCCAAAGAGGCATCCTCACTTGCGTCTGTACCACACTGCAAAGATTGTATGACATCTAATGAGGGCATATACTCCCTTGGTGTAAAGTGTGGCCCACAAGGGACTACAGCCAAGCAAATACCACCTACAAGTAAATCTTTCAAGGCTGGTGCAGGGATTGCTGCCCTAGACTCTGATGATGCAGATGATGATTCACCGAAACTGCAAAATATGGAATCCAGTGATCAACCTACAAAAGAACTTCTTTGCTTGGAGAAACTGGATGTCACAAGGGATGGTGACAACAATTTTCAAGAAGATCCTGTAAAAGTTGTGGGGAATTCGGGTCATTTTCCCTCACCTGTCACAGACAACTTCTTGTTTTTGGAGGGCCCCACAATAAAACCCGGTGTGAGCCCAACAGATAGCCTTACGCATCTGGAAGACAACAACTCACTAGAAAAACACAAGCCCTCAGGCATGAAGTTAAGTGACAGGAACAATAACCAGGAAAGGTCTACTGACCGTAAATCCAGACTTGATCATGTCAAGAGGCAACAGGGTAGACTTCCAGTCAAGCAAGTCGAAGCAGGGACAAGTGATGTGAGCTCTTCGATTCAGCATTCTGCAACGAGAGCTCTGAGCTGTGTGAGTGTAGCCAGACAGCGCAGCTCCTCAATGGAGGTTCCACACTGTAGAGACCAGGCGAGTCAAGCTGGCAGCGAAAGCCAGAACTATACCATTTCTGAATTTCCACAGAGGAAACCGAAACCCCAGCCTTGTGACTCAGCAAGAAAGGCTTTCATTCTGCGGAGCAAGAGTGCGGATGGAGGACAAGAACAACATAAGCATACACATTCTCCTCTCCACCAAAAGCTTATTAAGGGTCACGGGTCCAAAGGGCAGTCAACCTCTCCAGGGCACAGTGTTCCGAGCAAAAGGACAAACCTCAGTAAAACACATGGTTCAAGCAAGGGAGCATTATCTAAAGTTGAGAAAGATGAGGACGTTGCATTATCAGCAAGCTCCAAGTCTCTCAAGAGTGTGCAACAGCGCTCTCCCCTTGCTTCCCCTGTGAAGCATTCAAAGACATTTAAACCTCCAGGGATCAACGAATGCTCAAAGAGTCCAACAAAGTCACCTTTGCAAATCACTAGACATCAATCAAGCAACGACTCTGTGGAAGAGAGTATCTATGACAACTTACCCTGCTCCCCACGAAAACAACGGCGCCAAGACCAGCACTGTGATGTTTCCCGTTCAGAAGTAAGGTCCCCATCTCCACCACCACCCCCAGGTCGAACTACTTCTCTTCTGCTTAGACCCAGTTCTGACAGCTTACCCAGGGCACATAAATCTGCAGGTCAGGCTCAAAGCACTACCACTGGGAAGATAACACCAAGCACCACCAAACCACAATCAAATCACATTTCTTCTATTTTACAACCTCAACAATCCAACACAGCAAAAGAAAATCAACATGCAGCCCCACAAATGGGCGCCGAAGGAAAGCCTCTGAAAGATATCCCTGCTAAAGTCTACCATGCCCACACATCCAAGATACCGGCTGTCCCAGTTCAAGAGTCACAGCCTGCAGAGTCAGTCCAGTTATCGATGGACAGAGCTGCCACATGCCATGAAGAACATGGTGCTTCCTCTATACTGCCAAGTCATAGCGTCTTACAAAGATCTCAACAGAGCATTAGTGAGCCAAAACTTTCCGAAGTCTTGCCCCAAACATATTCTAATGTTTACTACCACGGGATTTCCAATAATCTTCAGGGTTCCACCTCAAGAGCTGTAAAAATGGCTCTTCCTGTAAATGCTAAGTCTCACGAAGCAATCTCTGGACATGAAACCAGTACCTTCCTAGTTTTCGGACGACAGAGCAAAGATGATACAAACCCCACTACAAAAAGTGTTCAGACCTTTCAGACTTTTACATGTGATCCCCAGATGACACATGAATGTGGTGCTCATGACAAAGCCCGCAGAAAGATTGAGACCCGCTGTAACTCACTGGATTCTGAGCCCTCAGTTCAACCTGTTGCGTCAGACAGTGGTGTGATGTTAGATTGGGGATTTGATGAGGAAGGCTGGCTGTTTAAACGGTCTGTGTCTGTGTCAACCAGACCTCCCATTAAGCCAGTAATGGGCATGAATGGGGCCAAGGCTCGTAGCCAGAGTTTTGGTGCGCGCTACATGGACAGGCCAAGCTTCAACAGATCTGGAAAGGTCCGTACCCAGATCAAAACACACTCAGGGAGCTCCTTGAACTCTCTTAGCGATGTCCTCCCAGGAAGTATGAGTTGCTCCAGTAGCTACCACTGCCCGATGAATCGATCCCTTCTGAACAACTTCTTGATTGAAGAGGGCCTGGCAGTTCCCTCGCATTTGGGGTCTTCCAGCGAAAGACTTCAAAGTCTTAAACAACAACGAGAGCAGGCTAGGCGCTTGCAAATTGAGCAGCAGTTTTCAAGCGCCTTTGGTGAACCAGTTTCTGAAGAACCAGAGAGACAAAGTACTATAACCACAATCGAAGAGAAAGTGATGCTCGGCATAGAGGAGAACTTACACAAGACTCAGGAACAGGAAAGAAGCACTGAGGTGAAGCAGAAATCTGGCTCAACTTTGGCAAACTGGTTTGGTTTTCGTAAGAGTAAGCTTCCTGCTCCAAGCAGCAAAAAGACCGAGCCACAGAAAGTAAAAGACGACAAGAGGGAGCAAAAGATTACATCGCTTCTGGGAGGAAAGCAGACAAAGACGGACAAAAAGAGAGACAGAAGAAAAAGCGATGGAAAAGACTGGTGAGAATTTTCTTTACTTTGGTGCATGTAACACAACACCTACGCCTCTGAGATCTCAAGATTAAACCTTCAGTGCTAGTTCCAGCAGATTTCCTCATAGCTTATAGCCAAATAAATCATTTACTGCCTCAGATGACTTCAGTCATTTTTATTAGGTGGCCTTAGACACATCTGTCAGTGGCCTTAGCCCTGAGACCAGTTGAGTCACATTTTACACAGAGCATCGCAGCCAGGTTTCAAGAGATATAGGGTAATTTATCAACCAAATCACCCTGGGCATGTTGACTCAATATCAGACAATCTCAGTATGTAGTGGTTTGTTGACAAACTGTTTTCTTTCAGCTCTGTGGGGAGAAGAGAGGCTCATGATGCAGTGAGGGCATGCATCTCAATGCCCTGCCCAGGAATGTCTCTGAATGAAATACAAGGACATGCCGACGTCATCGGGGACCCAAAGGTAAATGAAACCATTACCTGATTCAAAACAGGCTTTATTTTATTCATAAGCAGCTACATTTAGCTCTAATCACAACAATGTCTTTACAGGAAGATGTGTGTAATAAAAGCACCAGAAAGACACATTCAAAACAAGAACAACAAAAGACTGAAGAACAAGTAGATATTGATTTGTTGTTCTGTAAATGATTGTAAAAAAAAGACAGATACAGTGGGATTAAATGAGTACAGAAAAACGTCGAGTTACTTAACTGTCTTAACAAGTGAGCTGTACTTCGGGCTAATTCCACCATCTGTCCGTCAAACCCTCTTACGCACAGTTTCATCATTTCAGCCTTTATTATCAAACCTCATTTTAAGAACTTTAAATTTCTCACTGTGTCCATAATTTTACCGTTGGACCCAATTTATTCATCCAAAGAAAGTATAAATTATTCAACAAATGGTCACATTAAGTTTTTAAAAGTATCACACTATGCTGTAGTGCTCAAAACCTGTGAAACTGCTTGTAAAAGACCTGATATCCCTCCTCCTACCTCCCAAACTGAGCATCGAGCATGCACCACGCCCCGCATCAGACAAGAAATAATGTTGGTGGCGTGGTGTCAGTGGAGAGACCATGAGATGAGAATGATTATCATTAATAAGTCACACTGTGACTCTGACGCTGTCAAGGCTAGGCGTCCATTGTCAGCTGGAGCCACATAAAGATTCGTACTGACTGTATGAAAAGACACTATGGATAAAAGCAAGAAGCAAACAATGATGCTGTGCATGTCTTAGTATGAAAGAGCATGTGCATAATTTCTTTTCTGTCCTTCTACAAACACACCAAGATGCAGATGGTGAACCTGAGAGCCGATGGTGAAAATGGATCCACAGTGAAGAGCCCCAACCAGGATTCTGTAATAGGTCAGATTCTTCTATTCTCTGTCGCGTAGGACTGCCCATAATTCCTCACAGTCACAGCAAGTAGTAACGGATCCCCATTAAACATTTTGGTACCTACAAAGCAAAACTAAGCTGACTTAATGGCAATGTTAGCTGTGTCAATTCAAACATGCCAGCCTGAAGGTCTTACCTGTGCTTACCATTTTGCAGTTTGCAGAAAGAAGTGAAGACCAAATATGACAGATATGTGTAAGTCATAAACATGATGAATATGCTATCAGCAGTCAACCAAACATGCAAAATGCAGAATTTTGTCAGTGTGTGCTTCTGCCTCCATATTTCTGTTCATTTTCTGCATTTATTTATTGTTTTGTTTCTGGTGGCAATCTGAATCAGGGCGAATAGGAACCATTTCACCACAGTTGTACTTCATGCAGTTTGCCCTTTAATGGAGATATTGTATGTAGCCTTGAATGCTCATCTTCACATGCACTGGAAATCTGCATGCACCAGCTCATCCAATCAGGATGAACCATTTCATCCATATGGGGGCCAAGGCTCCCGCCTGGGCAGCATTTGTAGAGGAAGTGGACCCACACTGCTGCAAGAACATCGACTGGATTGTTCCTGCGCTGAATACGATTGTGTTATTTAGGGGGATTGTACTTGTCTGAAGTTTCAGTTTCAAATTTTGGATCAATTAATTGCCGTCAGTTGGGCCAAGCAGCGCAAGCGGACAAACAGTGCTGTTGGTATAGATGTTGGTAATAAATGGGATCGATCCAAAACAGCTTATTTCATGAGAGTCACAAGAATGATGCTTCTTGTTAAAAACACTCTCATGGACACTGAACACACACCTTTTCTGAACAGCATAGTGTAAAATTACAGCAGGTGTTTGGTTGTAGGCAACTCACTGCAAAGGCAAGTTCTGGTCCTGAAGGTGAAATAAGCCACCAAAAAGAAAACATTCTCCAGGCACTTTTCAGTAGGTGTTGCTCATTAATTGGAGCTGCCAGTATTGGTGTTTTCCCCCGTTTGGCTTGTTCAGGATCGACTGTCCTTGGGTCCTTTTCAGATTTATGCACATCAGGTTTGGGTCAGTTTTCCACCTGTCCATTTTGGGTTGAGTCCAAAACTTTGGATTAGAAAGAACCCTGAATATGTCAAAACACTCAGTAAGCAATTTTCCACTTAAACTAGAGTTGGAAAGTGAAACAGAGAGTAAAAGGGCGAAACCAGACAGGGAGGCAAACTTTATTTGGTTCTTATTTCATTGCAGTCACTAAATTAAAAATACCATCAGATGAAACTCTCCACATCGCTCCGATAGAGGACTGGTGGCAGACCTTGCTGAAATTTCATTGACCAGAGTGACACCATCAGCAAGGCGCCGCAAATATCAAGCATGTTTGATACGGACGGACGCCTGCCCTCAGGGGTTAATCACCTCATTAAAATTTCAGCACCACACCAGCTATGCACGCTCATCCAAGCCACAACTGAGTCAATTAACTTTGCCTTCAGCTGTGAGCTGAATTATACTGTCCAGACTTGGCATAAACTTGTTGGGCCTCATGTAGAGCTGACCGAGCAGTTTTCAACTTGATGCTTCGGAATAAGATGAGACCAACTGAATATGTTAAAATGATGCCTGTAGTTCTGTATTATACACAGAAACTATATCTTTTTGGCTGTGGATTTGAAGTCATCAAGCTACTTTTTTACATATTTCTTATAAAATTAGACTTCATAATCTAAGTGATTAAGTTGCACACAGTTTACAAATCTCCTGTACAAATTAAAAATCCTGTGAGAAACAAGTCAGTCCCTAAAAGGGAGAAACCTTCCATGACGGCACCTCCTGTCTGTGCAATGACCGCCATCAACAGATCACCTGCTCTCATCAAAGAACATCAGCATAGTCCACAACACTATATGATAATAATTCTTATTATTACACTATGCACATGGTATCCTGTGTTTTTTTAAGTGTGAACATCTCTGCAGTGTTGTCTGTTGACAGTGAAGCAGTTATTGATCGAGCTTGGTACACATTGTACAGATGAGGAGGACAGAAACCTCACCGTTCATGTTAAAGGCTTGTTGAAACCCATCAGTTCTCAGCCTCTGTGATTCTGCCTTTCTCGTGTCACAGCGGTTCTTGTTAACTTCCAACCAAAGACCAAGCTAATCAATAATGCCTCTGCTCCATGCCTTCTCAATTCAATTATTTGTTCTTGTTTACAACAGGATGAAAATAACCATTTGTATCTCAAGCGGTGCCTCACTAACAGACTAACTCACTAACGGAGAGACACTTAATGCTAATTCTTAATCAACAATAGTGACATAACCTTAATGAATGTTACTGAATTTGTCAGGATGTGTCCATCACTCATGCTTTAAACCAAGCTGTCAAGATTTTTTCAATGCTGTGTCACATTTGCAGCTAACTTGAAACATGATGTGAGTAGTAAATGTCTTATTACAATAGTGCCCGTTTCTGTGTTTTCAGAGCCCAAGACTGCATTTCCATGGCTACAAATAGCTTCAACTTTATTTGGACATTTCTACCTTTTTACCCTGTCCACATTTCCATATTTATTAGCATAGCATGACTTGTAATGTGACAAATCTAAAAAAAAAAACTCAATTAATTTGAGCACTCTAGCTCCAAAACGAAATAAGAAAAAAGTGAGGAAAAATGAGCTTGCAGAGACCCAGAAGAAGGTCTCATGTGTGCATACCTTAATTAATAAAGGGGGAGCAGCTGTTGCTTTTGCTCCAGCGTGCGATTGCCCACAGGTTCCTGCTACAGGGCACATATTAAACCACAGGTCTGCATGGCAACAGCTTGAGGATATCTGTTCTTATTTTGATTTTGTGCTCACTCGATGGACGGCTGCTGTGATACATCTTGTTTCTTGGACAGCGTGCTGGAAGATTTGTTTGGAAAGATACCATTGATGATTCTCTGATCCAAATGTAATTGATACGAACTTTATGAAGCTTTGTGCAACCGAGCTTAAAGCACAAAGCTTCGACATGGGTTTATCGGTGTAAATGATATATCGTGTGTAATGCTGGAGGCACAATGTCAGACTTTTGATTGAACAGTGCAAAATTCTGCATCTTTAATCTCAAAAGTTGAGAAGCGACATAACTGTGTGTGTTTGACAGTTATGTTCGATATATTGCACATAAAATACACACATTTGGAGTGTATTACAATTTCATGTCATGTGCCATTCTGTACATTTCATATTCACAGTGTGATCAATGCATGCTAGTCGTCACACACCCATTAAACAGCATCTGTGACACAAAGCAGTGGTTCAAGTGGGCTTGACTTGCGTTGGCTGAGTCGTTCTCTGGGACAGGGCTACATGTTTGGTGTAATTAGCTCAGCAAATCATTACCCTGCCTCATACTTATGTGTTAATTAGATTGCGCTGAACCACCATTTTTCAAACCATCTGCAAGTTAAAGAGCGGAATCAGAAAGAACAGACTAACCATCTGTTGCGTGTCTTCTTTAAAATGACTGAAACAACACAAGGATCAGCTGCTTGGAGCTAAAACAGTACGGATAACGTGGCAGGAATAACAAGGAGCCATGAGGGAAGCAATCCATTATTGATTGGTAAAGCTGCCCTCATTTGATAGTGAAAGCTGTCACTGAGTCATATCTTCAGTTATCATTTCTAGCACAGAATGAGAAGCTTTTTCTCCAAGTGGAGCAGCTTTGCACAGACCTCCTCTGGTGTTTTTTAAAGGTTTCTGTAGCGCCACTTCAACCATGGTTACCCTGTTGTTTCATTCCTGTTGTGCCCCCTCTCTTTCCCGCTGTCCTGAGCCACTTCAACTGTTCTCCCTGTGCCGCAGGCTTCGGCTGCAAGATGCGAACGTTGGACAGTGGAATTGGGACCATCCCCCTTCCTGAATCCTGTTCCTTCTTCTCCTCCATCCTGCACCTCCTCCCCAAATCCTCATCAACCCCAGAACAGTCCCTCAGTCCTCCCAGTGTCCCCGGTTCCTCCAGCGAGGACGTGTCTCCTTCCCCATTACCCCGGTGGAGGATACCCTCCAGCTTTAAGGACAGCAGCCATGCAGGGGTGCCAAACTCCCTGTCCGACTCCTCCATGACCCATATCCAGTCAGTGCCTTTCCCCACTGTGGCCTTCGTCCAGCCCATCCAACCCCAGTCTCCACCCATTGTGACCTCTGCCAGTGTGTGTGATACCCAGAGCAGGCTACCCAGACCACCACAAGGTACAGTAACGCCAGAGAGGTCCCAGCAAGAAGCATGACATGCAGACTGCAGAAGTAAAGATGACGCTTGTAGGGCTTTCTCCTTTTAATGCTGCGAACTAATCCGGCTTCATGCAAGCACATTTTCGTGTTTTGTTCTATGCTTCTCTTCTCAGCAAACTCTGTTAACTGTACAAACTTGGTGCAAACTGCTCTTGAAAGCCACCCGTTCAATTTAGCAGAGCCGAGACGATCAAGGGATGTGCTAGTTACGTAGATAGAGAAGTAAGAAAATTAGTTATAGGTTATAAAGACGCAGAGGTGGCAAACCGTTTACATTACGAGGCAACTCAAGAGATCACACAGGTCGACAATCCATCTTGTCAGACTTCAAGTCATGTGATTGTGACCGAACCACAAGGGTTCAGACCAGTTAGTGTCCTATGAGGAACTACTGGCAGCTATAGGCGGACGTGGTTCAGCAAGTGAGGTTAGCGTAGATGCTGCTGTAGCCGTGGTTATCAACAATCCTGCATCATGGACAAGAATTGATGTTTAATTATGAGCTAAAATCATTATGATATCGATAAATCACTGACTTTTCTGAAGGTCGGGTTTTGCTGCGTGTCTATGTGCTGTTTCTGAAACAGGCGGGAAAATCCTGCACTCATCCCATAGATCAAAATTAAAAGGTGGGATAAAAAATGTAATCTTTACATATGAGTTAACAAATTGTGCTGTATGGGCTACAGCACAGGCTGTGAGTCTCTCTGCCATCTGTCACTGTCCTGGTTCCTTTAAAAAAGTTCTCCACGGGTAATTCATTATTCATTTTTCTATTCTGAGGAGCACTTCGAGGAGATGTTGACGCTCCATTCTCACACGAGGAAATGCGTTTCACCCCGTCATGTCCTCTGCTTTTGTTTTCACAAGTGTGTACAGTGGATTTGAAGGAGCAATACGTCTATATATAAGTATCTATAATAGACTGCTAAAGGCAGCAGTGATCATCATCATCATCACTACACTGATAGCTTTGATGCAGGAGGACACATTGTGGACATGTCCACCTCAGTTTGCTAATCAAACAGCAGAAAGACGCTCATTTTCACTGCCAAGAGGAAACATGTATTTATGTGTTGATGGCTTTTGAGGAGTCATGATTTCAGAGTGACACCTGAGGGTTCTCCACAAGGCAAATAACATGTGAACATGTGTTTTCATTTGCATGGTGAAAGAGGAGCTGCGATGGGGGACGTTTATTAAACAGCGCATACGGCCACAGCATAGATCATCACAGTTTGTGGCTGTAATTATGAATGGGACGTCATCAACAACAAATTGGTCATTTTTGGAGGAGACCCGGCGTCACTTGGACGGCACCACCTCCCATTTAACCTCGATTAAACTTTGTGTTTCAATACGGTCGGTAAACGCTGTTGTTCCGCGGGCTGTAATAGCTAATCACACGACCAACAAATAAACAGAAAAATCAGATCCTGCTGAAGCGCCGTCAGTGCAGACAGTGAATACGTGACATTTTCTCCCTTTTATATAGAGCGTGTAGCAGTATTCAGTCAGTGGAGGCTAATATTATGTGTTGCATTTTGCTAGATACCGTTAGATCATGCATGATCAACCAACGTTTTGTTAGCATTGAGTTAGCATCACATTAGGTAACATTGCCGAGAGCTTCTCTCTGTATAAGCACTTGTTTTTCATGCATACTATATATATTTTTGATGGTGAACAACTGCCAGATGACACTGACAGATATGCATAATTAAGGGAATGGGCACTTCATTCGACCCACCTCAGCCCCACTCACGCTCCACCTCTTTGCCCATTTTTGGATTAGCTTGGTGGAGTCAGGTGCTGATGTGTCTGACGCTGAAGGCCCTCTGGACCCAGAGATGGTGCAGATTGCTAAACTTGCATCAGACCGAATGCTTTTTTGCTCAAATGCATATTTAAAGATTGGTCTCTTGAGGCACATTTTGTTTGACAAACAGTGAATACTTTTGACTGTTTAAGCAACCTAAACTGTCACTCCATATCTGGCAAACTAAACTCGAGCTTCATTTGCACAGTCTTTCAGTTGAGTTCAGTTCAGTTTGTCATTTTAAAGTCAGAATTAGAAATTTGTCATCTCTCAAGATGTCAGCCGCTGCTCCGCTGGAGTCAATCAGATCTCCTGCCACTTTGAATTCAGAAAGATAATCTTGCTCTCTTTGAAGATGTCAGATGTCAGTCTGCCAGTGTCACTCTTTTCTCCTAACTCCTCATTTGACTCCTCTGCTTGACAGGACGGAGAATTAAAAAAACCCTCTGAAATGAGTTTCATTCTGTGGTTTTTCCAGGTGGATTGGAACCAAAGAAGTTGACTTATATCAAATCGAAAACACGAACCACTCCGAGCCAACAGAAAGAGCAGACAAGACTTCAGCTTGCCAACTGTAAGACACGATTTAAGAGGTTTTATTTAAGTGACACATTTGGGAGAATTTTATGCCAAAGAATCCACGTTCTGTTCTGTGCCCACTTACCATCAACCAGAGTGTGTTTTTCACATTTTCATGATCTGACGTTATTCACTGCTACACAGAGAAGTTCCTTCATGCAGAGCTACTTAAAAAACTACTGAAATTACTTTCAGGTCATCACCTCTGAAAGTCGAAGCGACCCAAATGAATGGCAGGAATTTCCTGATTCCAGTTAATTCACAAAAATGTTATTGCCCCATTAAGATAGACGATTTTCTGTATAATTACCTTGGAGCTCTGTTCCGGGAGAATATTAAAGAATACTGTAATCAAATTCACATTGGAGTTTAAATACTTTCCAAATGCTGAGGTCAAAAGGCATTTGAGAACTGAAAACAGCATCACGGTTTGTTTAATTTTCTGTTGAAAAATGAAAAATTCTTCAGCAGTTAAACGTAGAATCTGCTTCCGGTAGCCTCGTCAGACATGCTCAGACTTCGCCATTCAACGCTGCCACTGCAGCAGGTAGCTATAAAGATGAAGAAACCTCAACAATTTCACTTTTTCTCGTTGTAAAACAGCACAGCTAAACTCGAAAGTACGCCTAAAATGTCGCGCTTTCCTGTGAAACTCATTTCCATCCCCGCTGAGCAGAAAGGAAGCTTAATGGTGGCAACTAAACACATGACTAACACAAGTTTCCCAAACACCATTTGCATCTCACTACAGTACATTAACGCTGGCATCTACAACGGGATTGTGTGTGTGTGTGTGTGCGCGCGTTGGATCATAAGATATCCCTGTGGGTTAAAAAAATGAGGCGTCTCATAAGCAGCACACACAAAAAATACTGATAACGACCCTGTTTTGCCTTTGGGTCTAATGATTATTTCCTCTCTTATTCACAGAAAAACACTCGTATACGTGTTTCATTCTCTGTGCGACACTCAGTGTGTCACACAGTCACGATCTTCAGACCGTAAATCTGACCTGGTGCCAGTTTAACCATCTCTGCAGCTGACTCGTGTTGGAAACACGGAGGGCAGCGGGCTTCAAATAGCATCTCTTCCCACTGCAAACACATCCCAAGTTGTCTATTTATATTTGCATTCAAAGCACAGTTGCTCTTGACTGAAACAGATACATGTTGAATCGCCCTCCAGCACCACTTTAATACTACTGAAATCTCCAGAAACTGTCATTTAAGGCGCTCGGCACTCAGCGGAGAGACTCGCTGAGTTTCTTTTGAGCAGAATTGGCTGCGTATGTGCATGTTCTTGGCACACATATTGAGGAACTGTATTGCAATATGTGATTTAAGTGTTTCCTTGAAATAGCAATGCCCTTTCCCATCCTGGGAACACTCAGTCATACCCTCACCACCACTTTCTGAATGTTGCAGTAGTATGTTAGCTCTCTGTAAATGGCAGGTGTTTTATTTTGGACAGTGTTTGCATGGCCCCGTGCTGCAGGATCTCACTCTGCTCTGCATCTTCCATTTCAGAGTTTATGAAGCCGAATGAATCAACCCGAAGCAAGGAATCAGGCAATCGGTTGGATTTATCTCTCTGACACACACATGGATGATCCCCAAACCCCACAGTTTGCACACTATCAGGATGAAACGCGAAGGACTGGAAAACAAGTGAGCTTGGCATTGTGGGCTTCCGCCTGTGCTCAGTGCAGTGTTGAGATACTGAGTAGCCTTTCAGGTGTAGTAATGA
Organism: Chaetodon trifasciatus; assembly: GCA_037975065.1. Classification (NCBI taxonomy): domain Eukaryota; kingdom Metazoa; phylum Chordata; class Actinopteri; order Chaetodontiformes; family Chaetodontidae; genus Chaetodon; species Chaetodon trifasciatus. The sequence continues at coordinate 269,722 of JBBMOE010000006.1, forward strand.
ACCTTCTGGCAGCCATTGTGGAGGTCTGCCGCTCATTGGCATCAGCTGTGAGGTGCTGATTGAATTTCTAAATGTACGACTCTGCTGTCTCACAGGACTGGAGTTAAACACACATGGTTATTTTCTCTGCGGTGTTTTCCACCTGGGAGAAGTAACAATGGTTTTGGTTTATCAGGTAAGCTACTGTAGCACTTTAATGGCTACCTGTCTTCACAATCCTCTTAGAAACACATCTGAAACCAGCTGACGACCAGGTTTAAGTTAATATTAGTGGCCAGGAGCTGCTTTTTTACATTGCTGTGACGTAACCACATTCATTAGCATGCCAAGCTAACTGCTCTCAAGCTACTGCATAATTAGCAATATATGTGAAGCACTAAGAAGAGCTAAAGGCATGGAAACAGTTTCCAGTTCCTTCCTACAGCAGTGGTGTTGCAACCTACAAATTATGTTCACATGCAACTCATTTACACAGGCTAATACACCTTGGAGGAAACACACGGGTGCCTGAGTTACTTTTATCAACCAAACAACAAAGCCTTTGCAGACAAACCCAAAACAAAGCAAAGGAAACATCAGCCTTCACGGTTAAATATTTAAAAATTGGTTATGGTCTGCAGTGTAAAATGACTTTTTTACGACCTAAATCCTGCACTGAAAGTCAGCGTTTCCAGCTCACGTAGCCTGAAATGCATCAGCCAGTGTGGCTCATGTGTAAGAGACAGTGGAGTGGCTAGTTGTGACGTTAAAGTTTCCTCTTAACAATGAAACATTAGCCTGAAATATCCTGCAGTCACATCATTCTTCATGGTTCACTTTGTGGTTTTAGAAGCTCGATGTCAACCAGTCAACCTCAAAATGAAATCTGTCAGCTATAATCCATATCACATAGGGTTGTGGGTTATTTCTGCATCTACGCTGCAGAAAATGGATGAGCATCACTTGAATATACATATCGAGTTGCAGCCAATAGAAACTGAACGTTTGCACTTACGAGGTAGACAGGACTGTGAATACCTTCTGAACTCTATCAAGGATTTTTGCCTGCTCTTCTATAATTGACGCACAGCAGCATGTTAACACTTTTTCATGCATATCTGCTTTTGTAACTAAGTGGTTAAAACTGCACTTATCCACTTTGACCACTAGAGGGCAGAACAAATACAAAATACAATGACAGGCATGTCACTAACTAACACTAACATGCTATCCTTACAAAGCTTTTATAGCTAACGTGTTAGCAAACAAGCACCTGCTTTCATATCCAGCAGACACAAAGCACTGTAGCTACTTTACAAATACAATATTCAAAGTACAATATTCTCTTTTTTTTAATCTCATTTTTGGTCTCCACCAACTCTTAAGACAAAGGTTTTAGTCTTAAACTCACTGGATGCTCAACTTCATTTGTTAGCATACGCTGGGTTTATCTTATCATGAGGCTGTACGACTATGAGTCAGAACACATTCAGAATCATCATTTGGCTCCATTTAATCGTCAAATATATTGATTACTACAGCTACGAACATTTAAGTAACCAGATTCACCACCGGACCTCCATAATGGCACCAGCTGTGGTCACTTTTAGCCGCTGAAGGACCTCCACTGAAATCCTGCTGAACAAAGATTAATTAGCCACATTCATTAGCATTTCCAGACATGTTAACAGCTGTTTATGTGAACATGTAATTCTGCTTTCATTCTGCTGAAGCTCTGAACTCAAAAAATCATGTCAGTATATATTTTTGAGCTAATTATCGGATGGAAACTCATAAACTCAAGACTATGGCGGACTATGACTTCCATCCTTCTGTACAGCGCTAACTTCTGATCGCCATTCATGAGCTCTATATCTGACTGAGTAATGTGATTCTTTAAAGTGTGCACTATCTTGTTGGAAACTTCTTTTTTTTTTATTGTCACAATGTTAATATCGACTTGCATGCGACCACCCTCTGGCTTATTCTAACCACAGAAATGCATCATGTGAATCTGATAGCCAACGTACGAAGAGTTTCATCACAAGAGGTAAAAAATACTGACGTGTGAAAGCACTTTCAGCATAGCGCTTATAATCTGTCTTTTAAAAACATCGTCCACGGTGAGTCTGGCTTCAGAGCTGCCGTCATTTTGAAGACTGCACGTCTTGTAATGAAGCTCTTCGTATGTGATCTGCGTTCTGCATTTTCTACGTGTTTCCACAGTTATGACATCGAGACAAAGCAGTGAGTTTTGCATGTAACCTTAGCTATAAAGCACCCGCTGTAGTACGCACATTGTGAACATTGTTGTGCTAGCTCAGGGAAAATACCGTTTGTTGTCTGATAGATGCTGTGGACTTGAAGTGAACCTCGACTTTAAAATGTACACCGTTTTCACTGCGGCCACTGAACGCACCAGATTTCACTGTAGTGGTTTAAGGAATAACCTGAACTCAGTATTTTCCTCTTGTTAGTTTCTGTCTATACATTTAACTGTAAGATATCTCACCACGCTAGCTCGGTTTCTCTCTATTATGTATGCTGTGTCCTTTATAGTAATGTTTTTGGTGTTTTGAATGCATCCCGACATATTTGACGGTTTTAGCCGCTTAGCGATGTTTCCCCCCCACACACACCTTTATCAGCTCTGTCGCCTTTCATGTGTAGATATTTGCCAAAATGCATATTGCCAAACACAGCTCTGAGCTAATCACATATACAGAAAATGAATGCAACTGAATCTACATATCAAACTTGTCATGGTGACTATAGCCATATTCTTTTGAAACACTAGAGACAGTTTACAGTTTAACGTGATGTAGAACTTTGACGCACGGTCATGTTGCACAATATCATTAGTCCTGTCATCCGACTGTATTTACCTCCTCTTTAGATCTTTACTAACTTGCTACATGTATATGTTGAAGGTAATATCTGTAAAATTAAAGTGGTGTTCACGCCAGTAGCAGCACACAGGTTTAATAAATGAAATATGTAGCGTACACCGGCGAGACGAGGCGTTCGTGGATCAGGGAACAGATTGGCTGTACTGATACGGGTAGATGGAGCATGGCGTCTATGTTTTTAAAATGACTCACATAACGAAGAGCGTCACTCTCACAAGAGTATTGTATTTTTTTAACATTTACTCTAATGCCCTGTATTTGTACTCAGCACTGATGAGTGTAATTTACCATTTATTGCACATATTGTTACTCACTATTACAGTAATTCTCCTTCTTAATGTTTTTTTTTTTTTCAGAACCCGATAATAACAGTGATGTTCTCGTGTGACGGTCACCTTAGCAGTACGAATTGAGAATTGTATATTGCTGATACTCTTTGTTTTATGTAAAAGAAGACGGAAAAATAAACTATTTCAATACTTATACAGCATTAAGGATGCTGCCTTGTGGTTTGCTGTGTTTGGCTGAATTACTGTGGCTGTAAAAAAGCTCCAGATGTGATTTCATGCTAACAGGGGAGACGGATTCCTCACAGTCCGAGTGTCCACTTTAGACTCGTGCCCAGTCTCTGCGCTTGCCAGCAACCGAGCAGTGGGTCCAACTTTCTTTTCCAGCTCTGTGACAACAACATTGTTTTTTTTTTCATTAACTTCAAAGTAAACAATTCACAGAGTACCCACCAACATGTCGTGGGCACTGGACCAGGGTTTGTCAAACTGGAAGCAAACTCCCGCTGGGCTGCCAACAGTGTTGTCAGATGAAGACTAAAATGAGAAAACAAAGAGGAGTGAAGAATGCTTATTCTACAGTAAAATTGACATCCGCGTGTTGCAGGAAGTGGTGTGCGATTAATGTAGTGAGGCAGAAACACAACGAGCGTGTGTTGAAGGGCTTCCCCTCAACAGTCACGACGCGTATCTTCTGGTTAGTGTCGACATGTTTATCACCTGCGCGTGACACTAAACTCAACAGAACACTTTGACATTTTAGGAAATACTTTTTAATTTTTTGCTCAATGGCTGGACGGTTAGCTTAGCTTAGCTTAGCATAAAGACTGAAAGCAGGGGAAAAGCTAGCCTGGTTCTGTCTTATGGTGAAAAATCCGTAACTTGTCGTTGTTAATTATTGAACTTTAGATGTGCAGTCAGGTGGGTTATTTTCAACCTTTAGACAGAGCCAAGATAGTTTTTTCCATTTGCGTTGAGGCTCTGTGCTAAGCTAAGCTAACTGGCTCCAGCGACATATTTACCGGATATGAGAGTGGTATCAGTTTATTCATCTAATACTCAGCAAGACTGGCATTTTTTCTAAAATGTCAGACAGGAAACAAGCACAAATAAGGCAAATTCATCCTGCTCTGGGAAATGTCTGAGCATTCAAGGACCAGTCAAGGTCCAGTCTAATGTCAGTGAACGCAGACCAACACATCTGTAAATCAATCTGATTCCTCTTCCCCTGCATGTGTCTGAGAGAACTGTAAGAAAAGCAGATTAAATTATGTTTTCAACCCCAAAAACACTAACAGAGTAACGTTTGCAGGTCGTCCCTTCAGCCTCAACAACCTCCTCCAATACGACAGGACAGCCTACAGCCTGTGAGGTAAAACTGAGGTTTTAAAAGCTCAGATTTGTTGCTTAAACGCTGGCCTGTTTCTGATTTTTTGCTCTGAATTCTGGGTAATAACTGAAGGCAGCTTCTCAATATTTTTATCAACTCTTTGTGCCCCTTTATACTGTATACATATAATGTTGTTCTAAACTGTGAAGCAGGTAAGCAGAGAGCCTGTGTGGAGGTTCCTGTAACCTTGTGCAGTTTGAGCTGTCAGAGTAAACGCTTTAAGTCCTGGAGTCTGACTCTCTTTGACATAATGGCTCCCTTTTGATTTATAGGCACTAATTTAATAACGAGACATGCATTATGATCCTCCTCCAAAGACAGAAAAGTCTCATATTTCACTTATAAATTGAGTTCATTTCGGACGTTTTGTTCAAAAAACTGCTTCCTCTTTTCAGATGCCGGGCACATTATGTATGCAGGAGGCTCTTTCCTGATCTGATGGTCAGTCATCCTTGATTAGTGTTGCTGTTCTAAAAATCTCTGTGCATAATGCCTCCCAGTGTGCCATCAGTCATGTTATGACACTCTTCCTCAGAAGTTGCCACAGAGAGAAACTACAGCTGGTGCACATTTAAACTCTCCTAAAGGCAGTTCTGCTCTCTGTGCTGGTGTCCGACTGAGACTGCATTTCACTCTAATGCATAAAAAACATTAAGTAAAACTCAAATTATGAATTTTAACATCAGTTGGAACATTTTTCTCCAAAATACTGAACCATCTTTTAATCTTGTGACGGCTTCAATAGCTGCCCATTATGTCTTTTACTTTCACGGCAGCGAGGTTTCCCTCTAACGATCTTCCTGGACGTCTCATTTGTGAGTAAAAAGCTTGTTGTAAATCTTCGCTTTGCCTAAAATGTAATGTAAATGACCGTTAGCTAATTTCAAGTTCCACCAAAGTAAAGGGATTGATAACATTTAAATGTGTCTTAATGTGTAATTATCCAACTTCCAATTAAGCTGATTAGCACAGTAAATCACAAACAACTTCTCGGCAGCCCCTCGACGCAGCGCTGACGCAGTGTTTCATCCACTAATTAAAACAGGTTGATCACCGCGACTCTGAGTGAAACCATCAGAGTTTAGAGAGGATTGACACGCTCAGATCTGCTCCTCCTGAGGCCGGTCAACAATGGCAAAGCAGAACGTGAGCCTTCTTCGCTGCAGATCAGCGGTTTGCCCTCATCTGGGTTTGTCCTGCTCTGAAATCCTCTTACTCTCTGCAGCAGGGCGCCGGCGGGCGTAGTCGGCCGTGCACGGTACAAACTAGAACTAGATATAAACTAGAGTTGAGCAGAAACTGCTCAGCCAAGTTTCAGCCCAACATGAAATATTAGCCCACACCGTACAGCGCTGAGGAGACTAATCCATCTTATGAATTTGTCAACGAGCATCCAACCGGTTTTCACTCCCCGAGTGTTGCAGACAGAGTTATTAGTTCTTGAAAAGCCTTTGAAAGGTGGCTCACTTCACAAAGTCTTATCGCCGAGCGAGCCTGTCGTGGCAGGTTTTTGAGCCACATGCTGCACCGGACGGCAGTGTGCCTCTGAGTGCCTTTAACTTATGATGTGTTTCACTGCCTGCAATGCTCTCCTCAGGCACATCCTGTTTTAAGAGATGATTTTATTCATGAACAGCAGCCGTGTGAGGTCCCACGATGAACGTTCGGTTAAATCACCCCGTGTTTGTTTCCATCAGGAGCTCTGGACAATCAAACCTGTGACAGGTTAAAGACAAACTGCACTTTGAGTGAGTTAACTTTTGTCCAAACAGAACAATAATCTCAAAGGTCTGTGCGTACCTATGCAGGAAACATCTCGTGGATGCACTGGGACGCATCCACAGTGATGTATCCTGGGATCATTGGGTGTTTCGGGTCACGCAACATCATACACCCTCGCCCAGGTGACCCAGCCGGGGTTGATCAAGTCCCGACTTGCGTCCCAGTAGCAGTCCACGGATCAGCCCTCTTAATCCAAAGCCACCTTGTGGCCTTCTCTGCGGCTTCGCTCGCGGATTGAATGGCCCTCTTCTTGGCCGCCCCTATAACGCCCAAACAACTGAGGACTTTGCAAAGAGATGGTCCTACAAAACCTCTACAGCCAACTTCTATACTCTCATAGAAGGTTCTCCAGCCTCTTTCCCTGCACTCCTCCACCAGTTCCTGGTACTTAGCGCGCTTCCTCAATACATTCTTCCCAGGGCACCGCAAGTTCCAGGATGATCAGATGTCTTTAAACCTCAGAGGTAATGATCATGTCTGGGCGGAGACTTGTTGTTGCAATGTGTTGGGGGAACCTCAGCTGCTTTCCCAGGTCGACCTGCAACTGCCAGTCAGAGCCCATGTGGAGGAGGCCAGTTGTTAGTTGGCGCGCCCGGGGTTTCTCTCCAGCTTTGAGGAAAGGGACTGCCTTCTTCGGAGCATGATAAACATCACGCACTTCAGATGTATTAGCGTGACCTTTGTTACTGTTGATGTAAACAACCCTGAGGCTCGACAAGGATTACATCCGACGCCAAATTCTCAGCGAAATCTGCACATGCAACTCCAGTATGGTTACGACTACTGAAAGAGGTCTGGCAACAAAAACACTTGGTTAAAGTTGATCCTGTTTACTGTTAATAAAAACTTAACTGCAGGTCAGTGATGGGACTAAGCCTCCAGTCTCCAGTAAGCCCACGCACCACCCAAACCTCCACACCTTTACTTCCCCCCGCTACATAAGAAGATGCCACTTCCTGCATAAGCACTGGATTGTGTCTAATGTGGATGAAGTTCTTAGGGATACTCGGCTGGATTCAAAGGATTCTGCTGCTGATATTCTATATTTTTCTCATTGTCGACAAATCCCATGACAGCCCCCAAACCTACTAACAAGTATTATCTGTGTATTCAAAGCCTGAGATATCAGATTCCTTTGTGGCACTGAGCTCCAAAAACTAATTAAAAACACATCAGTGAGTCACACTGTTGCACTTTGTGACACTTCCCTTCATTACCATGAACACACACTGCAGTTTATTTTTACTTCACCCCACATACACCCTCCTGCTGCTGTGCATACTCACTGGAGCACCAAATGTGTATTAATCCGCAGCTGAAAATAGTCCCCGACAAATGCGCTCTGTACTCCTGTTTGGGTAATGCATGCTGATAACGACAGCGCCCAGCTGTTTAAAGGGGTGATCTGGCCTTTATTGAAAATCAAACAGTGTGTTTTTGAGGTGTTTTTAAAGGTTTGAGTTTGCAGCAGAGGCCTCAGACGGGGAGCGTGGACACGTGCTGAGACGAACACGCTGTTGGCATCAGCTGAAGGAAAACATAGAATCACACCTGCCTTATACTTTTATGTTGTTTACGTGCGCCCTTAACAGGAGAACAGACAGTTTGATTTGTGTTGATGAGGTCAAACAAAGGTCATTCATTCATTATTCATCAGATGAGGCTACGTGGAGATTCAGGTCAGACAGACTTATACTCAGTGTCATATAAACACAGTTACTGTTCTGAACCACTGGAGGATTTTGTAACAAAGTAGATTTACTCAGGTATTGTACTTTCATTTGAGGTACTTGTACTTTATTTGAGTATTTCCGTTTCATGCTACTTTATACTTCTAATCCACTAAATATCAGAGGGACACTGGACTTCTACTTTTATTTCTGACAGCTTTAGTTACTAGTTACTTTGAAATGGAATTATGTAATTTAACTATTTTATATATTTAATTATACAAAACATACGAAAAGTCTCTAAAATATGTTAAATATATCTGAATATGGTTAAAAAAAATACAGTATATACAAGTAGAACTGAAATAATTGATTTGTTGATTGACAGAAAATTAATTAGTAACTAAATTTCATGTAAAAATGCAAAAACATTCTCAAACATGAGAATTTGCTGCTTTTTAATATTTAAATTAATTTGTAAAAATTTTAAGTTTCAGACTTTTGGTTGGACAAAACAAACATCGTGAAGGTGTCGCTTTGAGCTTTTGGTAACTGCGACGACATTTTTCACTATTTTCAGAATTTTTACAAATCAAATGATCAATTGATTAATGGAGAAAATAAGAAAAAGATTAATTTATAATGAAAAGAATTACTGGTTGCAGTCAGTCCTATACAAAATAGACAAAAATGAGCTCCAGTAAAATGAGTAAAGTCCCGCTGCAGTGTAGTTTTCGTACTTTTACTTAAATAAAGACCTTCTGAGTCTCTCAATGAATGTGAAATAATACTTCCAGATCAAAAGAAAAGTGGGTAGATGCTGCTGTCTTTAATAAACTTCACATATGTGGTCAAAGAGGGGGATGGAGATGAAAGTGAAGCTTGGTGATAAAGTCATTTTTAGCACTGAAATTACTGAAACTCTGATTGCAGCTGTTGGAGGTCAAAGCACTGAATCTGTCCGTTTATGATCTGATGTCTGGAAAATTATGACCCATAAATAAAGAAAATAAAGATTCTGCAGTTATTAGATATTTATTAGTGTGTCTGCTTTTATTATTTGTTGTTCCTGTAAAGCATCGTGAAACTTTGAAAGGTGCCAAATAAATAAAGTTAATGACTCTTGACTCTTGATTAAACTTTATTGATCCCAGTGGTGCAGCAGTAGCAAATGAAATAAGGATGCAAAAATATTAAGTGACCGTAGTAGTGGGTTACTAACAGAGAGGAATGCAGGTTGAAGTTATTCTGCTTTCTTGTCAAAACGGTGACTTTCTGATCACGTGGTACCCAGTGGTACAGTCGTGCAGGTGCGTGCGTGCGTGCGTCAGCGGTGGATAAGAGGTGAGGCGGCGCAGGCGGTGTCCGGCTCACCATGCGCGGCTGCCGGCGGCTCTGTGTGTGCGCGTCGGACCCGGCCAACCTCCGTCTCTCATGTTGGAGCTCAGAGCGTCACTAAGCGGACCATGCGGCTGTTCATCGTCTCAACTTTGCTCCTGTTCTTCTTCAGCTCAGGTACGGACACACGCAGCTTTCCTCTCTCAGCACTTCACGGGATTAAACGCGACTTTTAGGCATTCGCACCCAAACTTCCAAACCCGCTTCTTTGTCTCTTCTGTGGGAGAAGGAGCGCAGTGACCGTGGAGGTGTCGTTTCTGGTAACACTGGGAGACGCAGCGCGCGCAGCTTGGAGCGATCAGCGCCGATCCAACGTTGTCTTTGCTAAAAGTTGAGCAGATTTCTGATTTCTCCTCGTCATTTTGATGATTGAAAGCTCAAATCTGGATGCACTTAGATTAAAGTATCCCACAGCTCTCCTGCTGGTAGCTGTAGCAGATTGTAGTCTCTTAACGCGCGCTGTGGCGCTGCGCTCCTGCGCGTCCGAAACGATGCAGGTAAGTTTACATGCAGCCCGGTCTGACCCCTCTTCACACAGTGAAACATCCCCCTGAATGAGAGCTCTTCTTTATGTTTATATTCCTCTTTAATCGCAGTGGCACAGTGGAGAGGAGGGTTTAATGGCGTTTAATCCATCAGTCTCGGTCAGTGATGGCAGACGAGTAAAAGAACCAGTTCAACGATTTTAAAATACTCCATTAAAATACAAACCGGGTAGTAAAAAATGTCGCTGTGAAATGTGGTGGAGAATAAAGTCTGAAGTAAGCAAGTGACATATTATACATAATATGTAATATAAGAATTATTGACCATAACTTCACTTCTAAGCTTCTGATCTGCGACATATGTTTACTGTCTGCTGTTGAATGCATTAATGTACATTCGAGGCAAAGTTTTACTGATGCTGACTAACGTTATAATGTGAGATTTGATCATTTTGTGCGTAAAATGTCATCTTCAACACCACTAACATGTTTAAAGGTGGAGTATTCCTCCGTCAGTGTTGAAGGAGCTGCTCCTCCTGAACACAAACAATGACTGTAGGTAAACTGTGTGTGTGTGGTGATTGAGCAGCTTCAGCATAAAAAGACAAAAGGTTTGTCACTGTGGTCCGAAGGAAGAAATGGATTAAGACAGCCAGCCAGTGTGTCCATGAGCTGAGGGCGTTTCTAGTGGTTCATTTGAAACTGTTTAAACTCTGAATAAATGAGTCTCCTGAAGGACACTCACTGAAGGAAGTTTGCTGCAGTCTTACAGCAGAAGTAGTGAAATATCAACTATCAAAGCAAGACATGATGAAATGTTGCAACAATGTGCTGCTGAAATAAACGTACCACCAGCAGCTCAAATGCAGATTAATAATTGAGCGTGGCTGTCACATCAATTTGAAATGGTCAGAGGGCAAGAAACCAGAAGTCAGAATTTTCACCAAAATGAAACTGAATTTCACTCTCAGATGAAACTCTGCAATTTTTTATTCATGATATGAGAGAAAATAAATGGAGCATCTAAATGAAAAATGAGCAAGTGTCATGGCTGATGGTGGAGCCCATGTAACCTGCTGAAAACGATATAATGAAGACAGACAGATCTGATAATTGACTCGGTGTGTGTGTGTGTGTGTGTGTGTGTGTGTTTGCTGCAGGGCTGGCTCTGCAGATTCAGTGCTACCAGTGTGAGGAGATGACACACGACTGCTCCACACCGGAGTTCATCGTCAACTGCACCGTCAACGTGCAGGACATGTGCCAGAAGGAGGTTCTGGTGAAGGATGACGGTGAGTCTCGTCTCCTGGGGAGCCTCTTCCTCCTCTCGGCGGTCATAAATATGTTTTCACCTCTGCTCATTTTTCGCTGTCATGATGTCTCAGAGCAGAACAGACAGACGGGGCCCCAATCCAAGACCATCGGATTAGATGTTGGTGATATGACTGTGGGATTTTTTTGAATGGAGGGACTGAAGTGATTGCGTGGGAGTGGAGAAGTGCCACCTAGCTGTTGGTGAGCAGGATTAGTTTGTTTGTGTTGTGCATTGTGCTGCTCAGACAGTTGTGTCTCTAAATTAGTGGAAGTTTCTCCACAAAAAGACAGCAGGGAAAGTGTTTATATGGCTGACATGGCTGAAGCCTCCTCTTACACAAAGACAGCACAAAGAAGCAGCTGCTGTGAGCTGATCTGAGGTCAGCAGGGACAGGCCCTTCACTGCTCTATTAGAGGACGAAAGTCTCAGCTGCAGGTCAGTATTGGAAACTGCACTCATGGATATAAACTGCTGGTTTCCATCTGAGGGGGAAATGCATCAGCTCACGCTGTGTGTACAGCGGCAGGTATGTGTCCTCTGGGTGTTCAGGCCTTTCCAGAAACCTCACGTCCTGCCAGTTTTAGCTCATCGTTAGCTTGATGCTTCGGTATCAGTGCTCATGTTGGCCAGTGAAGTACAAGAAATTGCAGGAGAGCCACGTCAAAGATATGTTTGAACTCATTTAGAAACAGCGTCAGCACCACCGGGGCTGCAGCGAGGTCATGTTCATGGTGTTTTATCAGGGAGTTTTACTAACCTGTGGGCAGATTATTAAACTCTGCACAATGTGGTAACAATACAAGATGATTGGTGATACGACTTAAAGCTGTACGAACCAGTTTTGTTATATAAAATGGATCCCTTGGCTGAGTGTAATGTGAAAGGTATCATTCATGGTGATGAACCCACACACAGATTATTACCCTCCAACTCTGACGCAGTTCCTGTCAGCTCTACGGAGCGTTTTAGTGTCTTTCAGCTCATTGTTTTGTTTTGTTTTTCTGCCGAACAGCTCTTAAAACTCACTGTAATGTTGCACAGATAAAGTTAGCAATGAGCTGTGGAATACACAAAATTTAGCTGCAGTTCCATATTTTTCTTACAAAATGAAGTTAAAGGGAACATAAATATTGGACTTAACTCTATTAGGTTTATCTAAACATGAACGAATTAATGCTAAGGTTGATTTTATCTGCTGTGGATGTCTGAATATGCAACTGTGTTGAAGGTCGTGTTTGTTTTTGGCAGCCTGTTTTAATTTTAGTCTTACTCTAGGCTTTGTGTCAAGCTGTCATTTTATTTTTTATTAGTTTTAGTTACGTTCATACTCTTTTTGGTCAAGTTTCAGTCGACTAAAAGTCTGAGCATTTTAGTCTCATTTTCGTCAGAATTATCCGTGACTATTTTCGTTGAAAACTGAGACATTTTAGTCTAGTTTTAGTCAATGAAAATTGTATTTTAGTCTCTTTTTAGTTATGCAATTGTATTTAACCCAGTCAATATAGTATAAGTACCTCTTAGTACAGACAAATCCAAAATGTTCTTTTAGCCAAACCCATTTCACAATTCAAACAAGGTTGTCTTATTATCATATTATTGTTACCTTATAGACTCAGAATACATCCATTCCAGACATGAAGACGCTCTGATTTGAATTCACAACATATTTATTTTACCAAGCAAAGCCGGCTGGCTGGCCATCGGTCCCGTTCTCTGTCTCAGCTGTCTGTCGTTAACGCTAACCAACCGCAGCTGCATCTTCTAAATAACGCCGCGAGTGGGAACTACCGCCATGACGTCGCTGCGACTGCGCAGTGCGACCTGATGCGGCCCCTGAAGTGAGACACCGGAAACAGAAATTCTGCAAAATAATAAGAACAACTCGACTAAACGAGACAAAATAATGTTAGAACATTTCGTCTCGTGTTGTTTCAGTCAACAAAAATGAAGAGACAATTTAGCAGAGTTTCTATTTTGTAAACCACATTTAGTCTCGTTTTTATTCGCCAACAATATTGCATTATATATTTAATTATGTTATCATCACATGACCAGCATTTACGTTGTGTCTCGTCTCGTTTTCATCACATGATAAAGGTTTGTTGACGACGATATTTAGTCATAATTTTTGTTGACGAAAGCAACACCAGTTGAAGGTATTGTTTTCAGCTTGTTGTGCTGCCCCCAAGTGGCCGCTGGCTAAACATGAATATAGACTGATCCAAAGTGGCAAATATGGACCAGTATTGCCCCAAAATTCCAGTATAAGTCGGGCTCTACGCTATGGCAACCACAAACTCACTGATCAGATATTTAAAGATGTCCACCAAGTGCAAACCCACCAGAACATCACCCACTGATTTGTGGACTACTGTGTTGAAGCCTTGAGTTCGGCATCATGGCCGTCACCATTTGTTTAGTTTTTTTTTTTGGAGTCAAGTGATCATATTGGGCGAGATGGTGGAGCTGGGGAGGATACACATTGTTGCACCTCTATCCTGATTGGATCTGACTGAGAACCTGAGGATATGCTGTGGTAGAGACCTGTCAGTCACGAGGTAGCCACACGCTAAAGCATGCCCTGCTTTATCATGAATTTTACCATAATGGGCACCACGCTGTATTGAAACCAGCATAAACTCTTTAGGAAACAGTTTCCTGGGGTTTAAATCAAGTGAGATGTGGCCATAACTCCAGTCTCCTGAAACATTTAGTACAAATATGACACAGTAATGACTTCAGAAATAACTCGTTTTCAGAACAATTAAAACCATCCAGTGCTGCAGTGTGTGGGCAGCATCATGAGCCTGATGTGGTACTGAGGGACGTGCTAATACCTGAAAAGACATTTGGAAATCAGCCAGCCTGGACTCCCTCAGCTTTGGGTTACATGTTCACAGCTGCTGTCTTTAATGTTTTCATATTGAACATCTGTGCGTGCAGGTTGGAATATCTCTCCAAAACAGTTCTGTGCACACCTGAAACCTCATGTTAGCTGTCTTTTAAGTATGGTTTATTCAGCCTCTGCAGGTTTTGTAGTGCAGTGCTGCCTTTTTCAGACTGATCAACGTGTCTTTGATGTGTTTATGTGCCTGTTTGCTGCAGGTGGTTAGAAAACACACACTAAAGGTCACTCTTACACCCCGGGTCTGCTTCGTTTTCACACTCAGCAAAAATTGGGGGCCATTTTTCCCCCCTTCTCTCTTCTGCTGATGAGCAAAAGCATTAAGCTCCTGTCTTTGGAAATGTAGTTCCCGATCCAAAGGGCAGGCACACGGCTCTATAGACTCGACAGTTCTTTAATAAGAAAATTTCCGCTTGAATGCTCGTGTACATCCCGGCCTTTATCTCCCCGTGTTATCGTTATGGCTGCTCTGCATGAAAAGGAGGGCTTCAGCTGGACGCACCTTAACGCTATTTGAAATGCAATAGATACGTTCACAGTTGCACTGCCATCTCTGTATAATGTGCAGAAGTGAAAAGAATATAAATCAGTTTGATTCTTCCCTAAGTGTACTTGCCCTGTGATTGGCTCTGTAAGCCTGTGCATACAGCTCTATAATGTATATGTAAAGGACCCAGAAAGGCTAACATTTGTCCTCAATGGGGCTATTTTCTGTCTCCTGTCTCAAAGATTTGATTTGGTGTCCTGGAGGACGTTGTTCAATCCATCACTTACAACCGAGCTCTCTAGATGAGAAACAGGCCGGCCGGCAAAATTTCGAGGTATCGCTCAAGAACGAAACGCTCACGAGTGGAGAGGCGTGCATTCGCAGCCTCCACTCAGACGGCGGCTGTTTTTCTGTTGGGCAGCACCCTGCCTTCCTCTCCCGGCCCATCTTCTGTTCCTATCATCATCATTCCCCTCTGATTAGGTGTGGAGAAATGATAAAAGAGTGTGCTTTTACCTCGCGGAGGACCGTTCCTCTCCCACTGTCTTTAAAGGAGGGATGATTGCCACGCTCCAGCAGGCCACCTTTCATTTCCAACGTCCTCTGCCCTTTTTTTTTTTCAAGGAGGGGGAGTAAGATGTACTGAGATGAGAGCTATGAAATTGGCTTGCCTTCAATTTCTCAGAGGCAATTTCCAAGGGAGGATGACTAAATTAATGTAATAACACACACAAACACACACCAAAACGGCATGGGATTAGAGTTTGCTGCAATAATTTTGCAGCTTATAATGGATAAATTATTTATGCAAAGCTGTTTTTTAAAGTTGTCAGAAAAATATTTTAAAGCCACACTAAACAACATTTTATCTGAACAATAGATGAAATCGCCCTGTGTAATGCCCAATCTGCAGCTCAACTCAGCACGATGGAGACTTTTAGCATCTTTCAGCTCATTGTTTTGGTTTTCTGGCCCACAAATTTACTATTTGCTTCAGTTTGGCAGCTCTCCTCCACCCTGTTTCCACTGTGCGCTACCTGCCCAGCACCAAACTGCAAAAAGACACAGTTAGCCACTAGCTGGCGACATAGCATTGAGCAGCTAAAGGGACAAATATGTTTCTCAGGCGGTGGAAACCAAAACAGAGCTAAAAGGAGGTGAATACTGGACTTGAAAGCATCAGCTGTCCAGATGCAACTTCATTCAAGTGAACGCTAATGTTGTCATGTTGGAGTTATGTTTTTCTTTACTGGCTAGTCGCTAACTTTGTCTGCTGTTTGGTGCTAGGCAGATAGTGGACAGCTTGGGAGCCAAAAACAATCAAAACAATGAGCAAAAATAGGCTAAAAAGTGACATTGAACTGAGGAGACCTGCAGAGTTCGGGGAGTTTGACAATAGGAGCATTTTTAGATGTGCGACATTTGTTTAGCGTTGATTTCCTCAACAAAGATCAGCAACATCATGACAAGTATAGCAGAGTTTTATTGTGAGGAAACAAATGAAAACACAGTTAGTTTGATGAATAACAAGTACTCGACCTCCACGAGCAGCGAGAGCATCTCTCACTGACATCTTCATGATTCTATACAGAACCAGCTGCCTGCTCTCAGAAACCTGCCTTAAGATAAATGTTTAATGTCACATAGATGATATGTCCCAGCCTCAGTTTGCCTTCACACTGAAAATGTAAAATCATCATCGCACCGTCTGCAGAGGCGGCGCGATGGGTGGAGCAGTGATGACGAGACAAATAAGCATAATGATTCCCCTCAGGTTCCTCTGAAATCAAAGAGTGGTGCTCGATGTGTCACAGCGCGGCGCAGCGAGGCCTGCAGGTGATGCTGATGATAAATAGCATCTCACGAGCTGAGCAGAAAATGTTGTTTTTTATTCAGAAGTCTTCTGTTAAGACGAATACAGACATGAGGCTGAGCAAAGTGAGACGGCCTGAAGCTTGATTTCACCGCCTGAACCTGCTGCTTCTCATCTCTAAATAAGTGTCTTTGATAATTTTGGGGACACTGGTTCAATGTTTAAAATCAAGAAGGAAAATCCAAGTATTTGGCAGACACTTTGTCTGCAGTCTTGTTTAGACTCCTCCACTGATTTCAGTTCAGCTTTCATGTCAAAACCAAACTTATTCACAATTCAAGAAGGCAGGGAAACCTGAACGAGGCTCGATTTGAACGTGTCCTCCCGACTTCAAGGCTTATCTAAATTAGCTTTTGCAATTCACAAAAGTTAATTTACTGTATCAGGTGAAAGGGAAATGTGTTTAGTCACAGTAGTTTACTTTCATTTGGTTAACGTGATGCTTTGCTCCACTTCATCTCTGAGGCGTCCATGTATCTCCAGATAATGGTGATTTTTAATGTCTTCAGTAAACTGATATTCTTCCTCAGATAAAAGTTGACCTTCTAGAGACTCTCAGAGGACAGCGAAGCTGCAAACACCTGATGATGGAAGTGACAATAAAAAGGGGGACCTGCCATGTGTAAACATTCAAACAAAGAAACTTTACGGCACAAAATAAACAAACTAGAGGTGTTTGAAATTAAAGAAGCGATAACTGATTAAAGTCTGGCGTCCTGTGTTTGAGTGATGGGTGGAAATGCACGAGTGCAAGAAGTAAAATCACCTGAAGTGCAAATCAAACCAAAAGCAGGTGCTTGACAGGGAGAGCAGAGAGAGAACGACAACAGCTGTGGCTTCAGTGAGTTCAGCACACCTGGTCCAGGTGCACTGACTTACTGTCATCAGTCACCTGCAGCGGATTAGAAACAGATGACACCATCACAGCATGAGGCGTCGCTGGAGATTAAACTAGCCACCAGTTTATAAAGCAGTTAAATGAGCTCAACCTTTAGCATCTACAGCAGAACAATGCAGCTGCTAAAACTAACCCAAAAACATCTTTTAGCAAAGTAAAACACTCACATTTCACTGCACAGTAACTGCTTTTATACTTTTACTCAGTAAGGTTTATCCCAGAATTCAGTCCACTAATCCCCAGATGTGTTTTAAAGCCTTACGTGAGTCTTTTCCTCCATTTCCCAGAATCCCACTTTAAGATCTGTGTAACATAATCGAGCTGTGGAAATTACAAATCAATGCAGAACTTGATAACTTTTATTTCTTGATGAAATTCAGGTTTTTATCACCTAAAATACCTGCTATCAATCTAACTGACCGTTTATCTGGGTGACATCTTAATGTCGGCTTGTCCACCAACCGCCACCTAATTTCACCGCTTAGTCGACTTTGATTTAGACGGATAATAAAGCTCGCAGAGCAGACTCATACATGTCTCACATGCTGCGGGTGATTCACCACTGATTTTCTCCTCGTGTCAGGGAGAGTCCAGTCACTGTTATGAACAACGCTTTATTTTCAAGTCATGTTTTCTATGTTTGGACTGGCATTAACTAACATTTTTTATCAATCAGCGACCAGAGGCTGGGTCCGTCAGAACCACGGAGGGTCAATGATCGGCTGATTTGTTTGCCTAAAATCTCATGTGGAGGAGCAGCCAAAGGTTCTGCACACACTGGGACAAGCCGGGCTGCTCCCTCTGGTCTGTGCAGCTGGCCGTGGTGATTCTCATTAGACTGAAGTGTGCGAGTCCTCTCAGCGCTGCACAGTTGATAAGAAATTTCGCCCTTTTCCCCACAAATTAACTCAACAGCATAATTTAGACTGAAGTGCTGACTCTCACAATTCCCACGCACAAATGAAATTAAATCCCCCTCGAGCACCTCAAAGTGAGTATTTCCCTCTTGTGCTGTCTGAGATTCATTTTGATGATACTTGCTCAGTAGCCATGCATATATTGTCCATGCTCATAGCACATATGGAACATAATGACCGTGTATCAGAGAGTGTGATGTTTGTGTGCATTTGTCCTGAATTTCAATTAGAGCAGTTCTCCTGGCGAAGCATAATCTCATGGTAATGAATCAAATATTAGACAATTAGCATCATAATCTAATTAGGATGTTTTACAGTTGAAAAATAACCTTCTGTGATCTGTAATAGACTTTATCTCCGCAACTTTTCCATTAATTAGGATGTCAAAGAACCTGCGATAACCCAAACAAAGATGTTGCGCCGTTGTTTGGGAGCTCAGAGCGAGGTGTTCTCCTGCGTGGCTGCAAAGCGGCTCGACAGCAGCAAGGACCATTTCATTGTGGTGGCACATTAATTCAAGTGTGCACCGTTTGGAGGAAGCACAAAAGTCAGGAAGACGCCCACGATTATATCACGTGATCCTGACTCGTGTAAGCAGCCATTAATAATTGGTGGTTAACAAGAAGTGTAACGTATCCGTGATTCATTATCAGTTTAAACGCAGCATTTAATAATAATAAAAATCTTTATTTCTATAACACCGTTCTTGCAGGAATTGCAGCTCAAAGTGCTTCACAAGAAAGAAATAGCATGCACCAAGGGCTTCACGTGGTAAAAGACACAAGATGGACATTAAAGAATCACTGTAAAATAAGAACATAGCTTTGAAAAGAAGTTAAAATATCAGTTAATGCTGAAGCACCACACATATGTGAAGTGTGTGCACTGCAAACAGCTGAAGAGGGAGAGAGTTTGTGGCGTCGCCCACTCTGATCTGAACATTTTGCACACCGTGCAAAAAGCTGAAGTGTCTGAAAACATTGTAAGACTTGAAGCCCAATTACTGAGAAACTGTGAAAGGCAGAAAACTGCTGCAGCTGGAGCGTATAAGCTGAGCTAATGTGATAAAATACAAGTTTAAATGAAGCTCCTACGTGGAAGTATTAATGAGGATGAGGAAGTTGAAAATGGGGGTGGCCCATGTGATTGGTAAGCGATTGTTTGAGGTGAGAAAAGCCATCGAATCTGTATTCTCCGTCAGTGACACTTCCCACTTTTACTACACCTCATTTTCCACTGACTGCCCTCGTTATCAGCTCTCGCTTTTTTCCAATTACTGCTCGAGATAAAAACCAACAGATTACACTGTCATTTACAACTTTCTCACTTTGAGTTATTTCAAATATTTGTCCCTCAGGTTTCTTACTGAGGCGTCCGCAGCCTTTTTAAGCAGAACAGAGGGATCCTCAGAAGTGTCCGCCGTCCTCTAAGAGTCTGACAGCTCAAATGAAAGACGTAAACACAGCGTGAGTCGGGGTTTAATCTCTTTGTGAGAGGATGGGACATTTCCCTCCAGAGCTTTGCAACATTTCACACCGTTTGCGCTGGATTGCTCAAAACCTACTGGGACCCGCACTGATATTTGCAGTGTGGAAGACATGGGAGGATGCACAATTTAAATGAACATGCAGTACTTCGGGTGTATCTGTTGCACTCGGGCGGAGAGACGAGTCACTCAGCACAAAGGTTATTAGAAGTTCACGCGCTCATGTCTTAATTTCTTTAAAGTAAAAATGTCAGCCAAATGTTAAAGCCTCCACCCGTTGACATGCTCCAACAAGCTCTTCAAGTAAATCAATGCTTTGTAGTGCAAAATAGGAATAGATATAAAAAGTGGTCACAGCTGAGGGTCTCACAGGGGTCTCCTCTTTAATTCCTCGGCCCTCTCGCCAAACTTCATTGTGATGTGGATTATAGCCGGTGGAGATAAGTCCATCTTTCTGAGATGGATGCTTTTCAGAGGAGCTTTGAAAATTGAATCACTGGAAATGGCTCTAAATATAGTTTTAGAGTGTGTTTGGGGATTTTTGTTTCTCCAAACTACACAGAAGCCTCTCATTCATTTGTGCATGGATTTGCTGTAAATAGGACAGAGCTCAGTCGGTGTCAGTTGGGGAAACTTTCAGTCATAAAATCACGAAACTAAGCCTGGAGGTTCTGGAGCTCCTCGTGGGCACAGATGGGCGCTCGATGAATTATCTAACAAAGGGTTCACAAATGAATTCGTAAGGATCAACTCAGGAACTGATTGATAATTAATAGGTATCTAGGTAGTCGCTGAAGGACGATGCAAAATAGGTTTGTTGAGGACAGACAGTTACAGAGTTCATAAAGTTTCTGTTGGAAATGCAAATGAGTCCAGAGTGTAAACACCTGAGGCCAAACATCTTCGTGTCGGACGCTGCTGCTCCTTCTGAGAGGATCACATTATTGGATTTATGTTTATGAGCTCTCACGGTTGAATCTTTGCACTGTCCTCCGCAGCTGTTTACAGCGCTTACACTGAGTGTGCACTGTGGAGACAGATGGCGATAAATAACGTCAGCCTGAGCACTTCTGTGTCTGATTTTCAAGGATGCCATCATGGAAAAAAATCAGATTTGAGTGCATCTTGCCTTAAAAGCACCTTGTGCGGGTGTTGTTCTGGCTGATTAGACATGAAGTTGGTTGGCAGTTAATGAGAGTGAAACTGTGAACAGGCTTTTTTTTCAGGGCAGATAGCAGGAAGGAGTGATTAGTAACATGATGGCTGCTTTCCATCCAGCACTCTGGCTGGAGTTTGGTGACCCATGTGCTGTAATTCCTCATATAGCTCCAACCAGCTTCTACCTTATTCTTTGTCTAATTAGACAGAATAACTGCCATCATTAATGTTGCTGCGCGGCCATTCATTTTATATTTAATACTCATTTGCTCTTATTTAAGCCTGTGAGTTGTGTGCTGGAGAAAAAATACGGCAGATGGAGGAGACACTAAAAGGTGCAAAGTTTTGATGGCTCAAAGGGAAAGAAAGCCACGGCCGTGCAGCTGCTTCTCCTGCTGGTTGACTGACTGCAGGCTCCTCTCAAACAGCTACTTCAGCACGTCCCTGCAGCTCCTCAGTTTGTACGATTAACCGTCTAATGTATGTTTCTGCAAGACCGTCCTGTTCTCCTTCAGCCGGTCTTTGAAGTCTGAGGCTGAAAGTAACTGTACTGAAACTAACTGTGCGGCTAGTTAGCAAAAGATTCTTCTGGCTTAAAAATACCTCAGTTTTTCACCACAAACATCCCGACGTCTTAAAACTACGGTATTATGGCAGAAACACTGATTGAACAGCGGTCTGCTGCTCCTCCTGACGAGAAACCCTGCTCATATTCACGTACCTGTAATTGTAGGAACACTGATATGAAAAGTACAAACTGAACACATCCGTGGTTTGCAGAAACTTAAAATACCAACATGTTATTGTGGCAGTTGGGCTGCGTGAAGCGTTATCTTTAAAGTCTCTTTGGAGAAGAGGAGTCACGCTGAGAGCAGCAGATAAAAAGCACGAAAAGCTGTAGTTTTCCTCATTCACTGACTATTATATTACAAGACACCGGCGGTGACAATTTTATGCAAATCTTTCACAGACACAGAGGAGAGCTCAGTGTCCTGACTGCAGAATGAGCATAAGCCCAATTATACACAGATGTCTCCCTTTAAGTGAGGGTCCCCTTGATGAAAGAATAGATCCTATTTATCCTTAATTACATGCCCCCATCTCACTGTTTCTGCCTTTGTTCCCTCTCACACCCTCTAATCCTCTCATTACGAGTTTAATGCGTCCATTTTTGTTCTTATTTCAGGGATTCACTACCGCAAGTCCTGCGCCTCGTCAGGAGCCTGTCTCATCGCCTCCTCTGGTTACCAGCAGTTCTGCACCGGCAAGCTCAACTCAGTGTGCATCACCTGCTGTAACACGCCGCTGTGTAACGGACCACGCCAGAAGAAACGCCCCCAACCGTCGGCTGCCGTTACCCTGCAGCTCCCCGTGTTTTCCCTCTACGCCCTCCTCCTGCTGTCCTCCCTGTGCTGACAGACCTTCACACGCTGGCTTAAGATGCGAATTGAAACTACTCCTGACAGAGGAGACAACGTGAACTGGAGCTGTGTTGAGTGAGACAGAGACGAATGCATAAAGGTATATTGTTTAAGGCGTGTGGAAGCTTTGTACAGTATTTGTTCTCTTGACTCCGTGGCTTTCTGTCGCAGCTCGCCTCCTAAAAAAAAAAAAAAAAACATTTTCTCATCACGAGTGTCAAGTCACAAACATGATCATGGTGCAGCTGCAGGGGAAGCTGGGGAGGTGATGTGGAGGACAGTGCCCTGGATGAAGCAGCTTCCGGGTATTTTGTTGGGCAGCAGGTGGCTCATTCTCATCAGTCTTTATTTGCTCGCGCCACAAAGTCAAATGAGACATCTTGCAGGAAATACAGTCAATTCAGATCCATCATTCATGTATTTTGCCGCATTTATGAACTGAAAAGACGATGTATGATATGCATGACAATGATTCTGGAAAGAAAAGTGCAGTCAGGAAGAAAAATGTGTCAGATGAAGAAAAACAGATGTGCCAGTGATGATATTAAAGCCACCTACAGCCCTCAAACCTCTCAGAGGTACAGCATCATTGCATCGGAGTGACAGCTCTCTGCAACAGCCAGAAACACAGTGGAAGCCGTTTTTACCCTGAAACTTTCCTCCACTGGTTCTGTAATTGCTGTCTGCTGACAGAAATTGTGCACAGTGCAACCAGAGCATGTTTTAAACTATTTAGCCCACATTTGTTGCATCTGTAATGAGTGAATTAGACCAGTTTGTACTGAGATGCAGCAGCTTTAGTGCCATCAGCATGTGATGTGGTGTGATGCAGTAATCAAATCATGTAGGTGACTGTCCAGGACCACGCAGACTTTTTGGGGCTTCACCTGCTGGTCACTTGAGAAAGAGGCTTCACGGCAGCACTGAACGTGGCTGTAAAAGTGTACGATCAGGGACTGTGTGAGGCATCCGGATGTGATGCCTCACTCAAATTTACTGTTGAGGAGATAAACTCCATCAAAATGTGACATTGAGCCGCTTCTGCAGAGGTCGAGTCTGTTCAGTGGTTGTTTTGAAGGTGATCTGAACCTTAAAGGTGCCCTGTGGAGTTTTCTTGTAAACAAAGACAGTAGTGTTTACATTGTGTGTGTGTGTGTGTGAGTGTGTGTGTGTGTGTGTGTGTGTGTGTGTGTGTGTGTGTGTGTGTGTGTGTGAATGAAGCCATGCAGAAGTGCCAAAAACTGCAGTTCCTCACATTACCACTTGGGACTGGCTCCAAATTCCCATAGACCCCCATTAAATTAAACTTTACAGCAGACATAAACACGTTTACAGCCTGGTGCAAAAAACAGTTCTGGTCTCTGGAGCTAATTTCCCCGTTCATGACACAACTGTTCGGAGGTGAATTTCTATAAAACTCACTTTAAATAATTTTAAGGCTTAAAGTCTGTGCATCGTTTTTGGCATGGCCGCTTCGAGTGACAGCTAGCCTCTAGGTTTCAGCAGACGAACATGCTGAATGGTTTTTCTTCCTTATGAAACGTTTGTAAAGCCATTTTGGAAAAATATTCTGTTATCTTTGCTGATATGTTGCGGAGCTCCGTGTGGTTTAGTGCCACCTGCTGTCTGTGAGTGGGATAACATGAAGGGACATCATGTAGCTTAAATGTCAGGGATGGATTAAGAGAACTGAATAGCTACGTTAAAGTAACAGCGCCCTCTAGCAGCCGCAGTAAAACAAAGAAGTCAGGTGACGTTATGGAGAACTGTTTCTTTTTTGGTCTTTTTCAATCATGACCACGATCATTTCCTAACCTTTACTACGCGTTTACTACTGTAACGATGATGATGAGGGTCCACTAACATTTACAACAATGTCTCTCTTACCTTAAAGGTGTAATATTTAACATTTACACATTAAAATGACTTAAAAAGCATTTATTCTGACCCAACACGTGATCGATTCTGTCTAAACCAACCAAACCGTAACCACACTGCTGCCGATCATAAAACTGATGTAACTTAATAACGGTGATTCAGAGCAGCTTTGGAAGGCACTGACAGATGATTGGGCGTCAGAAAACGCCTCTGTGTGTCACAACAACATATTTTGTCATCTGATTTGGAGAACTTGTTGAGTTATCGAGTCATATTGTCACTCTTAATGCATGAACGCTCTGACAACAACACGCAGGATACCACCAGTACTTTATTTATTATCAGTTAACATATCAACCTACGGGCGCATTGACATCATCATGACATCTGATTGGTTATTCACTGTAGACACACAATAGATAAACAGTTAATTCCAGAAAAGTCGTTCAGCAAAAAGGTTTGTAGGCTCACTCTGGAGGTTTTGATGGACCTAATAGTGCAAAGAGTCATTTACAATGCTTAGAAATTTTTATTCGTCATGTTACAGCCTCTCCCACTGTGATGAGTGTCAAAGTCTGTCTGGGCCAGTGGACATCAAGTGACCTGCAACTGTGGCCAAAATCAGCTCAGTGCTGTTCCTGAAGCCTTGTTATATGCGCCACACATTTGCAGTTGTGCCCTCTGCAGTCAACAGGAAAGCATAATGAGCCACCTGCATGTTTATGAGTGTGTCCTCCGAAGCACCGCGAGTGGTCAAAAACTCCACCGGGTACCTTTAAGTTCAACTCAAGCTGTGAGGTTTCATGCTTAACTGAATATGTGAGCTTTGTGTAATCATTTTCTGACCAGACAATTTCACTTTCCCTAAGTTAAATGTCTCTTTGGCGAGTCCCATCCAGCTTGCTATTGTGCCAGATTGTCAGCTGAGTGTGATCTGTCAGTGAAACACTTTGTACCGTGTTTGCTGTGCATAAGGAACATCTCCTTTGTTTGTGACGGCACAGCACAGGCACCCTCGGTTTGTTTTTACTGTTCACTGTGTTGCATTAAATTGTACAACACATCACATTTCGCTCTCTGATGGTTCATCTGTCTTTGCTTTGTGAATTGAGTCAGACTCCTCACTCAGGCTGAGAGACGTCGAAGCTATTCCTGAGTCACTTTGCTTCTGAAAGGTTGTGAGGGTTGGACGGGGTTTGTCTTGTGTAGGGGTGGGCTGGTTAGCCCTGCTGCGACGGAAAGACTTAATCAGCAGGGGCTGGAGGGAGCGTCCAGAGGCGGCGTTGGAGCTCTTCAAGGTGCGCTTGTTGATGTGTTCGATGGTGATGCGGCAGCGCAGCACCTGGACGAACACGTCCCTGAACTGTTTGGAGGAGACATTGTAGAGGAACGGGTTGATGACGGAGCTGAGGTAGAAGAAGGTGTCGGCCACAGGGTGGAGAGTGACGTAGCTCTGGAAGTAGGAAGTAGTCCAGCGGGACTTGGGAACGGCAGCCATCATGAGACGGCGAATCTGATTGGGAAGCCAGCACACCATCAAGGATCCCACGATGAGCCCTGAGGAAAAGTCAGAAACGGAGAAGATGAGGAGAGAAAACACGAAGACTGATGCCATCTGCTCAGTAAATACAAAGCTAGAGCAGGAGATGTTAGCTTAGCTTAGCATAAAGAATGGAAACAGGGGGAAACAGCTAGCTTGGGTCTGTCCAGAGGTAATAAAATCTGCCTGACTGACTAATCAACAGCTGTTAATTTGTTCAGTTTGTACAAAAACAAGAAGTTTATTTCTGCTTCCTCACTTCTGAACAGAGCCGTGCTCGCTCTAAGACAAGTCGTCACTTTTGAACACATTTAACAAACAAGACATAACGTGTTAATCAGTGAGCTTTCAACAGAGCCAGGAAAGCTGTTTACACTGTTTCCAGGCTTGATTTAATCAAACTCTCAGAAATTAGCTGAATAGAAGTGTTTTTCCCAAAATGTCAGAGCAGTCCTTGAAGGAAACGAAGATTTCGTTTATTTGGAGGGTCACAGTTTAGCTGGAGAACAGAATCAGCGAGCAGAGGACGAAGTCATCCCGTGATGGCCACACTGACCTGTGCAGTCCAGTTTGCTCTACCTGTTTGCTCTCTCGCCTGCAGCCTGCAGTGCTTTGTGTGAACTCAGCTTGTGGAGCAGAGCTGCATTTGGAGGGCTGACAGTAACGATTGCACAATCAACGCACAATTGCCCGGTACTGCTTCTGTCATATCATCTGATACGAGAAACTGGTGTGAAATAGATCTGTTCTGCTCCTCTCTTTCAATCACTGAACATTGTTATCACTTCTCAGACTGGATGTCAGTTCTCCGAGTTGTTTTCTCCCGCCACACTGATTCCATTCAATCTTTAACAGGCTGCTGTATGAACTCCCTGCAGTTCTGAACCTTCTGTACAATTACACTCGTCTGTTTCCTCCAGGCCGTCCTCAGACTGTCAGAGCGCCGCGATGCAGACAGCATCCGTCTTTCCCTTCAGAGGGAAGAGGAATCAAATAAAATCAGGCTCATCATACCTGCTGATGTTTTATTCCTCCCAGTCTGCTACAAAAAAATGACCAAAGCACCCACACTGCCCCTTTGAGCCACGCATGTTGACCACTTACTCACAAAAGTGGACCGCAGGGCGTTGACCTGCAGGATACAGGACGGCGTCTCTGACCGCTGGACCGGCCCGCTGACTTATCTCATCTGTTTGAGTCATGTGCTTCCTCTTTGGAGAGACTGATGCATCCTCATTCTCTAATCTGGTGTTTATCCGACTCCCCTGCAGTGTTGTTAATGGGAATTACGCTGTACTGAAGCAGCAACACTCACAAACTTATCTGGCCTGAGACATCACTTCCTGCTGTGGAGCACAGATATCAGCCCATTTATGTAGAACACGTCGTCCAAGACTGCTGAGAGAATTATTTCCTCCAGTGTCATTTGTGTAAAGAGGAAAACAAACGTGAAACTCTCTCATCACAAAGACACAAATGCACGAAGGTGATGAAAATCCCTTTTCGTGTTTGTTTACACGCAGACGAGACTTACCTGCCAGCGTTTGTCATTAGTGACAGCACCTACGCAGAGATCCGGCTCAGGTGTTTCTGCTCTGTTGGCAGCAGCGATTCTCACTTTATGCTAATCTGAAGTGTCAACAAGCTTTGATCACTGCAGCTCGTGTCCGAGTTTGTTTTTTTCAAAGATGCATGAGACAGTATTCAGGTCCACGGTTGGCGCTGACAGCAGCAAGGACATGTCCTCTGTGGTTCTGTGGAAATTTGGCGACTTTAGCAGCTTGAGATGTGACTGCTTTAGACTGTGTTGGCTCTTTTTTATTGTTTCAAAAGCACATGGAAATACTTGGGAGATGTTGACACTGTCCGCACTAGCAGCAGCTATTTGTTGGATTGCATACACATTCATGATCCACAAAGGGTCCCAGTGACCCCTGACGTTTCCTCCAGAGCAGAGGCTTTGAGCTGAGGGATGGACATGAGGCAAGGGCACTGCGTGAGGTCAGAGAGACACGTCCACGCTGTCCTTCTAAAAGCAACTGTACCAGCGATTTGGTGGACCTATCATCGCAGACTGCTGCTGGAGCTGCAGCAGTGGCTGCGACACACAACAACTCAAGAGGCAATTAATAAGGTACATTAAAATCTTCAGCATCACATTGACCCAGTTTGTGTTAACATTGGTCCTTCTGAGTCATAACTCAGTGTGGACACAGAGACATGATACACACACTGTGTTTTTAGATCCAGGGTGACCTGATATCATTATCTTTTAATTCCACTGTGAATAAAATCCAGAAATCTGCTTTGAAAAACTCTTTTTTTCAGTATCAAAGCAATAGTGATAATTGTACATCCATGAGCAGACTGCAAGCATAAAACTGCTAATAGATAATTCAGCATACTTTTAATAGTGTCAGTGTGAAGCAGTAAAATCTAAGTACTCAAGTGCAGTACTTATGTACAAATGTAAAACCTCAGAGAAATACATGAAATTACCACAAACTGTTTACTCTATACTTCCACTCATTCCACATCTCAGAGGTAAAAGCTATACTTTCATACTTTGAGTATGAGTACTTTCACTTGAGTAAAGGATCTAAATACTTCTTCCACCACTGCGAGTCAGTAAACCAGTGTTGGCAAAAGGAAACATGGCTCACACTTGTAGCCCACTGCAAATGCGCTGACCCCAAGGGGAACAGTCTACTTCCTGCAGTTGCCTGGATTGTGTCTGAGGTGGCGCCACAGCGTCAGATCGTGAAAAACTCCACCATGAGCTTGACATTTGTTGGTGAAATGTCTTGACAACTATTTGATGGACTACCCTCCTGTCACTGTGAACGTGTTAGCATGCTGGCATTAGCATGTAGCTTAAAGCACCGCTGTGTCTGAATACAGTCTCACAGAGCTGCAGGCACGGCTGTAGCCTCTCAGCCTGGTTGTCTCCAGACAGACTCCACTTTATTTTCCACACTCATTTTCACAATGCACTGTAGCCACATGACAACATGAGCAAACACAGCTGCAGTGTGGGGCCAGAGGCCAGTCCATCAGCCTGCCAATGAGACGCAGCCCGGCGAGCTGTTAGGAGAGATCAGCCCTGTTAGCGCAGGGTCGCTCCTCACCATCACAGATTTGGGTCTGGCCTAATAGCTTTTTAACAACAGAAACGCAACGTAAATGACAGACAGACAGCTCTGAATCGCTCTGAAACATCATCTGTTCTGCTCCAACGTGCACAATTATGTCCTGACAACACTGACCTTTCTGTGCTTTGACATTAAAACAATCAACGAATTATTATCAGTTGAGTGCTTGTTGTTTTTGCAAGACTGCCTTTGCTTCCACTTTCCAATAATTAATACCCAAAACTGTTACCTGCTGAAAGTGAAGAAGCATACAGAGAACTGTTTTATTGATGGATCTGACATTAGACATTAGATTACATGCAGCTGTTAAAAACAAACCCATCAAATCCGATCACACACTGACAAATTACTGCCAGGAAACGACCCTGAAGCCTTAAAATAGAAGTTTGAGTGCTTCGTAATGTTGATGAAAACTCCAACAATAAAAAGAAATCTTTGCGTGGTTCCATTAAAACCCACCAAGCACAGAAGAAACAAAAAAACAGAATAAAAAAAGGATTCTTGGATGCATTATCATTAAGACCCATTGTACCATGCCGACTCTAAATCAATAAAGTAAAACTATGTCAGTGATGATTACTGCCAGTTAGAGTCACTTAGAGAGCGTCAAATCCAAGATTACGATAGAGGGAGGAAGAGACATTTAGAGCGCAAGTACAGAGACGGAGAAAGTTTATGAAAACTGAGATGAAAAGGAGTCATGAGGACGAGAACAAAGCCGGAAAATGAACGAAGCGAGAATACAAACGCTGGATATGAGACGCGAGAAGAGAGACAGAAGAGAAATGAATGAGCGGAGGCAAACGGAGGCTGTGTTCAAGATAAAACTGCTTTAATCAGCATTGCCATGAAGTCTGATAGATCATTTAAGGCACAAGGTAATTGGTAACGTAAGGTAATAAAACGTGGATGTTTTCCCCAAAACCCAAACACATTTTGGTCCTGAATGCAGGCCTTGATAAGAATTTTTTAATGAAATAACAGTCATTATAACAGTAGGTAATATTCAGGCGGTTATTTAGCTTGACAGATCCAAACAAAGGCTGCAGGTTGGATGAAAACACTCTGCCGAGGACCGCCATGTCAGTTTCTCTGCTCGTTCATGGTGTTTAAAAGCTGTAGCACTGAAGAATCAGCATGAAGCTGTAATTGAACATTTTAGCGGTGGAGGAAGTGCTCTGGTCCTTTAAAAGGAAAGTACTAATACGATACTGGAAAAATACTCTGTTACAAGTGAAAATTCACTCATGTAAAAGCAGGTTTTCACTGCAGGTGGTTGAGCTGAAGCTCATTTGCATCTATTTTTTAGAGAACTGCAGCTAACGAGTATTTTCATCATAGATCAATCTGCTGATTATTTTCACACCCTCACAGTGTTTGTTTAGCCCAACCAACGTCGAAATGATTAAAAATAATTACAATCTGTTAAAATAGTTAAAAGCAAAAGCAGCAAAGCTTCACATCTGTGAAGCCGGAGCCATGAAATGTTTCAGCGATTATCAAAATACTTGCTAATT
The DNA here is from genome assembly GCA_037975065.1 of Chaetodon trifasciatus. NCBI lineage: Eukaryota > Metazoa > Chordata > Actinopteri > Chaetodontiformes > Chaetodontidae > Chaetodon > Chaetodon trifasciatus. Next base: position 300,169 of record JBBMOE010000006.1, read on the forward strand.
AATTTTCTGACTGATCGATGAATCGACTAATCGTGTTAGCTCTGCTCTTGTATGTGTTGATGGGTAGTGTAATTTTTAACAAAATAAAATCATATTTCAGAAACTCTTGATATGTTTTGTATGCAAAAATCTTAACTTGTAAAGTAACTAAAGATATCAAATTAACGCAGTGAAGTAATAAAAACATTATTTCCTTCTGAATTGTAGATGAGTAGAAGCAGAAAGTGCCTGAAGTAAGTGAGTAAAAGTACCTCAAATTTATACTACAGTGCTTGAGTAAATGTACTTTAGCCGCCACTGCCATCATCACATCCTGGTCCAGCTTTTAAAAGAAGTCACTTACCGACAGGGAGGCTGGAACTGAAGGCAGTTTTATACATAACAGGATGTCTCATAGGCCCGAACTGTTCACACACAATGTGGGAGGATGAGGCGTTGAAGTGTCATTAAAGGTCAAGTTTTAAATTTCAAGCCTGCGTTATCTTTTATTTTTAACCCCTGCCATTTCAGATACCAGCACTGATTAGCAATGACTTCTATAAAGTGAAACTGGTGCTCTTACTGCTGAACTCTGCACAGCCGTTAGCTTCTTTTTAGCCTCCTTTAGCTAACTGTTTTGGTTTCAATACTAATTTTTCTGTTGCAAATTAGTTATAAGATGTGCTTTTTGACAGGAGTCATTGAAGACAAAGCAGAGCTGAAAGGAGAGGATGTGTTTGAGTCACCTGTCCAGTCCAGTGGTCTGAAACACACCTCCAGTGTCTGCTGGGTGTGAGGAGACCATGTTTGCTAACAAGTTAGCTTAAATATAATAACTATGATCTTTATTTGCAGAGCGCTTTACACAGTGTTTCACACAAGGAAACAACTTCACAGCAAGCAGATCGTAAAGATAATTTAGACTATCAAGCAAATAAAAGGGCCATCAATAAAGAGCAAGTAAAATCAGGAGAAGCTCGACAGTAAAAGTCTGATTTAAGAGGAGATTTTAAAGAGGTCACTGCGTCTGCTGACATGATTTCAGCAGCTTCAGACAAGACCACAAACCTTCAGGGGCCACGAAGGCCCTCAGGGTCCACTGTGTAGCAGTTAGCTTGTGCTAATTTGAATTTGGCAGACCACCAAGATGGCTTCTTCGTAGTGCTCATTGTTTAATTGTTTAACAGTCTGAAACCCAAAGATATTTTATTACTTCCACAGAAAACCAGATCCTCTGATGAAGAAGCTACAAATGTTTGTTTTTTGCTTGAAAAATGATTCAAATGTTCACTGATTGTCAACAATGTTGCTGATTAATTTTATGCTTGTTGATTTCTGGCCAGAGCGACTTAATTGTTTCAGCTCTAATAAACATAATTGCCAGTAAGGTGGGAAATATACAACGGGCCCCGTGGCGTATTTTCAGCCCAGACCCCCACAGCTGGTCACTCCTGTCGCACCGCCACATTAGTGGAACATTCAGCTTTTAAAATGTCCAATTTGTTATGGGTGTTTGGTGAAAACTTGTCATCATTTATATGCTTATAAATTACACTAACTGTCCAAAAGAAGACATTATCAATATCATTCACTCCACCGATCCAGTTTCAATAAAACCTAGAGGGATGATGCATTTGGAAATTAATTCTGCCGCTTAAAAACGTACCAAAAATTTATTAGCCCACCAAAAATGTCTCTTAGAGGGATGGTGCGGCTTGTTACTGATCAGCCAACAAGGCTGTCTTTATTATTGGTGGTCTTACTCTGATCAGGGCAACAGATGGTGTATGAAATGGCAGGATGTTTGGTTCTACCTGTCACGTCGGCTCATTGATCACAGTTTAAGCGTTCATCTGGAAAATTGCCACTGAGTCAGCACAGATCAGTAACAAGGAGGACAGTATGCAGCTGAAGTTGTGAAAGTATGTGTGTGTGTGTGTGTGTGTGTGTGTGTTCACTCCAGTGTCGAGTGTGTGTGTGAAGCGCTTACATGTAGTTGATAAATCTTTATTATGATTATCATTATAGCTCCACTCTTGTCATGCTGAATGCACCTGCCTCCTCAGAACTGCAGCCTAAGCTGAGGGCTCATCAGTGATGTTCCCAAAGCTCACACACACACACACACACACACACACACACACACACACACACACACACTGACTTACTGCCTCCCTGCCATGGGCAAAATATAAACTGTCTGCTAATTAGAAAGCAATTAAACAAGATTATTGGAACAATTAATTGTCTGTCTGTGGTGTAATTGGAGTGTGTGATGGAGTCTCTTCGTGTCTGGTGCAGGGGGGAAAAGGGTAAGTGAGCCAGTTTCAATTGAACATTTACAATGTTAAACATGTTCTGAGAAGAGATAAACAGACTAAATATGTCATTTTAAAGTCAGCGTGAACTGATGGAGATAAAAGCGTCTGAATGAAATACCATTTTTGCTATTTTTTGTGGGTGTACTACGGCCCTCTGTGCAGTAGTTTTCATTGTTAGTGGCAGGGTCCGCCATTCCTGTGCAGTTTCAAACAGAAGACGGATTCACAGGAAAAGATTTGTGCATTTAATCCAGCGTTACTGTTTGTTGTCTGATGTCAACCGCCTCCATGTTTTGATAAAATGTGAAGATTAGCATTTAGCTTACACAGCGGCACAAATGGCTCATCAAAAATGCACATTTGAAATAAGCTTGTGAGGCAAACAAGCCGTACAGGTTTCTCCTCAGACAGTCCTTGCATTGTTCAGCACTGCACTACGACAGAGGCAACTGCTTAATCAGACTAATGACTGTTGACGGTGCCCAGGTGTGAGCAGCGTTTCCTGTTTGGACCTGAAAGATCCAGCAAAAAAAGATGCTAAAGTTTAAGAAACAGCATGGAAGCAGTTAACAGCAGTTAGTGACATTTTAAAAGCTGATGGCAAAACCAGCTGTTTTGCAGTTTTTGCACATTTAAGTTACACTTATTTAAATTGTGCCAAATGACTACAACAGTCTCTCAGTCTTCTGGTGGGAGTCATGGGAGCCTTGCAGCTGATTTAACTCCTTCAATTTGCCTTTTCCGGAGGCAGGCTCCATAAATACCACACACCTGCACTACTATAGGCTGCATAAACCTGCACATGAATGATCAGCGGGAGCTTTTATGAATGAATTTCTTTCATAACTCAGGGAGGAACTTTTCAATTAGCCGGCACCACCATATTGCTGATGCCCATCATTTCCATGATTGGAAACGGCTCAGTAGACTCAAGCTGAATAGTCAGGAGAAGGGAAATATTTCCTGCACTATTTATGGATACCACCTGACTGTAGACTGAATCTCGTCTCTACGCAACTGATGTATAGCTGTCTTGATTGCATATTGATTTAAAGCATATGTCATATCTATACAGTTATCAAAATGAAAAGTGTTAATCATGGAGATGATGAGCGTGTGATGAAATCATTTAGATTTGCATGATGAGGGAAAATTTCACTCATTAGCTGCATGATTACGCAACACATTTCATCCCCAGAAGCTATTAATTTCAGTCTGCATCAGTTTGGGATTTATGCCGTATGAGCCAAAAAAATGTACTGATTATATCTCTTAATGCAAACCAAAGTATGTGTATGTGTAGTTTACACCACCAGAAGAATATTGGAGTATGTATATAATGTCCTATTATTGCCATTACTTGTGCTTATACCTGCAAGATATATTTTGTACTTACACCTGCACTATGTCTACTAGCGCCACCATTTTTGGATGGTTGCGCACTGGCTGTCATTATCTGTCATTAGTCATCTGATGCTAGTTGTTCATCAGAAATGTATAAAGTACACGTACAAGACAAACGTTCATATAAAGAGTGTTATTACAAAAGTTAGTTAATGATCGGATTAGCTAATGTTATGCTAACTGAATGCTAGTAAAATGTTGGTTGATAGTACATTAGTTAATCTACCAGTATCTAGCAAAATGAACCGACATTAGCATTCAAGAAGCTGTGTGGCTAGCTTGCCTTTTCAGCTATACTGACATAGCTGAAACTAACTTTTGCCATGAAGCTAGCCTACACTAGCAAGAGCATAAATGTTAATTGTCCAAATGTTGTACTCTACTGCTGAAGGATCACTGTATAAACTGTTGTGACAGCCAAAACATTCTATCCGGCAAGCTGAAAACATTAGCTAGCTAACACTATTTGACAGTTAGCAAATAATATGCTTCTATCTTCAAGCGCATGTTGTTTGTCTTCAAGGGACACAATAAAATATTTATTCTGTTATCTTGTACATTTGTTTGACTTAAAATTTCTTGTCTCATAATGTCAAATAAACTAAAAAAGTGGTGATAGCTAGCTTTGCGTTAGCTTGCCAGCTATCTGTGTTTCAGGTAAGCTGGCAAGCCACACCGGCCACCATGCATGGATTCATCGCTTTTATCCAAAGCACTTTTTCACTCATTCATCCATTCACGCACAGACTCATACATCCAATGATAGCGGACAGGAAGAGGTGGAGGAGGAAGCTCCCGCTACACCCCCTGAGCCACAGCCGCCTGGCCATTATCATATTAGGAAATTTGGAAACGTTGCAGGGGGAAAATACAAAGGCTCAGATAAGTGATTAAATGTGTGCCAAGAGTAAAAAACAGGAAAACTAAGACAAAGATAAAATGAGCCAGTGGGAGATAAAAGTGAAGTACATTTTTAATTATTCTATCAGTGATTTGTGGTAAAGGGAACAGTTTGGAGACTGAAGTATAAAGTTTAATATTTCTTTTTACACTCCATTTTAATTACTTATTGATGCATTTAATTGTATTTTTGTTTAATAACCTTTTACAACTTTTTCTCAGTTTTTGTGCTCATGACAAGCTATTACTACGCAAGTATTCGTGTGTTTAATCACTCAACATACCACCACCATACTGGTGAAGGAAATGAAAAGAGAAAACCAACGGCACGCAGAACACTGCCATAAGTAAGTAATCTAGAGGCCGCTTTATTGATCTGGTTAGATTTTCTCATCAAACATTGGATGAAGTTTTACCGAAAGCCTGTCCTGTGGATAATAAGCAACTGTGATGAAGGCAAACATTGTCAAAGCCTATGACAGTGAGTACAAATATCCCTTGAACCCACACACACTGTCAGAAGAGAGTAGACAGAAGCACTGTGGATAATTTACACCCACAAAGAGTATAAAGGAGCTTTTTGTAGATTGAAATTTTGGCAAATTGACGGCATAATAATGAGTTTTTGAGTTGCCAGTTGGGTGGGTTTAACTAGCAGGCCAACTGATAGTGCCAGGTAGACATCAATCACTGAAAAACATCCAAATAAGTCAACAATTGCCTGATAATTCTTTTCATTTTCTGGCATTAATTGTGTTGTTCATCATGGCAAACACCCATCTGGAAGGTTAAATTAAACCACGAAGAGCGATTGCAAATTGTTTTAGACAAAAGGTCAATTAAGGTTTCTTCCTGCTCCGGAACAACTGTATTGAATTTATTACATCTTATCCACGAAAGCCTCTCAGACGGGAAAAATCTAAAGTCATTTATGAGTCTGTCACGAACAAACAGAGCGATTTCCTCCCCCGCTGCAAATGGAGGAAGAACCGACTGTTTGTAATGTTGGACTGAAATCCAGGAAGAGTGTGAACGAATTAATTTCAAGGCTAACAGAAGATCCTCAGTCATTAAAGCACTTGAATAACTTGAGTAAGTCACAGAGGAATATTATGGATTTATTTTAGAGGAGATTTTCTCGTGGAGACATGGGTGCCTGCTGATAGATAATCCTGCTCTCGAGACTCATGTTTGTTTACTTAAAACAAGAGGATTTTGTAGAATATACACAGATATACTGGATCAGAGCTGCGGTCTAATTCTGATGCAGGTCATTTTCTTCACTCGTGGTGCGTTTCTGTTCACCTGTTTTTATGCACATTTCCAATTCTTAGAAAAACAGCTGGATGAAAATGCCCAAAATTAGAAAAGAACTCAAACTGCGGTGGAAAAATTGACGTATCCATGAAAGTAAAATATGACAAAGTGCAAGAGAAAATATAATAAAGCTCCATGAAACTTCAACTTTAACTGAGACTTTAACCTTCTGCAAATTAATACATGAACTCACCATAAATCTCATATTTCTACCATGTTTTTGATGCTATTTTCAGTTTCAGAGGTTTGGCTGGTGGTACCTTGTTGCAGCCTCTTCTTCTGCAGTGCTTTGATGGCACCTGGAGAATCAGCACCACCAGCTGTTTCCTCTTGTAATGGATGGAAACATGGACGAATTTGCATTTTCTTTCGCTGATTTTTGTTTAATTTGGTTAAAATTTGACTTCCATGGGGCGCCTCACTGGCTCACCTGGTTGAGTGTGCACCATGCAGGCTGTGAAGGCTGTCCTCAATCAACCCCCCCCAACCCTCCCTCCCCTGCTTTCCCTGCCTCTCTCCAGCTGTCACTATCAATAAAACAGAAATGCCAAAAATAAAAAGAAAATGGAAACCTGTCTGTATTTACTGTCAGTCTGGGGTTGTTCAAACAGCATTACGAAGTTAAAATTCAGAGACTGGCGTCAGCAGAGTTTCTACAGTTTCCTCTGCAGAAGAAGGTCCTCACGTCGCCTCAATCAAATCTAATTCATTTCCAAGATCAGGTTGAAGCTAAAGCAGTATGGAAGCAAGAGCCGTAATGTGGAGTGATTACGTTACGACTGAACAAAATGCGTCATTTGTCACGGCCCTCAGACAGACACATTGAGTCGTTTTCAGATCTGACACCACTGTGGTTCAGGTGTGGTTCAGTTACTTTGATAAGGTCAGGGAGCGACTGCAGTCACGATGGAAAGACTCCCACATCAAAGTCCAACGTTCACGCTGTTTCCTCCTCTTCACCGACAGACAAGAGTCATAATTCCTACAGCTGCTGGACGGCTTTGTCGCTCTGTCCATACTCGTGAATCAATAGTTTTGATGGGCAAGTTGGAACTGCTTATGTTCACATGCTGGTTTCTTTAATGCTTTAAAGGCTTTTCAGTCACGTTGCACCTGAATGTCAATTTAAATGTGTTTTGACCTTCGGACCCACGCAGGTTAAACTACTTTTTCATGTTGTTAATGGGATTCAGGACGGTTGGGATACAGTGTCCTGTCATGTTGTTGTAGCTGGGGCAGCTAAATGCTTGTAAAGCATCTGCCGTCGGTGCTTTCATAATCTCTTAATTAATCTTTTTACGTATGCAGATGATGTGGTTATATTTCCTGCCTGCAGAGCTGGACTTCAACATCTGCTGTGTGGAAGCTCTCAGTGTCTGACTGACATTAGATTTCAGGCTGAACAAAGCAAAGCCATGAAAACTGGCTGTGATGTATTTCCAGAGCTCTGCGTTGAAGTGGAGGTGCTATTGAAGTCAAAATATCTTATCAATGATGTTGTAAATGATAAGATAATTTGCACTTTGTACTCTCATATGAACGTATGTGAAGGTCTATCTGCTCCTGAGTCCTGCCGTGTGCACGACAGTTCAACATGTACGCTGGTGTGATCGATCTGCTGACAACGATGCCATCAGGATATTGTGTGTGCCAAGATTTCATATTACTGCTGGTCATAAGTTCTCCAGCATAAATGTACCCTCGTGGCAGGCGGGGATAAGTAACCTCATGTATGGATGGATGTGTACAGCTACGGGAGAATAAAGTCCCAGATGGACAATGCATGGACAGATGGCCAGAGGACAAAGTGAAAGTATAATAACATAGTGCGCTCTGACAAAAACCTGTTCAACTCCACTTTTTCAGCCTGTTCATGAGAGATTTATAAAGCTGTTTGGTGCAACAATGAAGCACCAAAGGCAGGAGGCCGAGGCGAATCCACGACGCCAGCAAAGTGGTCTCAGCACCGGACTCAAGAGAAAGACCAGCAGGAAGTACTTCAGCTCTGATTAACACTTCACTGGATTGGATTACTTTAAAAGAGTGCAGCACTAAGTGTGCTCATAACGCCACAGCTCACGCAGGCCTGCATCAATCACAGTAATGCAGGGGAGGGTCCCAGACTGAAGCAGGTGTCGGTTTTTCCCCTGATTAAATGAAGGTATCATAACAATGCTTCATTTACTGGGTGAGCAGAGTAACAAAGAGCACAATGTCTCAGTTTTCTCTTTCTTTTCATCGGGCTGCTGTGGACAAACACAATAGCTGCCTTTTGTTGGCTGTTACACCTTCAGGGAAGGATGAAGAAAAAGAAATAAGGAGAAAATAAACTGGTTAGAGGAATCTCCTTCTTCTCCTCAACTCAACTTTATTATCATTAAATATCTCTGACACCCTTCATGTCTCTTTGATTTTGACAGTTCTTTATTTAATCTGTCTCTCGTTAAGTCTCCAACTCTAAATCATCGGCGTACCCACCGAACAAGTGAAGCTCACAGGTGTTTGCTTTATTTTCAACATATTTCTGACACCTCTGATTAACCAGTGCTTTCTTTTGGCTGATATGACTTAAATACTGAATTACACGTCTCAAAGCCTTTGTAAACAGAATCATAATTCCCCAGTTTCTGAATGTCAGGTGCATATCCCAGGTCAAACAGCAGTATACTTCAGTGTATTAGAAATATAATTACTGAAACTACACTTTTACCTTTTGTGCTTGCTTTAACGTATGTTTGACGTATACTTTTAACAAGTGTATTAAAGATGGATATACTAATTCTGCAATACTTAAAGTGGTATTTCAAAGTACTTTTAAAGGTGTACTAGAGTACAAATACATTTAATAGTAAAAAGGTGTACTTATGACACATTTATTTTCATGTCCTTTGTAAAACACTATTAGCATGCTTAACTAACATTAACCCACACATTGGTGACATAATACAACTGTACTTCAAGTGTGTTTTGAAAGCTCATGAATCCTGATTTGTAAAATTTAAACACACTATTTACACTTCAAGTTGTTCAAGTTGTTCAAGCTGTTGTTAAAATCCAGAACCGAACACGAGCGCTTCGTCGTCTTCACGCTCACACTGACACTCATCCGTGCAGATCATTCAGTGGTTGTACTGAACTTTTCACTGTGGCTTTAACGAAACAACGAACGAAACTGCCGTCAGACTTCAGTTACACCATCAGAGAAACATTTACGCCTTTTCAACATCTGGCTTAAATGCATCTCAAACCTCCCTCAGAGGTGGTTTGAATAGTCAGTTTGAGTCCGCCTTGAACGCCTCTTGGAGACATTCACACTTCTTTGAGATCAGATCTGATTCGCCCAAGATGCAAGTGTGAAGTGAGTGTTCAGATCCACAGATTTCTATCATATGACCGCTGACAGCCTCAGTGAGAAAAGCATGAAAGAAAGTGTGTTTGAGTGTGTTTCATTTGTTTTAGATGCAAACTGCTGAGGCTGAGAATGTAGTTTGGTACTAACAGTCCGATCTGAGATGACAGTGTTTTGGTAAATGTGGTCGGTTCCACTGAATGAATGCACATTGTTCTTATTCACTGCAATAAATGAACACGCTAACACTACAAGAACAACCACAGGTACTGATTATACCCCAGTCTATTCAATGATGGAGTGCAGGAGGTTTACAAGGGTTGGGTTGTTCTTGCACAAGTGCAGCCGGCCATCTGTTATCTCAGCGCAGTGATAATGTTATGGTGCCTTCTCACCTTCTTTGGAAGGACTCATTTTTCTTCTCACAGTTTTTAGTTTTATCAGAGGGAGAATAATCCAACCAAGTAGCCTCGAGCTGTTAATTTCACCCAGGCACATCCTCTGCACAGCTTCAGTTTTATGACCGAGTAGAAAATAATTTAGGAATAAACGTGGTAATTGCTGTTCAGTCTGATGAGAGCGACGTGATGGTGCTGGACGATATGAAGAAGCTTGCTGTGAGTGCCGTGGATCCAATCTCGCGACCAACCAAGAGCAGAGTTTAATTTGTCACGTCTGCAAATGTAAAAGGTTTTTAGTAAAGAGGCTTTGTGAGGGTGTCTCACAACGGGAAACTCGCAGATGTCTCGATACTGCAAACACTGTAATCATGACAAAAATAGTGCTGCTGCGGCTTCTATTGTTCGCAGAATTAGGATGATTTCAGAGGCAATCAAACACATATCTGCACGAGTTCTACCTTCAGGATATAATGACAGACTGCTGATAGGAGATTAGAATACAGGCAGGTAAACAAGCAGCAAGTAAAAGTCCAATTCACATAATTAAAAGCAGCAGTTAGAAATAGATTGAGAAGGTTTTTTAAAAAGTTCAAACCCAGTGCAGCCAGCAAAGGGAAAACTTTGACAAACCGACTGTTTTAGCATCTCTGATAAAAGCTAAAATGATGCAGATGCGTTGAAGGCAGCTCCAAGTGTGTGTTTCATTTTAATCAGCCTTCATCACAGAAGACATTTTGACATGTCACAGAGGGAAAGGTGCAGGCGTAACTAATAGAATTAATGGATAAATTTGATTTACCTGCTTCAGCTTCTCGATTCTGATACCAGCTTGTTCATCTTATTAGTAATCTGTGAACGTGTCCAGTGTAAGTACTCACAGTAATATCGACTGTCAGAGAGCATTTATCTCATAACCTGTGCTGTAATATCAACTTAATGTCAGCAATGTCCAGCACTCCATCCCTCTCCATGAAGTTAAACTCAGCTGGGCTTAAAGCTTAAAGAATATATCTATATATATATATCATTACTGTATTTCAGTTTTCAGCTGAATCAGGGTTGATTTCTCACCTCCGCCAGCGGTTGCTTACTGACACATTAGCACTGACTGTGGCCACCTGACAAATGTAAGTCTAATATCCAAAGAGCTCTGTGTTTTCTCTCTATGAGCAGCCCCTCATAAAGTTTTGTTAACTGGTGTTGTTGTAGCTTATCTCATCTTATCTTAGTATGAAATACGTCTGTCTTCTGTTGTACGTTAAATGTCTGCCGAGTGAATAATTAACATCATATTTACTGCTAGAAATAACTACGTAATTAAGAGACACGTCCATCATGTAGATGCTTCAACACTAGAAACAACAAGTGGGGGGGAAGAGTCCTTTAGCAACAATGGCATGTTCCTATGAATCACCGTTCGTCCTGCAGGGCACATCCTCTGCTTTTTAATTGCTTTTAAGAGTGAATGTGGTAAAACATGCCAGTTCTCTGTGATTGAGGCAAAGCTCCTTGAAGCGCTGCGTCCCACGGGACATTAAAAAGCTCCTCCAACCCCACCTGCTCACTCTGGTGCCTGCGGCCTCACCCACATCCAACATGACAAAAGCCCCTCATTAGGGAAGAAAGCACTTTTCCAGCTTCAGCAGTGCTGTGATAGATCTGGTCTGGAAGTCAGGACTGAAAACTTGCCTTTTATGCATTCTTCATTTTTCACTCTGGTTTTTATTGGTAACTGGAAGCATGCTGTGGCGGTGGTATTAAGTTGATGTTTCTGCAGTGAGCAGCTTCTGCTTGGCCACTTAAAGACACCGGACTCTCTTTCAATGTGCCAAATATTAACATCACTTCTTCTGCTGAAGAGAAGAATTCAGAGTCTGCACAGAGGCATCGTTCAGTTGTCAAGATGTGACGACGGCAGCTTGGCTGTAGGGATGGAAATGAAAGTCTTTGCCACTTTTGTCCAGACTGGAATATGTGAACATTTGGACGGATTGTCATGAAATCTTGTGCAGACATTCATGCTCCCTGGAGGATGAATACTGAGGACTTTGGTGATTCATCAGATTGACACTTGTGGTTTTTAGGCAAATGTCTCTGCAGCTATTGAATGGATTGACATGAAATACAAACATTCATGTTCTACACATCATCAACAAAAACCTGCAAAACTAAAGACATTCCCATCATAAGATAATAATAATCCTAAGATTATTTTATATATCTGTTATGGTTAATATTCAATAGAGACGCGGCTGAATGTTATTCTCATACCAGTGGGAATAAATCTCACATCCCCGGATGATTTTTTTTTCTTTTCTTTTAATTTTCGCTGATACTAGGATGTCATGAATGTGTCGTAAAACGCTCCAGAACAGTATATCATGAAATATTAATCACAGCACAAATATGAGCTCCCACAGTGTGAGTTATGAGTTAGGCCGGCAGCATTTCTGCAGTCTGTACTGTCTGTGAAGGTCTGTCAGATTCATCTGAAGCACGTCCCGGAATCTGCTCTGAAAAACACTGACCTTTTTAATGAGGGCGATAACGTGCAAATATGAGGACTGACTGTGTATTTAACAAATGAAGGTGTGACTATCTAAAATACACTGCACCAATCAAGACCTTTATATTAACAGTGGGTAATGTGAAAGAGCTCATTCAATCAGTAATAAAGCCACTTTAAAATTATCACCAGCTCACATCAGCTGAAGCATTTTAGCCTCTTTTAGTTCGTTTTGGTTTCTACTTTTCAACCTCATTTCCAGCCTCATTCGTTAGCGACAACTTTAGATATAAGAAATATTAAATATTTAAAATAACACCATAATCAGGATTTTAATATCAGTATCAAGTCATTCTCTAATTATTTAAAACTTTTCTAATATATTAAAGCTGCCCAAATTCCACAAAGGCCCGGCCCTACTCTGCCTCTGATTGGCTCTGACATTTTTTTCTAACTCCAAGCAAGCAATCAGCACTAGCCAATCAGAGAGGCAGTGGGCGGGTCTTTTGGGCATTTTTGGAACTAATGGGTTTATGAGTAATGGGCCATCAGAGCAATGGACATTTAGAATTATTGCCTCATTAACTGATGAAGTTTTCATGGAAAAATCTTGCTGAATACTGCCTGCACAGCAACAAACAGTACAAAAACAAAGTTAGCGACTAGCTGGCGAATAGTGAAGCATTTAGCAGCTAAAGCACCATCTCCCTCAGGAGCTGATGGAGACCAAAACAGAGAAAAATGGACAGTGAACACTTAATATTGATGATTCTGTCAGCAACTATTCCCTTTACAAGGTGATAATGTGTCAATGTTGTGTTAACAGCTTGTTCTGCTGGTCCAAAGTGCCCAAAAAAAGTTTCTTCCCTCCTTGTTACAAAAGTTGCATGTGTCAATTTTCATTTTGCAAAACCAATACCAACTTTTTTTTAGTGTCAGATACGTCATGTTGAGCCAAAACGTTGGAAACGAAGTGACACGTGGAGGAATAGGATTCGAAACTTATCACTCCACATCATCCAAATGTCACTCAATCCCAGGAGTCAGCGCCAAAGGCTGCCACGCTGCAGCATCTCAGCATGTGTGGTACTGTACAGTATGGTGATGTAAAACAGATCAGTAAACACGCCCACGCTGTATAACCTGTTTTCCCCCCCCCCCGGAGCGCTGACACAACATGAAGCTACTCAGTCGCCCTCTCAGCCATATGCAAGATTGTCTCCCAGGCGGGTTGCTGAGTGCAGGCTGTCACTCGCAGGAAGGTTTGCCTTCAGCTATGCTGGCTGCCAAGGGGCCACAGGACGGTGGAGCTTATTACTAAACTATGTAGCTGTCACTCAGAGATGCAGAGATGCCGGGAGACGAGGGAGGAGGAACGGTGAGGCACCTGCCCAAAGAGGTCTGACAAATCCTTCCCGAGGTTTATTTAACATTTGAAAGTAAAAAGGTTTGGAAGTGGCCACCCAAGCATCACAAACAGGCGGGCGGAGAGTCAGGATCTGTACTCAAACACGGTAAATAAGCCCCATCGATCCAGAGGAGGGAGGCTCATCGGTGGCAGTTGGGCTGTCGCCGCAGCTCAGGAGCTATGACCTGCTCTCAGGAACAGGAAAAACAATGCAAGACCAAGAAAGTTATGAATCCCCTTAAAGGAATAATCCACCCCCAGATTCTCTTACTCTGTTAGACGGCATCATCTTATCATCCACACCAACCACAGCAAAAACAAACATGACCGGACATTTTTCCATTTCCTGCACAGTTTGAGCAGCTTACCCACATGTGCAGCTTGTAATAAATACAAACTGTCACGGGTAAATAAACTAACTCTCAGCACTGACAATGTTTCATGGAGAAGAATTGAAAAGCGTCACGTGACCGGAGGCGTTAGTCACCTTCCACAGCATATCAATCGTCTCTGTTTTAGCGAGACTGCAAGTTGGAAACCATGAAATGACGGCCAACGTGCTGGAATTAAGGCCCAGTCAAAACTACTTTGGCATATCCAAAATTGAAATCCTAAGTCTGACACAGTGTGTTAATCTGCTTCAACATCCACCAAATTGGAGTTTTTCCCCTTCATCCAGAGATCATTAACTACATCATACAGTATTTGGCTGAATAAAGCCCTGTTCATGACTAACAGAGTGTGAAGGGGTCTGTGGTGAGACAGGCAGGCAAACAAATCCAATACAAGCAGGCAAGAATCCAAAAAATCAAGACACAGGTAAGACCTGGAGAAACAATGGGAAGGCTGATGAGGGACAGGTGAAATAAATCAACAGTCACACAGGAAGTCAAGCAAACAATGACACACGAGGAAAACTCTTTCAACATAAAACGACACCCAAAACCATCGCTGTTGTTTTGAATGAAGGCAGCATGACACATGAAAAGTCCTCCAGAGACAGCTTTATCGACAAATCCAATCTTCTGTCTACCTCTGCTTGAAATCTAGGATCATTTTTTCAGGACTAACTATGAAATTTGAGGGCTAATCAGCCACATTATCATTGTAAACTGAATTAAAGGCCATGAACGGAAAGCTTGTCAGCAAAGGGAGAAAGGTAGCACATGGTCAGTGTTTTCTAAATTGCAGTTAAATGTATGGAGCCTTTTGTTAAGTGTGTGCAGTCTGAAGAGACCGCTGTCCACCTCAGCTGCGTCTCTTTAATGCTAACGGCCTTTTGTTTGGTGGAGATCATGCCGGATAAAAGAGCTGTTGTTATGCATTTCCCTCCAGCCTGAAGGTAAATGTCACATTCACACACACCCACAAATGTTCAGGAGGTATATTGGTATGTGAATTTTATTATAGAGCATATTGCATTTTTCAGCTCTCTGGATCATTTTGTGTATTGTTTGATGCTCAGCGGTGATATTGCAGGTGAACACAGGATTATCACTGCACACATCTTGAATAAAAAGAAGAAGAATAACAACAGCACCCCCTCCTCTTCTGCTTTTCTCTAGTCTCCGTGCATCCCGTCTTTCCACATATATTCAGCCTCACCGGGTGCTCCCATCACAAATGGGCTGCAAAAGTGAAAGGTGACAGGCCAAAGGCTGAAGGCAGCAAAACACAATTAATATTCATCCCCCAAATGCTCGCTCCCAGTTAGTGAAAAAAAAAAATCTAAAGCAATTAACCTTCTGTCCTGGACGTGATGTGTGGGCAACTTAACAAGGATGTTCTCTGCTTTTAATTACTCTCCAAAGTCGCAGAGCCCAACCAGGATTAAAAGTTATTTCAAGGTAAAGTGAGCAGTGACAGGAATGTGGCCACTTGAGAGATAACTGACATCGGTGCTTACAACGGGAACGACTGTTTTCCAACGTGCACCTGAGTGGAACTCAGAGCGGCGTGCGGCGGCGCTTCTCCATCTGCCAGCCGCAATAACAATTCAATTCATATTCAAATTCAGACTCAGACAGTTCGTGCAGCAGAGTAAACCAGCAGTCAATAAGGAGGAGAATGAATATCGTTGATGCCAGCAGACTGTCATGACCCTCCAAGTAATACTCAGCCAAATTTAATATTCCATTATGAAGACGATGAAGTCCGGTTGCCAGTGTATTTCTGCTTGAGCTGTTGTTTATGAGCCCTGAGCTGATATGAATTTTGAAGTATTTATGATGGATGTGATAATGTAGCTGTGAGGTGAATGCAGTCAGGCTTAACGAGCAGTGGTGGACGAAGGATTCAGATCCTTTAGTTAAGAAGAGGACTAACACAGCCCTGTGAAAAGACTCCACTACGAGTACAAGTCTAATCAGCAAAGTATCAAAAGTGACAGTACTCACTGTGCAGTAAAATGTTCGGTGTTTTAATATTATATCTGAAGTTTTTGGAGAACCACATATCAAAATCAACAAATGTGGAGATACAAGGTTTACGCGCACATGAAGAGTAAGAAAATATGAACGTAAAGCTGCATAAAATGTAAATACTTCAGTACCAGTCACAAGTTTGGACGCAACTTTGATTCCCATGTCATTCATCCAGCTTGTGGTAATCGTTCACACCTTGAGATCCCGTTCACACAATGACCCATGTCACCTGAAGGACTCCCAAGGTGTGCACGATCCTGCAAGGGGATAAATGTCTGGTACTCCCCATTTTAAAGCCCTTAGACCTTCCCGTCCATCCTTTATTTTTATATTCCACCGCAGCTGGAAGGAAACTTAGTTGTGTGAAAGTTGCTCGTTCACACAATTATTCGGGTAGTTTTGATATCACAACATCCTGTCTTGTGTATAGAAGCATCATCCTCACTACCTGCCCTCATCAATATTTATGCGTACATCAATATTCTGGTCTGTTGGTTACAAGTGGAGCAATAAACCTTGAGTGAAGGGGTGTGGAGATGGAGTGTGTCCTGTGAGCAGCCCACACGACACTGCTACAAGATGAAATAAAGCAAACTGTGGACAGAAACAACGATCACACACTGAGGGGTGACGTTACACGAACACGCCTGATTAAAAGTCAGTCAAGGCTGCTCAGTTTCAGCCTGACTTCCACTTCCTACTTTTCCAAAAACATCAGTCGTGTCTGTGCACGGTGGAATCACAAAGCAGACTTCATGATAAAAGATCATCACATCAGTTGATGATTGTTGTGGTGGTGTTATTGAAGGCTACATGTTATTATTGTATGTATGATGATGGCAGCTTCTTCCAAACAGAAGGTAGATCCACTTACTTTCACTTTCCTCTGAAAAGAAAAATATTCTAAGTTTTTGCTTTTCCCTGATGCAGCAATATCACTAGAGTATTTCTGAATATGAGGTTTGGAAATGCAGCAAAGGCTTATTTATTTTCAGATATATGCATGATCCAGCTGATGCACACTGCAGAGCATGTGGCCACGAAGAATAAGAAAATAAGAGCTTGTGGTGCTCTTCAGACAGAATTATATAATATGCTTTTGTGTTCTTAATTGGATGTTTTTTGTCTGTTTTCTCTCATTCTTCGCAGCTGATTCCGGCTCTCGCTGAAGACTTAATTTCCCCTAAATTCCTGCACTGTTTCTTTTAAAATGCTGTATTTGATCTGTGTTTCCTGCTCATTTCAATGGCTCATTGTGGCAGGGATGACAACAAATGAAGGTGTTCAGGAACTGATATAAAATCTGGCTACAGAAAGAGAATTCATGATCTCAATTTATTTTATTCATGCAGTGTTTTTTTCCAGTTTTATTACAGGCAGCCACTGGCGTCTTTGGTCTGATTTAATTTCTCTTTATCACTGCGTGCTGCATTATCAATGCAGACTTTTCAGATCCATTAATCTGCATTACCATGCAACAATTTAGATAAAGATCACTGCAGACTTCATGTGTGCTGTGAATGATTGCACATGTTGAGCAAGTTTAAAAGGTTTGCATACTGATTTTTGGAAATAAGGAAAAAAAAAAGGTGTATGATGACGTGCGTGGACTCTAGTTACCTGCATTTGCGTTTTATTTTGTAGTAATTCTCCTTTATGCATTCCCATACATTTTACTTCCTGTCATTGTTCAGTTTCCCGCCAGTTTTATCATCACCTGTTGTCAATTATTTGCTCAGTCCTCCCCATGCTAATAGTCGTAGAATAGCCACACCTGTTTGCCAGGCTGTCTTTGTTCTCCCTGCAGACTAAAGTAAGCAGGAAACTTACTTGAACGTTTCCACTTAATGTTCTCTAGATTTTTGACGTCGAACCAGGCGACAAAAAGTTGAATGTAGCCTCATGTTAGTTCTATGCCAATAAACAAAAACTGTCCTTTTAACGTCTGGAGAATGTT
Organism: Chaetodon trifasciatus; assembly: GCA_037975065.1. Taxonomy (NCBI): domain Eukaryota; kingdom Metazoa; phylum Chordata; class Actinopteri; order Chaetodontiformes; family Chaetodontidae; genus Chaetodon; species Chaetodon trifasciatus. Next base: position 318,134 of record JBBMOE010000006.1, read on the forward strand.
AAGGAATAAACGTTAGTCAATAAACATTTGCACCACCAAGAAATAATGTCCCCAGAACATTTTGGGGACCAGATTTTGCTGGAGAAGGTCATTTCTGATGCCGATTGCTGACTGACTCTTGGGTCGACTGATCATTTATAGAAACGAAGCTGAGCTCGTTGATATAGATCATGTCTGTGGTGTCAAAATTGTTAGAAATAGAGCGAGGCACTCCTCATTTTGAGCCTCATGGTGTCAAATGTAAAAGTCTGGCTGGTTAAATAGTGACATTGAGTGAAAGAGCAAACTGAGGAGAAGTTTTAAAGGAGAGTTGAACATCTTAATTCACTTTAAGTCTGAACTTTCTGTCCATTCATTTGACCGGGGGGAAATAATCCTGGAAAACATGGAATATTTCTGCATGTATTCAAGGTATTAACACTGGAAGTAACAACAATAGTGTCCTGAACATCAGTCTCTTCCATGTTTCCCCTGTTGCACAGACTGGGTGAGGACAGCTTGATTATCTCTGCATGCATGTTATGTTTGCTAGAGTATTTCTGCAATATTATTTCCAAAACTTTCAGAAAACTCCCACCAGTGTCCCTCTGATTTGGTGGGTTTTTGTGGAATATGAGTGGGAAAAAACAGTGTAGGGAATCAGAATAATGGGCTGCTGGAACAGTATCATATGAAAGCTTTTTTTTTTTTTGGGAAGAGCCCCTTTGAAAAATGTCCCATGCTGAGTACAGCTTCCCCTCTTTCAAAGATCAAAATCTGAGTGATTGTTTTCCACAGATGACACATTCAATCATTTTGGAAAGATTCCCCATGATGTTGTGTTTTGTTCAGCTTTACTTTCAGCTCAAGCTGTGATTTAAAAACACATTAGCTTCTGTTGCTGAGGGAATCCATCCATTCATTCAAACCACCTGCATGAGCGGCTTCATCAGCTCAAAGCTTCATTACAGCAGCGTCAGCCTCGTGTTTGGGAGATAAACACAGACAAAAATACAGCTCACATCGGAATTAATCGCTGTAAACATTCAGTGGGCAAATGTTGTGCCAATGCTAAGAGTCTTGCAGCAAATTTGCATTTCCACTACATTCACCAGAGATTATTCCAAAAGATCCTCCAGGTTGGGATTTCAGTGCCTTTTGGCAGCTAGCATGAACGCTCTGCGTGTCAGCTGCATGTTAACGGATGCTGACTTAACATCGCAGCACCATGAAGCTGGAGGACTTGACTTTAAAAAGGTCAAAACTGACGCTGTAGAAGTCTGGTCTCATTTTTTTAACATATACAAAGCAAAAACATATCAGGATTCAAATATTCTTACCTTTCTTACTTCTTTTATGTTGTATTTACGTGGTGTTTTATTTGCTTTTTGAGTGCTGCTCCTTGTCTTATTACTGTGCCTTATTTTATTTAGGTGTCCCGATTTGTTTTATTTTGTTTTGTTCCGTTAGTCTTGTGTTGCATCATGTTATTTATCTGCTGGAAAACTTAACTTAAAAAGTTTGAATTAGAAGACAAAGAGAGCGTTCTCTCCATGAAACCCTCCCTGCTGGTAAAAACCCACATCGTAAAATCCACGACACAACCAGTTTGTCCTGAAGCAGCTGATGACCTGATAAAACTCCCTGCTGAGCCGCAGAAGAGGCATCATAAAACTGTAAAACTGGTGAAAAGACACTTTCAGACAGCTGTTCTGACTGAAATTCATCCCAAAACTTGAAAATGATACCTGGACAAACAGCTGCTTGTCCTTTTATTCCATCCACACGAGTCCATTAAGAGATCGTACTAAATAGTTAAAAGTCCTGAATTAAGACTTAAGGACATAAAAGTTAGAGAGCTTTTAAATAAAAGACGTGCTCGACGCAGACACAATCACCAACCGACACAGCACATGACAGCCAACACAACCCTGTTTGTTATTCCCCGTTAAACTCAGTGAACTGTCTTGTCTTTTCATTTATTCACACAGATGTGGAGCACTCGTCTTTTAGCTCTGTTTTTGTTCTCCACCGCCTCCTGATGGCTAGCTGAGCCGCTAAATGCTCCGCTATGTTCACCAGCTGGTTGCTAACCGAGTTCCTCTGCTGTCTGGTGCTGGACAGGCAGTCGTGTCCAGAGGGCTTCGAGAGCTTTTTCGTGAACAAGAGATGTCTGATCGACTGTAAAGAGGCTGATTAGAGCAGTGAGACTGAAGCAGAACAGTAACCTGAAAGACACTAAAACCCTCCATATCGCTCGATAGACCCTGACGAAGGTGAGCGAGCACTTTCTGCCGCTCGTCCTTCACTTTGCCTCCCCTAATGATCGTTACCTTCCTGCTATTTTCCATAAATACCATTGTCATCCTGTCTTTTCCTTCCTTCCTGCTAATCATCATATCACTGTCACCATCCTCAGCCTCCCCCGCCTCCTCATTTCCATCATGACCATCATCATCATCATCATGCTAATCACCGTGTCACCGTCAGTTAACACCAGTCGACGTGGATATGTGGTTCAAAATTACATCCATACAGCAAGACAGAAACAATTATGTTCTGTGAGGCTATTAAGGCGGCGCAGGGATTGTGACTGATGGATAAAAACCCATTTTATGAATTGGCTGTAATGCAGCTGACCACTCCTTCCTCATTTATTTCAGGTCATCAGAGCACAGGAACGCAATGTCCGATAATAAATACATAACTGGACTGATGAGGACGTACGACTGACTGGTAATTGGATCAGAGCCCAAGAGGAGAGCCTGCAGTCAAGGAAGAGGTGGAAAATTACACACATGTTTATGAGTAGATGGAAAATAATGCTGGCTTATTAATTATTTTGTGTGAAAAAGACAGCCTGTGTTAAGTTAGACGAGTCGATAAGTTGGCGTCGTATTGAAAGATAAATAGAAAACCAGTAGCAGACAGTCAGCGTGTATCCATCAGCTGTTTTTTCTGCAGGGCGCTGCGAGGCTCATTAAACGTCTCAGGGACCCTCAGTGTGGCTGATCCACGGCTGTCCTGAGGACTTCAGCTTAGTTATAGTCACACTTAAAACCCTTCAGCGGTATAAAGGAGGCTCACTGGAGATTTTATCATGGTGAAAAACATCTTCTAGCATTTAACCTTCCAAAATTAAAAGGAGGACCTGAGATCAGTTTATTGACGCCATTAAGGGAAACAAAGTGCTCGTGTCTTATCGTTGTTGTATCGCTGTCGCGCTTTTAAGGTCACTTTTCAAACTGCTTCTTGTAGCTGCAAACAGGATTAAATGATAAAATAAGTCATTTGGTTTCTCATCACAGGATCGCAGAGACTTGGCATTCAGATGCCTTTTGGTTAAATCAAGGGTCGACACTGTGCAATCCTCCCTCAGATCAAATCAAGACAACCACATTTTGGCAAACCTGCACCATTAAAAGCATGCAGAATTAGCTATTAGCACTTCCTGTTTGCAGCGTAACCGTGGATGTGAGGACACGTATCACTGGATGCCTTCAAACTTAAAATCATGATGATTCTCAGGTAAGTTCTGAGCTAACAAAAAACATCTTTCTGCTATGATTTTTAAACAGATTTCTGGATGTTTAACCTCAGAAGATGTGATATCCTACAGAAGTGTAAGTTACACCGAATCTAAAGATGCGTCTATCACATCTCTGCGCACCCCCAACTTCAGAGAGGCACACCTCACAGTCTGAAGAGAAAAGTTCCCTAATTTAAAGAAAACACCTTACACAGCTTATTGTCTGTGGTTTCACATGCATCTGTAGTTGAAAGCACATATTTTGTATTACACTGGTTATTCAACCATGAAATCTTCAGGTATTTGTCATTAGAAACTCTACAATGCAAAACAAAAGTAATAATTAGCGACATTACGTGTTTCATTGACCTTGAAACTCCATCAGCAAGCAGCCTGGATCTACAATCAGCAGCCTGAGATGTGAAAGTACACAATGGATTCCAGCTCTGTGATTCAGAGTCATAGTGGTATTTGTATTTGGTGAGCACTCAATGTCAGACTGATCCAACATGACGTCACGGGTGGCTGTATGCAGACACAGAGCAGTCGTGTGTGTGTGTGCACGCTCTGGGATGCAGATAAGTAGGAGCAAGACTCATGTTACAGCACTGAGATCATATTTAACATCAATACCACGCTCGTCTGTTCAGGGAACTTTGAAATGAAAGTATGTCTGCTGCTCTCTCTACACGCCTTCTACGTGCGCCCTCCTCGTAGCAGAGCTCTGTGCATCATGCTTACTGCCAATTCTAAAAATGGTGGCTAGAGATCAGCTGCAGGCAGCAGCTGGGATGGAGATGACAGGTATCCCGAAGCTGCAGGTAGCGGAGCCTTCTCTCAGCACGCTGCCTTCCTTTAACGAAACGCTTTCCCAACTGCAGTTAGAGAGGCAGATTTTCAAATGTCCTTCAGGCTGGTTGTGCTTTTCACTCCAATAGTGAAAGAAAAGAGCTGAAAAGGCACTCAGGCTGATTTGTATGTGCGTTAATGAATCTGTAAATAGACACTTAAATTAAACTTAACAGCCTTTTTGACTCGTTTTTTTTGAAAATCTGAATTACAATCTACAAACGATGCTTTCCTTTATATCAATTCTTCTCCTTTCTGCTGTATTAAAGCTGCTTTATTTGAGTGGGGGCAGGTGTTTGGCCACATGGGGGCAGCATAAAAAGCATTAGGATTCACCTGATCACCTGTAAGTCTAGTTTACTCTCCTCTCAGCTCTGCTCTGGCCTCTAAAGCCTCCTGAGCTCTTTAGCCGCCAAATGCTCCACCAGCTTGCTGTTAACGTCCGTTTTGTCCTTTTTAACGCACACAAATATTGATGAGCGCATCAGGGACTGCAGAGCTGGATGTTAAATCTCAGTTTTTTCTGTCACTTTACGAATTTCATTCATTGTTGATATAACCAAACATGTATGAGTGCAGCTTTAAAGGCTGTGCATGTTGCTGTAAGCAGGAGAATAAATCCCCGTCATCAATCCTTTGCTGAGAAACTGTTTTGACTAACAGACATTTGTACGTCACACAGGAAATAACGGTGAGTTTATGTTTAGCAGCTTCCTCCTCCACAGTCTGGCCTTCAGTTCCTGTGTGTCCTGCTTCTTGTCTCGTCCTGTTTATTCATGTGGTCGCTCTCTGTGACCGCTTGCTGTATGACTGAGGGACTCTGGGAGTTTGTCTGCCGTACGTATCGGTGCGCCTCCCGTCTCTTTTCATTTCGGCATGTCAGCATCTGTTAACATCTCCGACTCCCTCCCTTCTCATGTCCGGTGCTGGCTGATGTCCGTTGGACCGAGACGGTGCAGATGTCCTCGGGATGTCCACCCCAGTGCTCACACACCGTTTATTCTGCAAATTCTGTTATTAAAATTTTATCTGACTTGACCAACTGCTGGCATTCATTGCACACCTGACTGACTGGAAGGAGAATCCTTCCCTCTGAGGTCTTATGAGGCTTCTCTCTCTTTTATGGCCACATTTTGGGATACAGCAGCATAAAACCTGGACATGGAGCCCTTTGACATTTTAAATAAAGGCTACCTTACAAACTTTTGTCGCTCATGCTGTCATATTTTCTGTAACTTCAGTTCTGTATCACCAAATTCTGACTGAACAGAGCTGAAGGACTGTCTACGTGCACAGACCTCTTCAGGCAAACAAATCTAAACAAGCTTACGGCCTCATGATGGTTTATGTGCGCTGTTTAAGAGCACACCCTAAACAAAAGAAGTGTGTGTCATAACAGTGGACAGCTTGGGCTTGTCTTTGTTACTTCCACTTGTGGCACTGAGTCAAAGTGGTGAAGAGATGAAGAGGCCGTACGACACATCCAAACATCTCTGGCAGCGGTGGTAATATAACAACATCACACACACGCTCCACCATAGGTAGTGGGCCAGAAATAACACTGGGTAGCATTTCTGTTGACACTTATCAGAGATTTCCTCTCTTGTGTGGTCGCACAGATCCCAAAAGGCATTAAAAGTCAGACAGTATACACACAATACAAACAGGCACACCTCTTGATCAGACACAGCTGGTGGAACGCGGCGGCTTTTCTGAGATATGAAACCAACAACCTACCAAGAAAAATGATGGTCTGCTTCCGCGCTGCCTTGATCTTTGCACTCTCGTGCTTGGGGGCTCTCTGAGGTCCGTCGATTCCGCCTTCCACGGATCCCATAGGTCTCCGAAGGACGAGGATCATGGCCCGGCACATGAAGGCCACGCAGATCAGCACGATCATGTAGATGATGAAAGCCGAGAAGATGCTGCACCTGTACATCACCCAGCGCTCCCGCAGGTTCGTACAGAATGTCAGATTCTGGACGGGCGTGTCCTGCAGGGAGGGAATGTGTCCCTGCGTTCCCGTGGCAAACAGCAGGGGCAGGGCCACGAGCAGGGACACCAGCCAGGCGAAGGTGATGAGGGCAGAGGTCCGTTTCCCGCCCAGGGCTTTGAAGCGAAACGGGTGGCAGATAGCCACGTAGCGCTCAAAGCTAAGCGTGGCTACGTTGAGGATGGTCGCGTAGCTGCAAGCCTCGAACAGGAAGTTGTAGATCTTGCAGGAAACGTTGCCCGAAGCGGACGTGAACGGGAACCAGGTGGCGCTGTAGAGCTCCACGGGCATGCCGATGAGGAGCACCAACAAGTCCGAGCACGCCAGGCTAACCATGTGGTCGGTCACGTTCTTCTGCAGGTAGCCGTTGCGCTTCAGCACTTGTGTCACTCTGATAGTGACTGAGTTACCCACAATCCCCGTCAGCAGGATGAGGCTGTAAAGGACTGTCAGGACAATTTTGACGGGGTAGTTGGGTTCCAGCTCCCTCCAGTCTTTCTCATCTGCTATCTCGATTTCCTCACTCATGGTCGAGGAGAGGCGAGCTCAGATTTTCCAGGTACTGATTTTCTCCCTTTAGCTTATCAGCTCTGCTGGGCGCTGTCCCCGTGGTCAGAGCCAAGATCCAGAGGTGAGCAACTTTCCAAGATAACAACTTACACTGAAGACTTTTCTTTGTCCAAAATATCTCCCAAGTCTTCAAGGAGAGTATTCCAGCGGTGAGAAACTCAAAATCACAAGAGGTGTGTCATATCAGCACAGCACAAACTCCTCACTTCTTTCCAGTTTGTTCTGTATATTCAGTGTCTTATCCCCAAAAGTCCAGCATGTGGCCCCAAGCCTGGTCTTCTCTTCCCATTCCTGATGATCACCTGGGATCTCTGAGGGTCCTCGTGGGTCCTCGTCCTCAGTCCTGTGGTTTCACCTCAGTCTGAGTTAAGTGTTAGCCAACACTCGACTCCCACAAATTTCCTCCTCCCACCTACGAGGGCAGGGCAGTTAAACATTAAACACGACGACAGGCAGCGTGATGTGCTTTCCTTTCTTATCATGAATGATTCTGTGCCTCTCTTTTACAGAAACACTTTGTTTTTAGTTATAGTTGAGATTAGAAATGTAGTAAAATACACATGGAGAGAGTTACAAATTGGAAACTGATGGGAAACATATGAGGAAAAATGCTGCACTTTGACCAAATTAATCAAACTGTTTGATTAACAGTCAGTACTTTTGTTTGGTGATAACAGGAAAGATAAAGGTGGAGAACCTGAAAGAGAAAATCAGCATTTAGAAAGACAAGGAAGTCTAAAGTTTTTGCAGGGAAGTTAAAAAGTTCAAACAGGAACCAGGCTGAAACAGTCCAGGCGTGCTGAGGTGAGGCGAGTTCATACCACCGGGCCAGTCAGAGATAGCGCTGCCATTACCAACTCCTACAGACACAGAATTACAATCAGGTGATAACATTTGGGCGGTTGATAAAATAATACTCACAGAGCTCTCAGAGACTGGTGATTCAGAGATAATGACTAACTGTTCGGCCATTTTTTCTTTTAAACACTGAGAAGAACTTTAGCCGCATTAACCCTTCAGCCATCTTCACCCACACATCTGCTTTAACAGACAGTCTGCGGTCGAACCTGATTAAATAAAAGCTCTGAGTGCCCTCTGCCGTGATTGAATATTGTCAGATACCATCAATTAACCCGCCGCGCTCTGCAGCCAGATGTTCACTGTCAAAAGTGAGGAAAGTGAAATCGAGGCTGATTGCTCTGTGTGACAACGAAGCCTCTTAATCTACGTCTCATATGTCTGTGTGTAATTGCATAGAGCTTGACAATTCATGTCTAATACCTCAGTAATGAGGTGTAAGAGATTGTCTTTGAGATCCATACATCAAGTGCAGTGTCGGGCTGCACGCTACAAATCTTTAACAGCTGTTAGATGTTAAAGGAAATGAGGGTTGACAAATATGAGAGCTAATGCCTGATTATTTACATTACAAAACCAGTCACGCATCGGAGCAACAAGGACGACTTTCAGCCTACATAGAGCTGCTTGCTTCTGCAGGATAAGAAAAAAATGAAGGAAATTAAAGTAAGAAGTCTTAGTCAGTTAAGACTCTCACATGAAAGTGAAAAGATTAAAAGGGACACACTGTAGTTTGACTTGAAACGCCTTCGACGAGGCCTAAAACTGCTTTATGTAACAGCAGCTTTTGCTGAACATTTAGACCACAAGTCTGAATCAGATGATGCAGTGGGTGCGAGGCATGCCCTGTTTGGAGGCATTTAGCGGCACTACTGGTGTTCCAGCAGACCTTTTGAGGCGTGTAGTATCTGAATTCACAGCCATCACGCAGCTCCATTCACTGAGAGGAATATAAAAGCTGCCTCGACTCTTCAGCGAAGCGGGAAATGTTTTCATACAACGTTATGAAAGAATACTCCTTTTCAGACGAACCTCTAAATGAAACGCAGGTGCTTTTCTGTGACTCGGACGAGGTGAATGTGTGTGAATATGACTGTTTCTTTCAGCGCGGCCTGTAATTGGATGCCGTTTTACTTTTTTCTGTCTCAGTTTGATAGGTGACTATAATGGAATATGATCTGTTTTACGTGACAAAAAAATAATTTTCAATTCAATTTCATGAGTGCTGTGTCCAACATCACATTTACTTTTGAGTGTTCACATTCTTTATGTGTACATTTATCCACCATACAGAGCCCTGACAGCGAAACAATGGGGATGACTACAGCTGTGACTCTACAGTGATGACGCAGAGTGATAATAAGTCCAAATACACTGCTGAGTTAACTATAATGTGACCATTTTCTAGGCTGCAGAGAGTGAACAAAGCCATGCTGGCAGCTCTGAGAGGCTGCACTATGGCACAGCGGTGCTTTGAGCTACACGCTAACGTCACCATGCTAACATTCATCAGGTATGTTTGCCCACAGATTGATTAAACAAAGTCTCCTAATGGATTTACAGTGTTCACCATCACAGTTTAGCCTGTTTGCGTGCTAATATTTTAGCATTAAACACAAAGCACAGCTGAGGAGTAACAATAGCTCTGCAGGTATTTATCATAATGATAATAAATTATGACGGTGTTTATTAAAAAGCTTCAGAATCTGTGCCAATCCATTGATTAAACATTGAGATATTTCACTGGATATATGAAAGGCACTGGATGAAAAGTCTCATCAATCTGTAGAACTGATCCTCTGGGGATCATGAACGCCTGTGGAAAGTTTCATGGCAATTTTCAGCAAGATATTTTGCTGCTGAGTGACCACAAACATTCTGCTAGCATAGCTAAAAAATACCTTTGGTAGTTTGGTAACAACAGGCAGTAAAACGCAGCTGCATCAGTCACTCCTGCACTGAATGACAGACCAGTTTGGTCTGATGGTGGCGCTAACGCCCAGCTGTGGAAGAAGGAATTCAGCTGTTCTGACACATCTTAGCACCATTCACAACATCTCTAACCCCGTAGAAAAATGCCATTAAACACAGATATTTAAAAAGATATATTTTAATAGTGCAGTGTAAGTATGAAAACAGCAAAATAAAAGGATAATTCAAGAGCTGAGGTTGATAAAAGGGAAGTCACTGTTACAGTCTTCTTCCAGGCCTTCTTTTAGATCTCTTCATTAATGACACTTAAAAGACAAAGATATGAAAAACAAGACAGAGAACCTGAGAAAGAAAAAAAGATAATCACATAAAAATCATACAGATTCCACAAGCACCACCGATAAAAGATGAAACAAAGGACAATCTCTTCAGATCCAACCAGACAACACGGGAAAACGACCACTGCGTGACCGGGTCATCCTACCGAAGCTTTCACACTTGCAGTTACGACAGAAGATTTCCTGATTGGCAAGAATGAACACGGACGAGACACCTGTCACTCAAAGTGCTCGACCCGCTCGCTCACCCTCACAGGCCGTCATCGCTTCCTCCACTTCGTACGACGTGAAGACGACATTTCACCTCGCTGAAGAAACGCTCTTACACACAGAAAACCATCTGCTCCTGATCAGACACAACCGTCCAATCAGCTGCAAGTTAAAGAGAACCTGGTTGCAAACTTCCGTCTGGCAGTAATCTCCAACAATGACACATAAAGTATGATACACGATCTCAGAACAGGAGTCTGTAGTGGTCATATGAATTCACAAACATCAAACCTCTGTTAATGCGTCTGTGTACAGTATTTACACTCGTTCTGAGAAGGAAACCGCTCGTTCAAGCAGACCGCCGTTATTGCAGCAAGGCATTCTGTAGCTTATGGCGGACGGCTTACGATGAGTTCATATTCAAACACAAAGATTATGTCTCTGTCACAGTTTGTCTTCATGATCCAGCTCTGTCGGAGGTTCAGCCGGCTCTTATACGCAGCTGTAGTGTGATTTCGTTCTGAAAATTAAGACGAGTGCAAGATGGGAAAAAAGACATGTTTGGCTGTGAGGTGTTAAAATGTCAAATTCTTCCAGGACAGTGTTTTAATCACCCAGAGGTCCAAACAAAGTGGACAATATGTCACACGCAGAGGTCACCCCGAGCGGCTCTGTCATTACTCAGGCCGCCGAGGCCGGGAACGTGAACCCGTGCACTGCGCCAGATGGCACTGCACATCCAGATGTTGAAATGAGCGACGGTGCGGCGGTGCAGAAATTCAAGGAGGTGTGTGTGTGTGTGTGTGTGTGTGTGTGTGTGTGTGTGTGTGTGTGTTTGGAAAGCAGGCTTACTCCCACAAAGGCAGCCAAAACGGAGAGGTTTCACCTGCGTGTCTGACAGATGGTCGTCTGTGAAAACACACCGCGTCGGCTTCACACACTCACAAACAAGCAGCAAGGCTTCGAAAGGCCTGCGGACAAACATGAGGATGTCCGTCTGAACTCAGATTTTTTAAAGAAACACACAGTTTCTCTGCCTCTGTTAGTGTTATAATGTACCGTTTCATTTGGTCACACGACACTATAGTGATCACTGATAATGTCCAGCACCTTGAGCACCATGAAGGTTCTTTTTACACAGAATACATGAAAAAAAAAGTAAAAACAGAAAACAAAAACGGACTTGTACAAACGGATTCGTCGTCTCAACACTGTAGAAAATAAATAGATTTTACTCTGAGGCACTGGGGTACTTCAATGTCTCTGAAAGCTTCCAGATTGTCTGCTCGGCAAGATCCACGTTCGCCACCTTTGGAGACAGATTAAAAAAATATGATGAGAAAACAAACGATGTTGTCGATAAACAGAAATGTGGACAGACATGTTTGTTTGATGCAGCACAACCAGATATTCTTTCACAATGCAGCACCACCGTCGACAGATCGGTCAGAGATTTGGGTGCGTTATCCTACTAGCGGCGGATTGCTACGTAGCATAAACTAACGCTAACACTAAAACTATGCAAGTGTTTTAAATGCACAGTAGCTGCGTATATGATGCTAACCACGCGGCAAAAAGTCAACACAGTGCTCCATTTTTTTTCTGGGAATTTGGGGGTTTTGGCCACCTGAGAGGATTTTATATCCTCAAGTTTATAAAATGACACATGAGGGTATTTAGAGAGCTCACTGCAGTATTTTAAGATGAAACAAAGGAGTCAGTATTTCCTGAAAAGAGCAGTAAAGAAGCATTGAGACATTTAAACCTTCATGTTTAGAGGTCAGATTTAAACATATATGTAATTTAACAGTTGACAGAACAGAATAAATAAAGTATGAAAAATCCAAATAATTCAAAAGTTGGAGAGATTTTCCTTTTGGTGCATGGAGGGGACTCCAGTCCTGAACGTCCCGTCCATTCATCATTTCAGTCAATGGCTTCTCCACTGAGAGGATTTTCTGCTTTGCTCTTCTTATATCATGATCAGCTGAAAAGCTTTGGGCTTTGAGGCCGTGCAAGTGTTTTTTGACACTGTGTAGATTAAACAGAGCTTTAAAAATAGCAAAAGGTTAATGGTTTAATTGAATAATCATACATCTGGACACCCAGTCGTGCACATCTGCACCTGCTCCTCCATCCGACACCACACACCCAGCAGACAGGTTTGAGTCACTGTTTTCATTCCCCACAATCGCCTCTGTTAGAGCCCACATGCTGAGTTCAAATCTCCCTCTGTCCTGCTGGCAGTTACTTCACGCGTTTGGGAGGCAGATGAGAAAAGCCTGACTAAACCTCTGAACAGCGAGGAGACGGGGCGACTTCGCCGAGACGCAGACTTTGTGGACGCAGACTTTGTGGAGTGGGTGGCCGATCTCTGACCTCAAATATTTACTTGATGATCATCCTGTCCTGCTTGTCTTGCGTCTCTCTAACTCACCGCCATGTCTGAGCAGCGAGGCAAGACAAACAGACAAAACCTCAGCAGATGTTCAGAGAGAAACAACTGAACGGAGGCAGGGGGGACGTAGAAGAAGACATTCATTATTTGGGACACAAATCAACCAAAATGTTACTATTAAAGCTGCATTAGTTGACCTTTTTGGCCACTTGGTGGCAGCAGAACAAGCTGAAAGCAAAAGGCATTGACTAAAATGGGAAAATATCCAGCTCTTTAGCTGCTAAACGCCCCGCTACGTCCACCGGCTAGTTGCTAACTGTATCCATGCTGCTGCGGAAACGAGGCTGAGCCGCTCAACAAAAAAGAAAGAGCACAAAGACGCTGAAACGCTCTGTTGAGCTGAGGGGAACAGCAGAGGAGCCACCCTTTTCATTTTGAAGAAACCATGCATCACTAAAATTCATTTAAAAATCTGTTGTTTTTAGTTTGGGATTTTAAGACACTGCTGATTTCTGTACAAGCACACAAACAAACACGGCAAAAACAACACACAGGCCAAAGCCAGCGAGGGCTGAGTGAATCATTTACTTTGTGTTTGACTGCGGGATCACGAGCAGAAGCTTCCTTCGTTGGGGGAGATGGTGTGCAGAGGAATAAGGCTTTCGCACTGCTCGCTGTCTTCTGGCAGCCTGTGGGCGGAGGGAACGGCCTGTCAATCATCATCACAGTCATCATCCTGACAACCATCATTATTATAATCATCCCTCAGCAAACGGGAACAAGCATTCACAGAAGAATGGACAGCATAACTGCCGCAGAGAGGAGAGTCAGCGGAGCATGTACATCTGATTACGGACCTGACTTAGCGAGGCTGCGAGCTGCAAACTGAGTCTACTGTCCTTGTGAGGATGTCAGAGAAGAAGAGCGTGCGGCAGAGTTAAGGTCAGTTCATTTTTAATAGGCCACACATCACAACAGCTCACTTTGAGTTCAGACTTTAACTCTGATTTCCAGCTCAGACAAGCGGTTTGCAGAGTTTCTGTCACAAACACTCATCTGGTCCCAGATGTGCGTGTTTGTACTGAACAAACGTCCATTTTCCCTTGAAAGCAACCTCATGGAAGCAGCATTTTCACCCATTAAGCGTGTGTGTGTGTGTGTGTTTACACTCGTGTTGCAGCTGCGTCACAGACCCCATAGTAACCGCATCTGACGCTACCGAGGCAGCCAGTGTGACTAACGCATCGTCTGAAGGAAGAGAGACACCTGGCAGTGACGGCGGTGGTGAGGACACAGTCATGTGATCTGTCCCTGAAGACAGACTCAAGTCAACTTTGTCTTTATAGCCTAATGAAATACAGGCAATTAAGAATCAATGAAAATGAGATTTGTGAAAGGCGAAGTTACACTTCGTAATGAGGACGAAATCAGGGACTGAAACCACCCCTTCAAAACGTGATGGTACAGTCCAACATGTCAACTTTTTTAATGCAGAAATTTTAACTATTTTTTCCATTTTTTGGTCCAAATTTTGTACTAAATCCCCCACATGTGGCTCTTGTCAGTGATAAACACCCGCTGCTGGCCTGAGGAGGCTGGACGGACAGTCAGATGAGTCATAGAGAATATTTCTGAGATGATTTTAAAGACAGGAAACTTCAGAGACAGAGCTTCACTGTGGCCTCGTTGTGAAATCGCTGGCTGCTTCGTCACATCTCTGTTGCTGCTCCAGTATTGATTGCAAGTGGAAGCAGAGCGCCTTCAAGCAGTCTGTCCTCCAGCGGCAGCGTTTCTAAGACTGCTTTGAGTTGTTTTGCTGATATTTTCTGCATATTGAACACAAACTACACGTTTTAGAAACAGTCCCTGCTCGTGTAACCTTGCCAAAAAGAGTAAGTGCTGCACTTTTCTCTCTGATGGATTACACACTCTGGCTCAAACAAGTGTGAAGTCTCTGCAAATGGCTTTTCAAATACTGAAACAGCTGCTTGAAAGGAAAGAAATCAATCTAGAGACTGTGTACGGAAAACTGCGAAGGAAACGCGTTAATGCAATCAGCCGCTTCTCCGCTCTCTGAGCTGAAAACCACCAACATGTCCGCCCGCCTCCGCTGTGTCACCTGTTACCTCTCTGTAGACTCACACTGTGCGTACCTGTGGATGCGCTGTTTCCTACAAATGAAGACGTATACTCTCCTCAGCCCCACCAGGACGGGGTCCCAGTTGTTGTAGTGGCACAGGAGCGTGGCGATGAAGAAGGAGAGGAAGACGGGGACCGCCCCGGCGAAGAACAGCCACGAGAACCGCACCTATCCACGCACACACGGAGGAAAGTGACTCCTTAGAACTATTGTCATTACTGGACTTCACATTGTTTGACTGATTTAGGAATAATCATTCATTCAACCCCCAATTTAGTACATATTTGACTTAGTAAAGGCAGAATGAGGAGGAAAGAAGGAAGAAAACTTACCTTCTGCATGCAAATATCTGCCATAATAGAGAGTGGGATGGTGAGGCTCAATGCCAGAGTCCCAATTAGAGACGACGTGAGGAAACAGCCCCTGTGGAGAGAGAGCAGCATCACCGGTCACGGCATTAAAAAGCTTCTGAAACACTGCACTCTTCAAGCTGAAGATCTACGAGATTCAAGTCAGAGCAGCTCAGTTTAACATCAGAGGAAACTACTCGAACAAGTCCTTAAAGAAAATGTAAACTGTGATGACTTGGTGCCAGAGCTGAATAAATTACGGGTCAGGTGCTCACCAGAGCCACAGGAACTCTGAGAGAACGGTTCCAATGAGGCCGTTAATGAGGATGTACGTCCACACCAGCTGGCTGGGAAGCTCAAAGGCCTCGAAGCCCGTGTAGTGGAGCAGGAGGAAGCCCGGCCACAGCAGCAGCAGGTTGAACAGACCCACAAACCCTGAGAGACAAACAGAAGCTCGCGCTCAGACGTCTCTGAAGCCGCCGTCTGCCAGCCGCAGCGGTGACAACTTCATGGAATAAAACCGTTATACTGAGCAGGCGTCAGAGACAGGAAGCAAACATTACTAAGGGTACTGTTACTGACTGAAATAACTGCAACAGCTGGTACACATTTTTAAAAAAAAAAGCATATATACGGAGCATTTGCTTACCAAAGAACATGGGAATGTCAAGCTTGTCCTCCCGATCCACTCGTCTCTTGATCATCACGATGTAGACGGCGTACAGCATCGCCCCAGCCAGCGACCACAAAGAACCTGCACGAATTTAAAAGTCAATTACGTCTGGAGCGAGGTTTTCAAACTGTATTAATTCAACACCATTAGACAAGAGAGCAAAGTACAATTTCACGGCACAACAGCGATGTGAAGGAGTGACAGGTGCTGGCTGTCGCCGTGCTTACCCACGGCGCCTTTCTCATCAGGGTTGTCCATGCTGGAGAAGCTCACGAGGGCAACACCTCCCATGCTAAACAAGAGGAGACGCCGCATGACTTGGTGAATGAAGGAAGTCAAGACTGAGACTTTATAATGAGATCAAACCATGAGAGAGGCCTGCAGTGCTCACAGAGTCCAACATCCACACCCTGCACACCAGGAATTACACAGGTCCTTCACTGTACAGATGCTTCATTTCCAACATGTCTGACATATTATCATCATCATTGTTCTTATCTTATTGTTGGGCCTTTAAGTCAGGCCTTTCAGGGTTTGCTGGTTTGTCTAATATTAATATTGTTGGCCACAATAAGAGAGCGTTGGATGAAACCAACAACACTGTGACAGTTGATGAAAGGGCTGACTTGACCTTGGATGTATCAGCGATGCCACAATAGGCCAGGGGGATATTAAACGCAGCATAATGGGTTCAGAGTTTATGTTTTGCTGGATGGAGTTGTCCCTCTGAGGACGGCGGATATTCACAGAAGATTTACAGCTCCTCCAGTGAAGAAGCATTACATCATTCAGTCATAAACTTAGATGTCATTGCACAACCTGTGCTGTAAAATGCCAATAAAGGAACCTCGATGCCTTGAAATCATGGTGCATAATCACAGTAGCTGATGTGTGTTTACACTTATCATATCAGATACTTCAGGAGAAAATGACTGCGAGAAAATGACAATGTTTGGGTCAGACTCTGATCAGGATAATGAGTTTAAACACACAGCCAGAGCACTCAGAGCGGTGTGTTCATCACAATCAACTTCAGAAACAGACACGTAAAGCACGGACACACAAATAACGTCACAAATAACTCTGAAAAAGTTGGAAAGCCGAGTGAAACACACAGAAGACATCATGTCCTACCTCAGAGCCACAGCTAACAGCTTGGACAAGGTGAAACGGTCGCTGCTGTTGCTGGGAAATATGGCCGCTAAGATGAGCGTAAACAGGCCTGAAGAGGGAGAAGAGTCGGCTCAAAACAGTGGACGTACGTCTCTTTTGGTTAAATCAACACATGACGGCTAACAGAGACAGTTAGGTGCGACAGTCCCGTCTTTGTATTTTCCAGATTGTTTCCATACAGACGGAAAGAGAGAGTCACCTGAGGTGGATGACAGGATGTTGACGATAGCAACCTGCGTGTCGGACAGGGCTTCCTGATAGGACAAGTTAGCCAGGAACCACTGGAAGAGAAGCAGGCAGAGTGGACAGAATGACAAACGCCTTAGGCAACAAACGCCCTGTGAATCCTGTCTAAGTGACGCCGTGGTTTGGCAGGCGTCACGCTTTCATTCAGCTCTGAACGGCTGGATGATGTGGAACATCAGCCTCTTTACACACTATTTATTTCAGGCTTCCTGATATGCATCAAACCTCAGAGTACAATAATTCCCAAACTTTTCGAGTCTTGAAGTGATCACGTGTAGGCCTACGTCACGCGCTCGGCTTTAATATTTCCCCGACGCTCTTTATCGTTCTCGGAGGAGGATGAGTCACAAATTAAAAGCAGTTCATCGCTAGAAAGGCTCCGTGATTAATGACCTGCGGCTGTGACGCTCATAAACCATCACTTTCTCCTCAGTTACATCATTCGTATGTGTTAAGAGCAACAGCAAAACACATCGCTCGCCATCTGAATAACACCAAAAGAATCAAGAGTGTCTCATTAATTCAGCTCTATAAGAGGCTCTTTTAAGCTTTTTTTTTATCTGGCTCTTTAGCTGCTAAATGCTCCACTCTGTTCACCGCTTGGTCGTCGTGTCTCTGGCGTAAGGTGCTGAGCAGGTAGAGCTCAGCCGCCTTTTGGAGATTATTCACTAAAAACAGCTGCGACCGACGCAGAGCAGTGCGTGTGAACCAGAACAGGACAGCCGCAGTCAGACAGAAGCTGCAGATTCAGGTGGTGATCTCTGCAGGTTCATCACTCTGAGCGACCCCCCTCACACGGTCACGTTGTTATTAAAACGATACACACAGTGTGTTTTGGTAAGTGACGTCGAATGCAGGGCGTAGCAAACGTTTGCAGCTTTAATAATAACTTTATTGGAAAAGATCTTTTAATGCATTCCTGCTGACTTTACTCACCACAAAGCAGAAGAAGAAGCTGATTTTGGCCACGTCTGTGATCGTTAGCTTGCCCACCGTGCGCAGCATGGCCTCGTGGTCCTTGGCAGCTGGGTAGGACATGCGGGACAGTTTGGCCTCCAGGGCTTGAGTGGAAGGCAGCTGACGCACCTCCATGATATTACTGAAACGCACCCGCTGCTTTTTGGAAGCTGCTGGAGGCGCAAATGGAGAGAGAGGAGTGAGCTGACTGAGGGAAGGAGAAACTGGTTTTATTCAGATGCCCAAACGCAGAAAATGATGCCGATTTGAGCACAATCGTTTCATTACACATCACCCGTATCAGCTGCCACAGCATGATGACGTCACTTTAAACACAGCTGCAGAAAACATGAACGCATGAAAACACATAAACATCAGAAAGACCCTGACAAACTGCCTCAGATACTGTTCAGCAGCCTTTCAGGCAGCTCTAGATACTGAGGTCACTGCAGCTTTCCTGAACTGCGTCACCAAAAAGTACAGAAACAAAAGACTAATCAGATTTTTCCAGCCGAGACAGAGGAGACTAAAATCCCTTTGTTCTTAATTTTGGTTTTATCATGACGGTATGTGAAAGCAAAGACGAGAAATCAAAGCCTGTACTGCTTTCACATTGGCTCTGAACAATGATTTTATCTCTTCTCATAGCTCACCACTGCCCTCCGTTGTCGACCATGAGGTCGTCAATCACACATCAGTGAAACATCAGCAGCTGCGTACTCACAAGATTCACAGTCTCCGATTAAACAGTTTGAGGGCTCAGCAGGTACATCCTGGAACTTCACTGGAACATACAGTGGTTCACTCTGCACACAGTCGAAGGGAAAGTCAGACGTTTACAGATGTTAAACAGCTGGTAAACTGGTCTGTGTTTGCACGATGGGATCCCTCCACTGTCAACACTTCAGCTACGTACCAAACAGTTGTTCACAGTGGGGTCAGTGGTGCAGGGTGCAAAGTAGGCCTCGGCATCAGCAAACTGCAGGAACAAGCAAATCTAAGCCTCAGTTTCAAAACCAAGAATTCTGATTTTGACTTTGTGCTGCAGTGACTGGATTTCCACAAAAGTCACTGACAGTGTCTCAAAGGCTCAACCCAGAACTTAAAAATGTGGCTTTCCATCATCAACAAATGTGCCTGGTTTTATTCTTAAAATAAGTTTTCTTCTAAATGAGCTTAGACTCGGTGTAATGGGGCCATATTTTAGGCTGTCAAAAGACAAACAGTCCGCTCTGGCAAATAAAATCAGTCATACTCCAGGATTTCCTCGAGGTTTCCTCACGACTTTCTGCTGCTGATGCAGACGTAACTAAGACAAACACAGTCAATAAACCTGACGGAGAGGCTGGGTTGTGCTTCGGTTTCACTGTCAGAACTGTTTGGAGAAAACATAACATTTCAGACATTTAAACACACTGCCCCCGTGTGGTGAGAGCGAGGCTTAACTACTCACAAACGCAGAGTGCCGGCGCTTCAGAGTGCCAGTGCACTGCTGCCTCCAGGGCCGCCACAGCAGGAAGCCCAGCAAATACAGCACAAACATGGAGGTCTTGGCGAACGTGCTGAAGAAGGGTTTGTTGTACTCCTGTCGCTTGAAAATGTACTGCGGGAAGAACGAACAGGAGGAGGATGTAACAGGCTGGAAAGTTGCACGCTTTCACGCTTTCAAGAAGCAGGTTTGGTTTCACAGGTCTGTGCTCTCAAGTCAAACATGTTTCACCTCAGTTTTGCCTTTCAGGCACTCGTGTTTATTTTCTTTCGCTTTTCAAGTTTGTCAAGTTAAATATAGTTTTTCCACAGGAGGAGAGTAACAAACGATATTGACTCGGTATAATGTGACACTTGATACTTTCACTCCAGAAGGATTCGTTGTAGTTTTTGCTCAGTTCATGCGTCTGACGGCTGCAGCTGCTGTTTGTGTCTTTGTTCGGTTTTTCCTCTCGCTTGTCTGAAACACTTTTTGGACTGTGACAGGCAGCATGTCTGCTGCTTTCCAACAAACAGGGAACATTTAAGATGTTTACGTTGACGCTGAAATGGTTTTAACTGTCCAAAACTGTCCTACAGTGTTTAATACGTAAACATTAACAGATCAATAATTCAACACATGTATTAAGGGTCAGGTTAGCACAGCGGCGCCCCGTCTTCGTTGCAGCAGCAGGTGTGAAAACTAACTGTGACAAAGTCCTTACTGAGGTTAGCTCAGAGGAGGCTACCCAGATGACATCCACCAGCAGGAGTATCACCACACCCAGGGCCATCCGCCTCCGCTGGGCTGCAGAGCTTCCCTGAGAGCTCACCCGGTTCATGATGTAAACCCACTCCATCAGCACCCTGGAAAGAGATGGAGGAACAACAGCATGTTGAAGACGGAAGATGTTCAGCGTTTAGTAATCACTAATCAATCCAAGAAGATATTCTGTTGTATTTCCCAAGATTTCTGGAATCAGAGTTGTATGAAACAAGAAAGTATTCCAGTCAGAAAGCTCTGCGTCATGTCGTACTCAAAATGCAGAGATCATACAAATATTACATATAACTCTGATATGTAATGCTGTACATAATTAAGCATGGCGGCACATAAACGAGGTGAAGCAGAAGTAACATCTGCACGGTGTCCCTAATCACGCAGAGCTGTGACAGCGAACACAACAACCGTTACCAGCACAAATCTGTTCGACTGTTTGTTAATCAGGAATCCGCTCTGACTTCATGTGAAACTCCTCAAGGCCACACGAGAAGCGAGCGAAAGGTAAGACACAGAGCAGACACCCTGGCAGAGCTGTGAGTAGCTCTGAAATACCTTTTTTACGCTGCAGTACACACCTGTTTGCCAGCAAAATGTACACTCTGAAATGTTGTTCCCAGGCGCCAGCTCAGATCTGCTGTGTGAGGCAGTGAAGCGCGACCAGAGGACTCACTGCTAACAAAACCCTGCCACAAAGAGGAGGAACAAGGCAGTAATATAAAAAAACAACAGCTAAGACTGAGACTACAACCTGTACTGAAGCACAAGCTTGAGTATCTTCTGCGACTTCATACTTCAGACAGCTTTTAGTTTCGTTTCAGATTCCAATTTGTCATATCCTCCCTGTCCCGTGGAAACCACGTATCTCCAAATGTGCTGATTTAGATTTTTTTCTGATGAACTGAAGGATGAAGTGCTCCTTTACAGAAACTTCAGCTAAATAAACTTTAAAAAGCCTCTTGGATCAGCTGAAAATGCATCGTCACAAAGCTGAAAACGGGCTGTTTTTCGGAGCTCGTCAAACCTTTTGGAGATACATGGTTCTCACAGGACGGCCACGCTGCAAACGTGATGATCTTATAGAATATGATGCATTGCTGTAGATTAAACTGCCAACAGTATACAAAATACTTCAAATGAGCCAGCCAAAGTATACAGGATAGAAAATCAACCATGTATTATGTACATTATGTAGAGATTATAAAAAAAACTTTAAAAATTTATAAAAGAAAAACTACCAACATCTTATGTTGTACTGAGAAATACTGTTGCATAGAAAGGACACTGAATTGGACAAAAACAACAATATTTAATAGTAAAACACTGACAGGGGATACTTTACTGCAAACTGAGTACTGTTACTTCTGATACTGTCAGCACTTCTTGCATACTTTTACTTGAGTAAGATTTTGAATGCTAGACTTTTATTTGTATTGGAGTATTTTCCCAGTGTGGTATCAGTACTTATACTTAAGTAAAGGATCTGAATACTTCCTCCACTACTGGTCACAGCTGACATCAGTGGAAATGTGTTTACATCTACAGTTTCCTGACTGTTCAATGAGAGTATGGAAGTTAGCTAAGTGCCATCTGGCTAAGTGTCAGCTGTGGGTGGTGTTCATAGTAAACAACTTCTGTTAAAATGGAGCTGTGACGTTAATGTACGTAGTTACGAATCTTAAGTTATCTTGTTTAACGGCCAATTTCCCATTTGTGAACGATTAGCCACTTTCTCGTGGTCATTTGAGCCGCATCTGCGACCACAGAGAGCTAGCAAAACAGCCTGCAAGCTAGCTATTTTATTAGCTATTAAACTACTGCAGACTGGAGGTGCACAAGTAATGGTATGTGTTGTGTTTCAGTGTAAAGTTCAGGCTAGTTCACTGACGGGAGCTGATTCTGCTGCAGCTAATGTGTGTAGCTAACGTTAGCAAGCAACAACGCTGTGCTAGCTACGTTTACCTGTTTATCAATATCAGATAACGTTAACTAACGTTGACAGGCTAAGCGCTAACAGCCTGCTTGATTAAGTCCTAAAATGCTTGATTAAAGTTGTCCTTTTTTACCTGGGTGTCAGAAGAGGTCATTTAGCTTGCGCCATGGTTGATTAGTCGTGTCTTGCGCTGCTGAAATATCGACTAAATCACAGTTTTTACGATAACACTACTGACAGCCGAACGGTTGTAAACATTAGCACACCCTACCCTCTTCATTATCAGGTGACATCACTTATGTAGTGCAGAGAATTCTGGGACATGTAGTCTTAGAGGGGCGACTCACACTTCCTTAAGAGGTCAGGTTCATTGGTTAAACAATTAATTTATGCACTTAGACCGTTTGAGCTGAATAAATATCCTTAGTCCACAGACAGTATGTGTTTATATAATAGCTGAGAGAAATGAAATTTAATATTTAAGGCATCTGTGTCTAGATATTGGCTGTATATACATCTTTATATTGAAATTGACTTCAAATTGTGTGTAATATTCCTGTTTGTGTCTGGAGCTGCTGGGTTCACAATTTCACTGACTGTTCAAATTTAAAAGGCATGCAAACTAGTGGCATATTTTTGTCTTTTTTTTTCTGAGTCTTTGCACTGATGAGTCCTCGTCTCCTGCACTGGGGTTCGGTGAATTTGACATCTCTTAGAAAGCTTCATCATGTGTCCGTGTGCTCTGGTAAAAAGCACAAAAAAGCTTATGAAACAATAGTATCAGTGAGTGTAATGTGCTGTGTGTCAAACAAGCTATGAGTAACAAAGCAATAAATAGGAAAGTTGTCACTTTATATAAACCATTACTTTTTATCTTGACCCTTCTGTGCCACTGTTTTTGCTGTTTTACTTTTTAATACTTGTTGGCTCTAACAACTTAATTTTCCCTGGCATGGAATCAATAAAGCTTTATCTTATCTTATCTTATCTTATCTTATCTTATCTTATCTTATCTTATCTTATCTTATCTTACCGTGCTTAGTATTGCATCTGTTTAGAGTGAAGTCATAGTTTATATAAAATGACAACTTTCTTATGTATGTCTGTTCATCATGGCAATTAACAGAATAGCTTGGTTGAAATTTTAAGATACATTTTGGGCCACGCTGATTCACTTTTTACAGTGATTGATGTACGTGCAATAATAGCATAATCATACCATCAGAATCAGATAAAGGTTTATTGCCAAATAAATGTTGCCATACAAGGACTTTGCCTTGGTATTTTGGTACATGACAGTAAGATGGGGGGAAAAGAAAAGGGAAAAACACAAATTAAAAACAAGTACTGCAAAAGTCAAGAAATATAAATATCAGTGTATGTATATACTGTCTCTAACAACATGCTGAAGAAAAGTCCTTCCTGTGTAGGTATTCGT
The DNA here is from genome assembly GCA_037975065.1 of Chaetodon trifasciatus. NCBI lineage: Eukaryota > Metazoa > Chordata > Actinopteri > Chaetodontiformes > Chaetodontidae > Chaetodon > Chaetodon trifasciatus. The sequence continues at coordinate 341,948 of JBBMOE010000006.1, forward strand.
TTGTCCAGCAGGTGGCAGCTATCTCTGTGCCTTGCGATTAAAAACAGTAGAAGAAGAGTGACACCACTCTTCAATTAAACATGGCAGCTTCCCTGTTGTGCTATCAGAGGTGTTGATCTTATTGATTATGTTAAAGCTGCTTCATTATTAAGTCTATCACACTGGTCACGTTTCATTACCGTTGCTACGACAAACTAAAGAGTCGGTGTGGCGGTAAGTAAGTATCACAGACGCGTCATCATAACGTTAAAACAGCTCACAGGGTTAGCAAAGCGGTTAGCATGGGGCTAGCGCGCCAGCTGAAGACAAAGTGTTTTTTACTTGAAAAAAGTTACTCAGCGTTAAAGACTTGCTATTAATGTTTTGAAACTACTTTATTTTAGCACTAATGTGGAAGACCTGTTGTAGAGAATCGGTGTGGTCACTAAGGTGTAGCATGCTAACTCAAAGCTAATCATAAACTAAACGTCATTGTAATTCATCCCGGGCGGGACAAATGTAGCTTCAAATAACTTCCTTGTTTACTTGATTTATATGTCACACAGGTTGCAGTTTTAATGAGCGTTTGAAGACCATGTTGTCCACATAGTGAGGGAAGCAGAACAGCATCATGGAGCTTTCCTCCGAGGAGGGGGACACTCCCCATGTCATCGATATGACCACCAGTGAGAGAGTGAGCCTTTTACTTCCTAAGACTGCATCATGGGCACATCTGGGATTTGTATGGGTTGATCTCAGTTATTAATGTTCCGCATAATGTTGGTGATTGTGCAGCCAGAAGTCTGTTTTCATGCAGTCGCAACAATAAAAATAAATATCTCTATGAGGAGAAGTTCGTTAAGTTAGTTTTTCCTTTCCAGGTGGTGGATCTTCTGAATCAGGCTGCCCTCATACCTGCAGACGAAAAGCTAACGGTGCTCAAACAGGTGTGTCATCTGTTCTCCTGAAATCGGTTTTCACTCTCAGAAACATCAGTAATGAGCAGTTTCACAATAATTAGGGCTAACTTTAATGCAAAACTGCTTCACTGGATCATATCCCATATCCCAATGGGGGACAATACTGAATCAGTTCATTTCTGTCATTTTCAGGTCCAGGAGCTCATCATCAATAAGGATCCTTCTCTTCTTGACAATTTCTTGGATGTAAGTGCGCCTGTATGCAGCTTTCTGAACTGAAACAGACGAGCTGTGTGAATGGATGAATGTATTCAGTGTAAAATTGTAAAACATTATATCAACATTGAAGTAAATAAAGATTTTCATTTACATTTCTGTCTGTCCTGTAGGAGATTATCGCTTTTCAGACTGACAAGTCTATGGAAGTGAGAAAGTTTGTCATTGGCTTCATAGAGGAAGCCTGGTGAGTTACGAGACAAATCTTTCTGTCTTGTACATTTTGAAGAAAAGGTTTTGCAATGTTCTCATTCTTTTTCTTTCTTATGTGTTTTCCAGTAAGAGGGACAATGAGCTCCTTCTCAGACTGATCGCCAATCTGAACATGTTGCTGAGGGATGACAGCGTGAACGTGGTGAAGAAAGCCATCCTCACCCTCAGCCAGCTGTACAAAGTTACTCTACAGGTAAATACAGGCCTCAGTTAAATACTCTCCTTCACAGATTTGGTGTGATTTAGCCAAAAGATTTAATGCTGTAGATCTGATGCCGGCTGGTTTCATAGGAATACACAACAAAATCAGTGAATAATACTAATATCTGTTCAAACCCTGCTCTCTTCTTGTTTCCTGCCAGTGGTTGGTGCGCTCTAAAGCTGTGTCCGAGAGGCAGGAGGCATGCTGGGATCTGGTCACACAGATGAAAGGCGATGTTCTGGCCTTGCTGGACTCCGAAAATGACGGCGTTCGCACTCACGCCATCAAGTTCACAGAATCATTAATCATCACTCTGTCGCCGCGGACGTCGGACTCCGACGTCCCCAAGCGACAGGAGGGGGACATCAGCCTGGACAAAGTTCCCAGAGATCACTCGTACATTCGTTACGGTACGGACGTCAGAATCCTGTCCTGAGAACGTAATGTCTTAACTTATTTTTTAGTCCAGAGTGTAACTCATCTTTTAAAACTGCCGCTGTTTGGATCCACAGACGTTTTGTGCGAGGAGGGAAAGACTGCACTGGAGAGGCTGCTGAAGTTCATGGTCCATCCGGCCATTTCCAGCATTAACCTCACCACGGCGCTCGGCTCCCTGGCCACCATCGCCCGTCAGAGGCCAATGTTCATGTCAGAGGTGGTGCAGGCCTATGAGACGTTGCATGGTGAGTGCTTCTGAGCCACTTAAAACCATTTAAAATGATGTGTCACCTCTTTTACAGTGTAAGTCTTTGTCCTTGGTACATAATGTGACTCTCCACTGTCATATATTAAATGATAGTTTTCTTCTGTATCCTCGAACCTTTGCAGCAAACCTGCCGCCCACTCTGGCCAAGTCTCAGGTCAGCAGTGTGCGGAAGAACCTGAAGCTGCACTTGGTGGCGGTCCTCAAGCATCCCTGCAGCCTGGAGTTCCAGGGCCAGATCAGCACTCTGCTGCTGGACCTGGGAATGCCCCAGAGCGAGATAACCCGCTCCACACCTGCTCCGCGGGAGCAGCGCAAAAGGCCTCGCCACGAGCAATACACGGAGGGGAAGAAGGTCAAGATGGGTGAGCAGAGATCAGTCAGATGTTCTGATTTGATGTTTAAAGCGTGTGTTTGCTGGTTTATGGTTTTGATTTTGTCCAAAATGCAGAAAGGCTGCAAAAATATTGTGGTTTTGTCCCATTATACATACATTCATACGCCATCTCACATATTCTCACTGCTTTGAAGTCTCGAGTTCTCTGTAGAGTCGGTGCGGCAAATCGAGTACATCGAGTCAGGAAGCCTGGTGGAAATAATGTGCTCTTGCCATAGAAAGTGTTGGACACTGTAAACACCCAGTATGTGGCTTTAATGTCCAGAGCCTGCCCTGATTGAAGATGATGAGGATAAAGAGGAGCCCGTCCCTCTCTCGGTCCCAAAGCCAGCTGCTGTTCCGGTAGCGCAGTCCGCCATCGACCTCACAGCCGAGTTCCTGCACCCGCTGCTCAACCCCGAGAACGTGGCCAACCTGGTGAGCAGTGGAGGCCTTTTCTCCTCTGTGTTGTGTGTCTGACTGTGTGACAGCTCATCTTATATCTGTGATTGGTCGTTTAGGTGCTCATCAGCATGGTGTACCTGCCTGATGTCATGCCAGCATCCTTCCAGGCCACATACACACCTGTAGAGTCAGCAGGCACCGATGCCCAAATTAAACATCTGGCCAGGCTGATGGCCACGCAGATGACTGCAGCTGGAATCGGTCCAGGTTAGTAACAGAGACATCCGGCAGGAAAAGGCCTGTGATGAGTAATTCGACATTTTGGGAAAGATGCTCATTTGCTTTCTCGCTGTCGTGCGCAGGACTTTTTCTTTGCTGAGTTCAGGGACTTCCTGGATCAGTATAGATGTGAATTGCAGAAACTATATTTGATAGATGTTTTATTGGCTTGGCTCTGATTTTAAAACGTCATCTCAGGACTGGAGCAGTGCAAAGCCAGACAGGACGACGCAGGCAAAGAAGAAGACAACGAGGAGGACTCTGGCACGAGAGATCAGCTCATCAAGCGCAAAGTTCCAGCCGTGATGATGGGACAAGCCATCTCTGTGGTGGGAGGCTACAGCGAAAAGGCTCAGTCCGCCACAGTGAAGAGGCTCCCTGAACCCATCCTCCCCACGATGCAAACCAAGTGAGCAAAGATGCAAAGACAGCACGAGTACTGTAAGCTGCACCTTGTCAGACGTACTACCCTGTGTGACTTTGCTCTGTTGCAGGATGGCGGGGGCAAGCGGGAGGAAGAAAGTGTTTCGACTGTCAGACGTCGTCCAGCCTTTATCAGACAGCCAGATCGAAAATTTAACCTCCAAAGCCGTCAAACGCATCCTGCATTCAGAGAAGGCCATTGCTCAAAGCGGCATGTCCCATGTAAGTCATCACCCCAGGGTTAAGTTCTCCTTTTCTTCCTTCCTCTCGTGGTTTAATAAGTGCCTGTTTTAGAGGATAACCACGATAAATGTGTGCTGCAGGTCAGAGTGAAGCTCCTCTCCAGGCTCGTGACGCAGTTCGAAGGGATGATGAAGGAAGACGTGCTTGAATTTATCCTGGATGACATCAGGACAAGGAGTGACCTGGCTTTTTCTCTCCTCTTCCAAGAGTACAACAGTTACCTCAGCCAGCTGCCCTCTGGGCTGCTGGACAGCTACGACCACTGTCTGTACACGCTGCTGTCGGGCCTGCAGGAGAAGCCCGAGCAGCGGGACGGGTGAGACACAACACTCAGCGCTCTTATCTAAACACAGGGACTGACGTGGTGTGCCGGTTCTGTCCCCTGTAATGACTGCAAATGGTAAAACACAGCTTGTCGCTGATGTGCGAACGCAAGCAGAACATTAAGCCAGCAATCAGCCAGAAGTGAGTCACTCTTTGTTTCCCTCTCTTTCAGACTTTTCACCAAACTGGTCCTGGAGGCTCCCGTTATAACAGAATCAGCGTTGGAAGTAATACGCCGTTACTGCGAGGACGAGGTGAGTGACCCCGTGAAGACACAGCGTCTCATATCGAGCTCATTCCCACATGTCCGCTCAGCTGTGGCACTGATGTGTTTCAGTCCCGGGTGTATTTGGGCATGACGACGCTGAAGGAGCTCATCGTCAAACGGCCCTCGAGGCAGTTTCAGTACCTGCACGTGCTTCTGGACCTCAGCTCACATGAAAAAGAGAAGGTGATAACGTTTCGTGTCCGTGTTTCGTTCATGTGTCGCTCTCCCGCTGGGCTGACTCCCCCTGTTGTTGCCATGTTCTTACCGACAGGTGCGGACCACCGCGTTGGCCTTTCTCAAGCGCATGTATGAGAAAGACCAGCTCAGGGACTACATCGAGAAGTTTGCCCTGAACTACATGCAGCTTCTGGTCCACCCCAACCCTCCGTCTCTGCTCTTTGGGGCCGACAAAGACACAGGTTTGTGACACCCGCAGAGAGGACGGACGCAGCCAGCACAGCCTCACTGCCTGGATTCTGCTAAAATGCTTCCAACTAGAAACTGTTTTCCCAGAAATACAAACTTCCCCATTCTTGGTCCACTCCTGTAACCTCACAGCTTTGTGTGTTTGGTGAGACAGAGGTGGCTGCCCCCTGGACTGAAGAGACCGTGAGACAGTGTCTGTTCCTCTACCTGTCCCTGCTGCCTCTGAACCACCGGCTGGTCCACGAGCTGGCGTCCGTCTACACGGAGGCCATCGCGGACATCAAGCGCAGCGTGCTTCGAGCCATAGAGCAGCCTGTAAGTCACCCCTTCGCTGTCTGACAGGCTCAGTGTGACATTAATTATTCCTCTTAAACGAAAGACAGCTCAGTCACTTCTTGCATCAAAAATACAGAAAAAGCAGAACTACTGTTTTCGTTCCTCATAAGAACTATTTAGAGCTGTTCAGATGAAAACAGCCATATTTACACTCAGGTGACAACTGAGTGCTTGTGCCAAGATGAGGACCAAAAACAGAAATTAGCACACGCTCCTGTGGGCATGAGGATGGTGTCATCTGATAGCCAGCAGTTACGCGCGCCTGCTAAGCCGAGCATTACAAAATCCACTGAGGCCAAAGTCTGGAGTGCTGGACTATACAGTCTGTTTGTTTATTTCTTCATGTGTTTTTAACTGGTTTGACCGCAAGCCAAATTAGAGCAAACGGTGCAGAGTGCATCCTCCTCAGTGTAGCTCAGAACAGCGTAAACACAACAAAGCGGAGCAAACACACCTGCTGTGATGTCACGTCATTGCCTGTAATGGAAAAACTGCAGTTTCATGTTTGTAAGGAAGCAGTTTGTGTTGGCAGAGGGTTGAATGAAGTCTCCCTCACTGCAAAGATGAACGTGAATTAAACAGTGCTCCTCTTGTGTTGTTCTTCCTGCGTGTCTGCAGATCCGTGGGATGGGCATGAACTCTCCTGAGCTGCTGCTCTTGGTTGAAAACTGTCCTAAAGGAGCAGAGACTCTGGTCACTCGCTGTCTGCACATTTTGACAGATAAGGGTAACAATCACCTTTCACCTGTACAGGAGGATTTTGATTAAGAATAAGGAAAATAAAAAGTGCTGAGTCTAAAATAAGCCTTCTTTCCTCCGTTCAGTGCCTCCATCTCCAGAGCTGGTGGAGAGAGTGAGAGACCTTTACCACAAGCGAGTGCCGGACGTTCGCTTCCTAATTCCAGTCATAAACGGCCTTGAAAAGGTGACGTGCATCCTGGATATCTTACTAACGCTCATCAGTCATGCTTCTTTCATTTTAAACATTTTGGTTTTTCTTCTCGTGCAGAACGAAGTCATCCAAGCTCTGCCCAAGCTGATCAAACTCAACCCGATTGTCGTGAAGGAGGTGTTCAACCGTCTTTTAGGCACTCAGCACAGTAAGAGCTGTTTATGTCTCCCTCTGGTGGACGTCATGCTGCCTTCTTATGTCTTATTTTCTCATTTAATTTTATCAGCAGCTTGTGTAGGAGATTCTTTCAGGTGAAGGACTCTGACGTCGGTTCACTGTTGTGTGTCGTGTTTCAGGTGAGGGAAGTTCGACTGTGTCGCCTCTCACACCAGGAGACCTGCTGATCGCCTTACACAACATCGACTCGACCAAATGTGATATGAAGTCCATCATAAAAGGTCGGCGTTCAGAGAATAAACCTAATAGTAGATCATTTAGCCTGTTCGTTAAATGTCTTTTTGCATTATGGGTTTGGGTCTGACAGGACGATGGATGACCCTCTCCAGCTGTGATCAGTGGTTAATCGATCAGTCTCTGCTGCATGCGTCAAACAGCTGCCAATAAAAATGTTAAAAATGTCTGCACTGCAGCTACCAACCTGTGCTTTGGGGAGAAGAACGTGTACACATCGGAGGTTTTGGCGGTGGTGATGCAGCAGCTGATGGAGCAGAGTCCCCTCCCCATGCTGCTCATGCGCACCGTCATCCAGTCCCTCACCATGTATCCCCGCCTGGGAGGCTTCGTCATGAACATCCTGTCCCGCCTCATCGTCAAGCAGGTGAGCACCAAACTCCAGCCAGATATTCATGGTTTCTGCAGCCATTCGTGTCCAGGAATTCTTTCATTTTAACTTTAACTTGCATTGGTTGATTTGTCCTCATAGGTGTGGAAGTATCCCAAGGTGTGGGAGGGATTTGTGAAGTGCTGCCAGAGGACGAAGCCTCAGTCGTACAGCGTTCTCCTGCAGCTGCCGCCGGCACAGCTGACCAGCGTGTTTGAGCGCTGCCCAGAGATGAGAGAGCCTCTTCTGCAGCACGTCCAGTCCTTCACTCCTAATCAGGTAAGAGCTGCTTCCAGGTGTGCTGAGCCTCATTTATGGTCTTCTCTCGGGATTTCCTCATGCACCGACTCCAAACCTTTTCTGTGTAACAGCAAGCTCACATACCAGCCTCCATCATGTCGGTGCTGGAAGGAGATAAAAAACCAGAACCAAAACCTGTGGAGCCTGTCGCGGAGAAAAAGGTAACTGGTGAACCTCCTTCACTGATGTAGCCGTTATGATTAGCTTGAATTGTCTGTGCAGCCACAGAATTTTATTATGGTCCACATTTGTGATAGAACAAAACATTTTCTCAGAAGTTGTTGTCGTATCCTCCTCTTCGTTTGATCGGGCAGATGGAACCAGCTCCTGCCCCGGCTGAAGAAGAGGCTCCCACTGAGGAAGAGACGCCAGTCCAGCAACACCCAGCCGACGTGAACGATGACGAGGAACCAATAGAGCAAGAAGAGTCTAATCCGGTGATACACGAGGAAGGTGACGCTGTCTCCCAGGTAAGAGACAACCCTGGTTCCAACAGTTGGGACGCTGTGCAAAATGTAATTAAAACCAGAATCAGTCATTTACAAACAAACTGTAAAGCTCATTTTTGCTTCTCTTCAGGTGGACTTGACAAGAGACGACGAGACACCATCACCTCAAGCAGAGCCAGCTGAGGAACCGATGGAGGTGACCGAGCCTGAGCCTTCAGGCCTCCAGGAGCCAGTAAAAGATGCTGAGGCTGACGTCACAGGACCAGAGGCTGGAAGCAGCGGCGAAGATGCAGAATGACCTCTCAATGAACATTTCTCTCCCCTGCAAACATCCCGCTGATTTTTCAGGATTTCTTGTCAAGAATGAATCTATGTGTTCTTTTTTTTTGTAGAAAACAGATTTCGAGGGGAAAAAACAATCACGGTAACTTCGAACGTATCCCGTATGCATTCATGTCGTAACAAGTTGGCAAATAAATCAGTTAAACACTGTTTTTTCCACTGCTTCCCTTTGGTTCAGCGTGAATCTGTTCATTACATCTACGGTCCACCCTCCAGGTAAGGATTTGTGAATGTTAGGTTTGCAGCAAAAGAAAAAAAAGTAATCAACCTTCCCCCCTGTGAAATCACCGGAAGAAAGCTTTATTTTGAAAATTGAAACCGGAAGCGCTGCAAATCAAACGCTCTGGTCTCGCGTCGCCAGACTTTTCCAACTAATCTGTCTGTGGATACACGGTGGCGTGAAAGTACACTCTCGAAACGGTTTAGACACCAAAACCAGCCGGTTAGGTTTAGGAAAAGATCTCAGACGGTTTGTCATGTAGTCTGCGACAGTACTGACAACCTGCGCGACTTTTGACCCTCGGCTGGGTAACTAATCTCGCGAGATGAGATGCGGGCTCTCGTGGAACGTTTTCTACTTTACGTCGTTCCGTTCTCCTTTTTTAAACGTGAAAGTTTGAGTAATCTACCTGCAAACACTGCCGGCAGGTGAGCTACGTCTTTCCCGGTTCGGAGTTTAAATGAAAGCTGTAATTCTCGCCGCCGGGTACGGAACCAGGCTCCAGCGGGATGTGGCGGCCGACAGCAGCGGGAGGTTCGCTCACCTGGCCGGCGCTGCCAAGCCGCTGCTGCCGGTGGGACGGTGCGCCTTGATCTCCCACTGGGTCCATTCTCTGAACGCCTCCGGCTGCGTGGACTGCATTTACGTGGTCGTGAGTTAAAGTCTTGTACTTTATTTGCCTGTTTTCACTCTGTGCTACACATATTTAATTCATTTTAGAGGGAAATAATATACTTCTGACTCCTCTACATTTAACTAATAGTTTTGCAGATTTGACACACAACACATGATCAGGATTTTAAAAATGGATGCATTGTTAAAAAATAACTTGCCAACAGTAAGTAAAGCAGTATAATGCTCTGTGGCAGTATACTGTTTACATGTGCCTCAATAATAATAATAGTCTGCGGATAATTTGAGCACATTTTGCATCTAAACTTATATGCCAGTGCAGATTTTCGTTATTGTTTTTATTATGTTTTTGCAGTAAGGTCCTGGGCTGGTGTCTGAGCTGTAGTCCAAGCCTGTCCAAACCTGATCTGAGAGTCAATGTCCCTCTCTGCTTGTCTCTTCCCACTGTCCTCCTCTCCACAGACTAACGCTCTGTATCACGCTGCCTTCGAGGAGTGGGCATCGCAGTTCACCAATGTCAAGATTCTCAGCGATCAGACGAGAAGCAATGAGGTAAATACAGCTTCGCAGTGATTGTTTCTGACATGATTTGGCTCTCTGGGACTTTTCATCCCATCCTTTCTTCTCAGTGATTGAACCTCTAAATCAGCCTAACTTTGTGACTCCCCCAGAAGCGTCTGGGCGCTGTGGCCTGTCTGCAACTTGCAGTGAAGCACTTCAAGATAGAGGACCATGTCTTGGCAATCGGGGGGTAAGTTTACAGAGTTATCGGTGTTACTGTGCAGAGCTGTTGCTGTTTCTGCCAACCTGACACAACTCCCTCTCCCTCCTGGACAGTGACACCCTCTTCAAAGAAGATTTCAGCCTCGGTAAAGTGAAGGAGAGCTTTTCTGACCTCCAAGCAAAGTGCGAGGACAGCTGTCTGGTGCTGTCCTACCAGTGCAAAGACGAGGGTGAGTCTTTCACGCAGCCACACTGAAGAAGTGAGGCCTTTAGTGGGAGTTTATGGAAGCTGTGAGGGAGGGAGGTGAGCTCACATGCTCAGTTAGTTGTGTATTGTGTGTGTGTCTTTACAGAGACTCAGAAGTACGGGATACTGGAAGTAGACAGTGATCTTCGCGTCCTCTGTATGAAGGAGAAACCTCTTCCTTCTGAGACGAAGTCAAGGAGAGCAGTAAGTCCATAAACACAGAACAAACCCTGCAGATAATGTCCAATAACGCCCGTCCACATGGATACAAGACATCTTTAAAGTCTTTAAAGCCACCTGAGACTTTAGTCATATTCTTGAGAAGATTGACTCACACAAGTATTAGGACAGTGACTCCTGCTTTGTTTTCACTTCATTGTTAAGGTCAAACCCGACCCTCAGCTTTAATGACGAGGCGTTTACATCCACATCAGATGTAGGGATTGTAAACCTCTCTTACTGGGCTAATTTATCAACATCAGATAAATAAAGTCATCATATTTCATCTCTGGTTGCACATCCTTTGCAGTCAGCGATTGGCTGATGTTTCACACTCATAAGCATCAGGAGACACTTCTCTTCTCTTCCCTAATGAAACGCTGCCATGAAACAATCAGTATCTGATAACTCAGTCAGAAATAACTGCTAAGTGCTTAACCTTATTTCCAGTGTTTGTCTCGGCGTGTTTTGCACTGAAGATAACAGCTTAGACCAGACTGAACGTTCTACTGAACTGAAGACAGTCTGAATCAGCGCTGAGCGTCGGCCCGTGTGAACTGTGACATGTTCACTTACTGCCGGGCATACTGTAGTGTGTTAGAACTGTGATGCATTCACTTACTGCTGTACATACACCTGTGCATTCGAACCGTGATGCCTTCATGTACTGACGTACATGATACTGATCTGTATTTGAACGGCGATGCTTTCACTGACTTGTATGTACAAAAGTGCATTTGAACTGTGATGCATTCACTTCCTCACGTGCATACACATGTGCATTTGAACTATGATGCGTTCATTTACTGACATACATTCACACTAAAGTGTATTTGAATGGTGATGCATTCACTTACTTATTTACATGTATACTGAAGTGCATTCGAAAAGAGATGTGATCAATTACTGACATACATGCACATTGAACTGTATTTGAATGGTGATGCATTCACTGACTTGTATGGTATGTACAGAAGTGCGTTTGCACTATGATGCAGTCACTTACTGACATACATGCACACTGAAGTGCTTTCTAATGTTGATGCGTTCGCTTGCTTATTTACATGCATACTGAAGTGCATTTGAACAGTGATGTGTTCAATTACTGACATACATGCATGTTGAAGTCAATTTGAATGGTGATGCATTCACTGACTTGTATGTACTGACATGCATTTTAACTATGATGCATTCACTTATAAACATACACACACACTGAAGTGTATTTGAATGGTGATGCATTCACTGACTTCTATAGAAATGCATTTAAACTGTGATGTAGTCCCATAGTTATGTACATGCATATTGAAGTGTATTTGAAAGGTGATGTGTTTGCTGACTGAAGTACACTTGTGGCTTTGACACGTGATGCCTGCTGACGTATGTACACATTGAAGTGTGTTTGAACAGTGAGGCGTTCACTGACTTGTATGCACAGAAGTGCATCACCTCGTCATGTGCATACATTTGTGCATTTGCACTGTGATGCGTTCACTTACTGACATGCATACTGAAGTGTATTTGAATGGTGATGCATTCACTTACTCTTTTACATACATACTCAAGTGCATTTGAACAGTGATGTGTTCAATTGCTGACATGCTTACATGCTGAAATGCTTTTGGCTAGTGATACATTCAATTACTGACGTACATATTGAAGTCAATAGTTAATTTTTTTATAGCAATACAAAAAAATGTACCATAGTCTCAAACTTTCAGGCACACCCAGCTAACACATTCTTTGTTTTTCAGTGTCCCTGTTTCTACGTGCTTTCAAAGAAAAGCCTTCCTCTGTTGGATACCTTCCTGGAAGAGAAGAAGGTAACTGTAAAGTCCCACACGTGATGTGAATTAAGAGTAAATAAAACTTTGCTGTTGAACAACTGTTTATTTCTGCAGGAGGCTCCGATCGATGAGAAGGACGCTCCAGGAAACTTTGTGTCGTGGCTCATTCAGAGGTAATTTTTTGTGGATTCTTGGCTAGCGACTACTTTTATAATCTGTTTTTTTACTGTATTCCTGCATAAATTACTGTTTTTTCTTTCAGGAAGCCGGTTTACATTCATGAGATTAGTGGGCGTTTCGACGTTGGAAACCTGCCTTCCTACATCGAATGTGACCGTTACTTCAGAGAACAGCTTCAAGATGTCGAGTCTTATATGGTGTAGAGGAAACAGAAATGGACAAAAAGAGCATGTTTATTGATTTATTGTGCCATGTTAAAAAAAGCATCAAAGAAAAGTCAAATCTTAGTCTGCTTCAAGCATCAGAAAAACAGAAAATTAAGAATCTCACCTGCAAATATGTCATTTTCTAATGAATTTTTCCATTAAAGTGATTTTTATATTCTTCACATCCATTGATTTGTCTACCCAGTGAGGAGTCTGCTGCATTTGTCGGAGGCTTTTTCGTGTTTCTCCTCCATCTTTGCGATGCGGGAGCCAAACTGCATGGCTCTCTTGGGCAGGACGGCTGATTGGCCGAGGCCCAGCCGCTTCGCCGTCAGTCTCAGGAGGAGTTTCTCCCCGACACCTCGAGGAAGTGACAGATCTGCCTTCTCCCACACGGGCAGGGAATTCAAGTAGCTCACCACGTCCTCGTCCAAGTAGGGAAATCTGCAGGCGCCACAGACAGTCTGTTAGATACTCTGACCTGAACAGTGGAGGTGGACGCTGCCAACTTGAACAGAACAGAGCCTTTGTTAATGTCATTACTGACACCGTGCTGCTTTTCCTCCAATGGCAAATCAAAATGTCTTCACTGTTTTCACTGCAGACCACTGATGCTGCTGGAGTAACATGCTTAACTAGGAAGGTGCTGACCAACATGCTGCTAAACCACTAGAGCTCTAACTAGCTGATGTTTCAGTCTGAGCATCTTAAGACCAGATTTTGGATTCTGCCACACTCCTCTTTTCCAGACATCAGGATACAGACCAAATACCAAACACTGGAGTTCAAGTTAGAGGTGCGCTGCGGAGTTTTTACGCGCAGTAGTTTCTATGTGTGGGTTTCTGTTTTGTTTGTATCAGGCAGGACGGTGCAGGTGAGTCAACAAAGGCACTGAAGAGGAACGCCCCAAAGCGAGCAAACACTGATGAAAACATGGACTCCACACATCTGTGGGACCTCGAGGATAAACGAGTCGTTTGATGAGACACACTGAATGTAAACATCTTCAATTAAAGAAACTCCACAGGGCACCTTTGTGTGTAAGATGTGGCCAAAATTTTTGTTTAAAGCATTAAAAAAAGTGAACCAACATCATGCTAACCAGCTAGCTGCAGCCTGTCCTGTCTCAACACCACTTTGTACCTCGAGGTGTTCGTCAGCTCAGGTTATGAAAAGACAAAATGTGCCGTCACGCTTGGCTCTGATAAGACGTGATGGGTAAACAGACGCCACACTCACCGAGCCTCTTTTCCATGGTCGCCTATCACTCGGTCGTCTCTGCCCAGATTCCTGGAGGAGATCCTGCCCAGCTCCATGGCCAGTTCCTGGATCAGTCCCTCGTGTCCAGACATCCTAAACCGGACTCTGTGTCTGGAGTAACCTGCTAGCTGCTCATCTGCTCCAATCCCTGTCAAAATAACCTGCAGTCATGAAGCAGCAACACAGAAAGGCAGGTCAGTGTGACTGCTGAGTCTTAACTGCAATTTATTTTGGTGTTTTTTGAGACTTAAATTATCATCAATCATGGCTGCTGTTTATCTCACACTCGTGTATCAGCTCGGGGACAGAGCTCAGAACTCTCTGTCCCTGGAGGGTCTAAAGTCTGATGTTTGTACTCGCCTTTGCTGACGATGTGAAGGGTCTCTGGTCACTGTCCTCCGTGACAAACCCCGTCCCTCGTGCTGCGAACCACACGGCACATCCAATGCTGTCGTCAAGCACCGTGTCCAGCGGGTGCACCAAATGACAGATGCGCTCCTCACGCATCTTCTGCAGCTCCTCCTGCGTCACGTTGATTTCAACAAAGTTCCATCTTCTTTCGGGATTCAAGGCTTGTAATTCCTTGAGGCCAGCTCTTCCAGTGATTCTGTCTGGAACATCAAAGGGGCTCGATGTGCGTGAATCAGCTCCGTCAGTCTTATGACCTGTGGCCTTATTTTTGTGTTTTCTGGGTTTCTTTGCAGACTCTTTCTGCTTCTTTGGCTCCTGTAGTTTAAACGCGACATTGAGAAGGTCTATTGGTTGATGAGAAGGTATGTGACGGTCAGCAAGGACAGCCAGGATCATTGAATCAATACCTCCTGAGAAAAGTAGAGCTACACTCGCCTGGTTATTCATAGGCGGGGAATCCTCTTGTGCCCTGAAAGGCAGAGACTGAACACGACGCCTTACGGCCTCACTGAGAACACTGATGAGACGATTCACCTCGTCATTGCTCTCTTTGCTTGCAAGCAGCCGCTCCAGATCCTGAACATATGAATGTGAATTTGGATGAATTTCTCTCTCATTTAATGACTCTGGGGTGGACGTATTAAGAGGGCACACGGGCGAGGCGAGTGCGAGGCCTGACTGGTTCATCACAGCAGTGCAGCCGCCGGGGACAGACTTCAACATAGTTTCAGAGCAGCTCCAGACATCATTTCCCCCACGAGCCCAAGGATAAACCTCGAACGTCACAGAGCCGGCTTCTGAAACTGCCTTCAGGTCAATCCTGTACAGGCCGACGGCTGGGACTTCTTGCCAAGCGGACTGATCTGGTCCAGAGCTGTGTGCCGCCACAGACGTCAGGGTCAAGGCGTTGACCTCAGCATCAAATTTCCACAACAAACTCCGCCTACCAAAGAAGTCTCTGCCAAACCACAGGTAACCTCCAGCCTTTTGGTAGTACACCAACCCCCACGGTCCCTGAATGGAGGACAGCACTGACAGAATCTCTGAAGGTCTGCTGCAGGCTGACAGCCGCTGAGAGAGAACAGCAGTGTCATTTTCTTCTGCCATCACTGGCAGACCCCCAAAAATCTCCCCGTTCCACTCCAGGACATTTCCAGATGCGTCTTGAACTGGCTGAGGCGTAAGACGTCCTCTCATGTGAAGAACGTGCGCAGAGAATAAACAGTGATAGCAGGGGCCTCTGACTGTGACGTCCTGGCTCAGGTTGGGCCCTCTTCTCTTCAAATGTTCGTGGACCGGTTTGTCCCACTCAAACTGAGACGGTGACAGACTCAACAGACAAAAGATGCCGCACATGGTTGTGGTGAAGGTCAGCTTTACATATCCTGCAGTTCCTTTTTTAAGTTATCCAGTTCCTCTGGAGACAGAAAGCATCAGCTGTTATGTTCATCTACCACACGATGCTATATGATCAAACTTTATATATTAAGTCATGATTATGTTTACAGCTCTCAACTTACTTCTGCATGAACTCAGTGTCTGACTTCTGTCTGCGAGGAAGAATATGTTGCTGTTCCTCTGCTGGATGTAAACTCTCTGTTGGGGAAAAAAAACACAAAGTGCGTATTAATACATACAAAAACACACATATTCTATAGGAAGAAAGTAAAAAGACAACAAAAGAGAGCTAGCATCTTTGAGAATACGAGACTTTAATGAAAAAGTTAGAGGTTTCTATTCATAGTAGCCAGAATAATCATATTTAAATAAACTAATAAACAAACATGTCAGTTTCAGGTAGTCTTTGGCTGCGTCTCCTTCAGCTCTCAGTCACTCACTCGGCTTTTCTTCAGGTTGGAGAGCTCGTCCACAACAATCTTCTGCTCCTTGACCTGGAAATTAACGACACGGATTATTTCACTAAAAATAAAATTTCCTTACAGACAAACTGGGAAGGAGAGTCCGTATATCTGAATATAAGCGAAGCTGTATGTAGCTGTATGTATAGACCAAACTTTCACATATGCTGCGCTTTCACCCGCTAGCCAATATTTGTGGCTACATTACATTAGCAACGTGTTTTTGCTAACGTTACCTTTTTGTTCAGCTCCTCTTTAAGCGCAGACTGTCCTTCACAGTTATCGCTCGAAGACATGTTGGTCAAAATAAATGTAGATAAACACTACTCAAAGTTTTTATTAATGTGGCTGCAGCAAGCTATCCTTAGTGTAAACTCATGCTCGGCGGCTTTGAAAGCTTTTCCGGGTGCGAAGGCCTGAACAGTGCAGACGTTACTGCCCCCTGCAGGCGGGAGGTTGACACGTACATTATTTTATTTTTAGATTATTATTCTGTCCTATTATTAGAGATTCTGCATGTAAAACTGTTCCCCTTTCCCCAAAAATTGAAGTATATAGTAAAAGAGCTGACTGTGGCCAGTTTACAACAAATTAAAATTGTATTAATATAAAATGAACAGAAGAAGTACCTCCAGAGAGCACAGTTTAACATGTGTAAGAGTGCTTAATTCAAAACCTGACTTAAGTAAAAGTATGTAAGTATCAAAAGTAAAAGTCCTCATTACTGCTGCATTAATGTGTATGTTGCATTTTGCTGCTGTAGATGTTTAAGGTTGAGCTCATTTGAACTAATTTAATCTATACAGCAATGCATCATATTGTTGTATTGTATGTTTGTAGCATGGCTGTCCTGTCAGAGCCTTGAGTTTCTAAAAAGTTCCATGAGCTCAGAAAAACAGCGTGTTTTCATAATCCTAGAGGCTTTTTAAAGAGTTTATTTAGCTTTAGTAGAAGAATTTTCTCAACGCATGAAGGAACAACTAACCCTTCACTTTATCACAAACATTCACAACATTTGTTACACTCAGAGTCCAAGTCAACTCCATTCATTAATTCATTAATTTCTATACCTGTTTTATCCTGATCAGGGTCACAATGAGGGATGGATGCTATCCAAGAATGCAGTGGCCAACACACACTGTAAATAGACAGATTCACACATTCACATTTACATCTGCAGGCAGGCACTCCAGCTGACCTGCATGTCTTTAGCTGAGGCAGAAACACACGAGGGTGACCGATCTGCCACACGTCAAGTGTCCAGTAAACAATATTTGGCTTTTTCCTGTCACTTCAAATCATATGAATGTAGTCCATGTGTTGTTGTTTCCATAAAGATGGAAAATTAACTCAGATGACGGAGAGAGAAATAAGGAAATCAGTCCTCTTGTGGTCACAGGAGAATCACAAGGCTGCATAGGAACTAAAATCTGGAATCAGCTGCAGAAATCACTGATGTAATTACTCTGCATTGTTGTGTTGGTCTTAGTCATGCTAAAATTAGCTAATTAGTGCTACAAACTACAGCTAAGGCTGATGGGAATGCTGTTATTTGTCACAGATACACTAGACCAGTTAAAATCTTGACCAGGTGATGGCGCTAGAGGAAACGTCAGAGGACGATCAGAGTCAGTAGGATTCATCCTCTGGTGACAATGAATGTCTGCACCAAAAACTCATAAAAACCAGCAAACGTTCCAGTCACATGTGGCACAGCTTCATGAAGGAGATATTTGTCCTGACCTGAGATTCAGTGGCCTGGCAGCGGTCAATAACCGGTAAGAGAAATTAGTATGTTGATCTTGGTCCAGCAGGCCGGTCAAGCACCTTTCAGAGTGTGTGATAGACAAACACACCTGTCTGAGGTCTCACGTTGGTTTGCTGCCCAGTGAGCTGCAATGTTATATTGATTTGAAACAGCTGTCAGATGTTTACTGTTTCATTCCCTGGAAACAAGGGCTGTCATTTGGGGGAACGTGGCCAGACAGTGACCTTTGATGTTTATCGTTCTCAGGCACACATCGAAGTCTCAGCAGTAGAAATCCACAGAAACAATAAGACCGCAACACTGTTATGTTCCAAAAATGGCCAGAGGTAATAATTATAATCATTGTTTCTGGTGTCCTTTGGTCACTGAGATGGTTGGTGTTGGTGGCTGGATTTTGGGAGACCTCATGAGCGCAGCCTAAATATCAATGAAAAGTGCTGAACCAGGAGAGCTGTACCGTAATACCTTTCAGCTCTGCTGCAACAAGGTCCAAGAGCTCAGCACAAAAAAGACCAGAAGCCCTGCATGAAAAAGAGATGAATAATCTGATCCAGCCTCGCGCACACTGTCCTTCAGGTGAGATTTGGCATCCTCCCTCCACCTCGATCCCTTCTTTAGCTGTGGCTTGTGAGTGTCAGGCAGCTTACGGCCGCAGGAGGCAAGTCATTCTCATATTTTTGTCCTGGAAGTACAAATTTAGCCGACGTAAACACAGCTTGTTGTTCCACAGCCGGGCTTGAAAAGGGATTCCTTCAGGGACAGACATACCTGGGGGTCACATGACCGCAAAATGACACAGCAGCTGTCTGACCGCTGATGACAGGTACGCGAGCCCGGCTGACACACCGACCCACTAATAGTGTGGCTGGTAATCTGTTTGCACCAGCTCAATGTGTGCAGACTTTCAAACGGCTGAGAGCTCTGTGTGATCCTTGAATAGATCACAAAGGGAAAGAAGTGCCTATTGTCATCGTTCGGCTCAAAATATGGGCTTATGTTCAGTGTCAGTGTTAGTTTTGCTCCCTCATGCGATGAGATGGCACGGAGTCAACCTACATGTTGCCCTGAGAAGAAACTGGTGCTTTGTGTATTTTGTTCACATCTGCATGTCTAAAAATAACAAGATTTATTTGTGACCGAGCAGCCATAAGTCTTCTCTCCATTACACAAGCACCCAAAGTGCTGGTTGACCAGGGAAGCTAGTTTTTGATAACTTGATGACGCTGACATTGAAAAGCCTCAAAATAAAAGGGGCTTTTTTGGGCAAATAAGCTTAACCACTTTCTTACAAAGATTGGTACTATTTTGAAGTCTGTACACAAACTATGAAGCTCCAGCTGGCAGCTTGTTAGCTTAGCTTAGCATAGAGAATGGAACCAGGGGGAAACAGCTAGCCTGGCTTCATCTTGAGGTAACAAAATCCAAATACCAGCACCTCTAAAGCTCTCTAATTGGCTGTTATATCCACACAAAAACAATAAAAACGATATGTTGTGGTTTTATGGGGGGGTTGTGCACCAGATTATTTACTGGCATGGTGCAGTAACTTCCTGGAGTCTCTGTTGGGTGTCTGACAACTCTATGGTGATGACACATTGTTTAAAAATTATGCATCATCTCTACTTTTCCTTTGTCATACGGCTTAAATAAACAAGATATGACATATTAATCAAGGAGCTTTGAAGGTGCTCCTAGGTGGATGTTACCTCTGGGCTGAGCCATGCTAGCTGTTTCCCCCTGTTTACAGTCTTTCTGCTAAGCTAAGCTAAATGCCTTCTGGCTGTAGCTTCATATTTAATGGAAAGACACAACCCAAATTTTAATGAATTTCCCAAAATGTGAGCCTGAAGCCTTTTGGCCTCCTGAAAGTGGCTCTTTTTGCCTTTTTCGTAGCTCAGCCTCATATAAATATTACACACAAAGTGTGTAATATTGACTCTTGTCTTCTCACAATAAATAGAAATATTTTTACATGACCTTTTTAAAAGTTGTTTAGGCATTTTAAAGAGCACTTCAGAAAGGCCAAATTAGACAGGAACCATCTGTTCTGGTGCATTTTGTGAATTTGGTTGCCTTATGTTTTAGTTTTTTACACTGAGGCTAAAATTTTTTATGTACTTGAATTTAAATGCATGAAAAAGCAGAGCATCAACACATCTGCAATGAAAATCTCTCACGTCATTTTAGTGGATTTGGCCAGATTTTTGACATTTGTTTTTGAGTGTGTTTGTGCTTTGTGCGCTCGAGGGAGATGATGAGGGTGGTGCACATTTTTGTTTCCCTACTTCAGCTTTCAGAGCACTGCAGGGATTAAAAATCATAATATTTTTGGTGCTATAAAGATCAGCTATCAGATCAAAACAATTCATCTGTAATACGGTATAGAAGTCAGATCGAGATGCAGCACACAAATCAGTGTTCATGCGTGTCTTGTATTATTCATCAGACAATGAAAAGCCAAGACACAGAGGGTCAAACTCAGCTGAGAGCAGCCTTTTATAGTCCACTGTGCATTCAGGTACAGTCAAAAGAAAGGCATTAGCCATGTGCTCACTGAGCCAGTGTTTACTGCTTTCTATGAATGCGGGCTCTCATCTATGCAGCCTGTAATTACAGCTGTGATTCTCTTCTGTTGACATAGGTGGACAAATGCAAGTCATCCAAATGTGTGATTTCTACACAATTCGCCTTTGTTCACTGCCAGGATCTATTGCAACAGGCATCTTGGTAAACAGCTTTAGGCAATAACGGCCATCTCTCCGCTCAAGAATGATGAAAACGTTTACCTTTTATTTGTGTTGCTGGCATCAGATGCACGGTCAAGTTCAGTTGATCTTTAACTGCCATAGCAATCTATTTGCTGTCCCTCCGTTGTTTGCTTAGTTTTACCACTTCAGCACTTCTCAGGCTCAGTTTATATATAGCACAAAAAGAAACTGCAGCATGTAATTAAATGACAGTGATATTATTGGATGTGGCAAAGGTGCAGCATTCCCTCATTTAAGGCGGAGCCGATTTATTGCTCTGAATTTATTACCTGAATGTCAACTGGTTCTGTTTTACATAACAGCGCAGTTTAATTGGTGACACAGTTCTGTGTAATTTGACCTCATGATGCCTTCATCCCACTGACTGAAAGTGACCTTTTAATTGAAAGCTATGGAAAGCCGCAACAACTCACTGTCCTTAAGTACAAGTTTGGCCTACTTATACTTTAATCCACTACATTTATTTAACAGATGAAGTTACTTGTTATTCATATCTCAGAAGATTTGATCTTGACTAAACTACCTCACAGCCTGTAATGTACAGTTAGCTCCACCTTGGCCAA
This sequence comes from Chaetodon trifasciatus, assembly GCA_037975065.1. Classification (NCBI taxonomy): domain Eukaryota; kingdom Metazoa; phylum Chordata; class Actinopteri; order Chaetodontiformes; family Chaetodontidae; genus Chaetodon; species Chaetodon trifasciatus. The sequence goes on from JBBMOE010000006.1 coordinate 362,989, forward strand.
TGACAGTAGTAAAATGCTACTTACACAATAAAGCCTCAGTAATAATATTCAGATTTATACTCGGGTTGCCAGCACTCTTACCTTTGATGCTCACAGTATATTTTCCTACCAAACACTTCTGTACTCCTGCTTAAGTACAATTTGAAAGCAGGACTTGGAGTATTTGTACATTGTGGAATTGCTAGTTTTACCTAATTTAAAGATCTGAATACTGTGGTGGAAGAAACCTGTGAAGCAAGTATTTAAACACCCAAACATATTTATTTGTTGTGATAAAGTAGCAGATTTACTCAGTTACAGTATTGATATACTTTAAGTATTTCTATGTTGTGCAACTTTCTACATCTATTCCACTATTTTTGGAGGCAAACTGTGCTGTTTTACTCCACTGCATGTATTTAAAAGGTTTCATTGCTTGTTACTTAGAGATTTTTAGATTATCACTACAAAATATAAATTAGGGCTGCAACTAACAATTGTTTTTATTGTCAATTAATCTGTTGATTATTTTCACAATTAATTGATCAGTTGTTGGCCTATAAAATGTCAGGAAATGAAGAATGTCACAGCAGACTAAAAAATCCCAGAAAATATTCACTTTTAAGAAGCTGTAATCAGAGAATTTTGACTTTTTCTCTTTCAAACCGATTTATCAGCTATCTAAATATCTAGCTATTCATTGAATAAGTAACAGCTAATCGATTAATCCTTGCAGCTCTAATATAAATAAACAAATACATTATGATATTAGTAATTAAAATGATTTCCAGCTGCAATATCACAGTAATGAGCGCATTAATTAATCAATAACTATAACCCAGTAATATATTTGATTCTGAAAGGGGAAATTGTGCAGAATGAGTACTTGTACTTTTAGGTATACTTTGATGGATTTCGAATGCAGGACTATTACTTTTAAGAGAGTATTTATACACTGTAGTATTGCTGCTTTTAAGAAGGGTCCAAACACTCACACGCGCGCGCCGCGTGTGTGCGTCATGCAGGTAAACAGGTAGATTTACGGTGTCATTAACAATGACACCTTTTTTGTGCAGAAACGCTCAGGCTTTTCTTTTATGTGGGGGCGCGCGTGCGGTGGGAGGGCCGCACTTGTTTTTGACACGAGGTAAATAATGGCGGGTCACGTGACAGCGTGGCTATATTCGAGGCGGGACGTAAACAGAGCGCAGCAGAGCGGAGCTAACCGTCCACCGGAGTGGCGCTGAAACCAGCTCCAGGCTTCTCGTTTTTCACCGCCAGCCGGCTTTTTAGCTCATAAAACTATTTCTTTCCGACTTCAGCTACAGTGTTAGCTAAGTTTGGAAAGGAGAAAAGGGGAGAAACGCCGCGTCTTTTTTGTTTTTCTTGTCGCCGTACGATGCAGTGGTAGCCGGGGTCGACCCACTTTAACGGTACAGTTCGAGAAGACAGCGGAAAAAGCGATATTCACCTGGGTATTTTTTTGCCATTTGGAAAGCTTTAAAATGGATAACTCTGGACCTAAGAAGACGTGCTGTGGTAGGTTATTTTCATTAGCGTGCGATATGATAAGCTAATGCCCAAAAGGAGGCTTCACATCAGCGGATAAAGATGGATGTGGACCCCCAGCTGTAACACTTAACCCCATGTTTTCTTTGCAGAATCTATCCGAGACTTCTTCACTTCAGCCAAATTCCTTATTTACATGGGACATGCTCTGTCAACATGGGTAAGAGAGACACTGACACTACTACAGTTACATGATAGTCTATTTAAAGGACGCACCATCATGTATTTGTACGTGTGATGACAGGCTCCGTATGTGGCTCTTCAGTGTGGAGCTCAGTGTATCACAGCGTGGATGTGTTATTGTTATTGTAGCCGTCATTACAATGTAAAATGACATGTTTTCACTGTGCAGCTCACCACACACTGCTGGTCTTTACAAATAGCTCTTGAAGGATGGATTAGACTGAGGAGGTGATAGTTTCCAGCACATAAAAGCAGAGAGGGCTCTTATTATTTATGCAGGTTTGAGTGGAGGTGGAGGTGTTGAGTCAAATGTCAGCCCGGCCTGTGAATAATCAAAATTTGGGTTCTCAGGGGGACCGAATGTGGAACTTCGCCGTGGCTGTGTTCCTGGTGGAGCTGTATGGGAACAGCCTGCTGCTCACCGCCGTGTATGGGCTGGTGGTGGCCGGCTCGGTGCTGCTGCTGGGGGCCATCATTGGGGACTGGGTGGACAGAAATCCCAGACTCAAAGGTAAAGAGGAGCGCACATCGAAACCGTGGATAGATGGGATTGTTTGTGTTGAATGAAATGCCAAAACTTTGCCGGTTTGAGCCTGGAAATAGACGTGGAGCACTGGCTTTACAGTGTCACGCTCTTGCTGAATATTTATCCAGAGGAATTTGGCAAAGACACTATTAGATTAGAGCAGGGACTGTGTCCAACCGTCTTGTTAAAGCGCTCTAATGAACCAGTTTGTCAGACAGAAATCCGTTGTCTTTGATCAGATTTCTGTCCCTAATGTTCTTCGTGGCGTTTCCACAGTGGCCCAGACTTCGCTGCTCGCCCAGAACAGTTGCGTCATCGTGTGCGGGATCCTCCTGATGGTTGTTTTCCAGTTCAAAGAACAGCTTGTGGAGCTCTACAATGGATGGATTCTGGTAAGATCCCCCCTGTGCTGTCTTTACACACTGGCTGTTTCACGGTGATCTGATGGGGATTTTCACGTTGAGCCTTTTCCCTCAAGTGCAGCACTCTGACCCCAGCACTGGACCCCGCTGACTTTTACTGATACGGGCTCCCGTCAGTATGATTTATGAGCTTTTGAGCAGCTTTTACAGACAAGTGAAAGGAGCGTAGTTCACTCCTAGAAGACCTTTGGCTGCTCTACAAACTTAAACTGAATGCGGATTAGCTGTTATATAAATTTTTGTTTTCATAACGTATCGCTGCATTCCTTGCTTCTCATGATACACCACACATTATTTTCTTTCATAACAATAATTAATAATCAAACCCTGCTCGCTGTGTTTCATTCATAAACGAAGCATTAGAGGTAATTACACACGTCAACAAAGACATTTTGTCAGTGTTTTGCAGAGGGGCTTGTTTACACTTGTTGAGCTATGTGGCTTCATTGGAGCTCCCTCTGCAGAAAGAGTTGCACCTTCTCCTGCAGCCGAGGTGCAGAGCTGCAGATCAGACAGGTTTCCCTCCGCTGTGGGAGGTGCTGAAACACAAAAGCCTTTCTGTTTAAGGGAATGTCTGCCCTCTGCGTTTGTGGTACGCCTTTGGGTCTCCAGAGAAAGGGAGGGATTTTCGCCATGTGAGAGTGTTTAGAGAGCCGGAGTGTGTGGAGGTGGAGAGAGGTCGGCGAAACAGGAGATCGGGTGTCTCGTTCAAGGCTGTGCAGTCAGCAGGTTCTTCGAGGCCTGTCACATGATGCAGAGAGAGAAATGTGGCCTGGCCTGTTGTGATCAGAGAAGCTGCGTTTCAGTTTACGTACAGACCAGTAAACAAGCCGGCCAGTGTGTTCACAAACGATCCGTTTCTGCGTTAAATATGCTGTTTGCTTCGTCACTGCCTCCGTGATTGAGGTCACACGTTCAGGGTTGTATTATCTGTCATGCTCTCTGAATTAAGTGTGATAGCGTTATAGATTTTTTCCACAGGAAGTTATCGGATTTTTTTAGTTTACATAAGATGACATGTGATAGCAGCACTTTGGCTTCACCTTCGATTCATGAACCTGACGACTATTCAGGAAGCGTCATTTTACAGTTGGATTAGAGTTACAGAGGGTTTCGGTTCATAAAGCTGAGTCATTCTTGAATTTAAATCATAAAATAACTAAAATTGGAGGCATTTACTCAAATAGCGATGATATAGAATTGATGGAAGTCTTATACTTCCACGTGTAAAGGATAACATTAGTATTTTTCTGTGTTTTTTCTCTAAACAAAAGCCATGAAAATACCACAATGGTTTGTTCGTCTCAGGGTTTCCATTTGTGCTGGTCCACGTGTCTCGTGGATTTCAAAGTCCTGGACAAACAGGAGAATATTATCTGTTTACTGAGCTGATAGGCAGGCTACTTAACGAAAATCTGTGTCATGAAGTGAATTATTTTCACCGGAGAGATAAACTGAGTTTGCCTGTTGATGAATGTTACCTGTATGTTTTTGTTGATTTGTCTTAAGATAAAACACATATATTTAAAAAAAGATGTTATTTCACACAGGTCTTAATACGCTCTGATCGACTTCCCTTCGATGTTTGTGACTTTCAGCTCAAAGCCCGTTGGTTCCTCCTGAAGTTTCATAAGTGGGTCACAAACATGTAGTTTCATTAAAAACAGAAAAGCTCAGTCGTTTCCTGAAGCAGCAGGCCGCTGTAGTTCTTAGCAAACGTTACTCAAACAGGACTGAATAGTGCATTTGATGAGGGACTATTTATCGCTGCGGATTAATACACATTTGCTCAAGTACAGTCTGAGGTGTGCTCATGGTCATGAAGGAACATGTCACCCAGTGCGAGCGATAGTGTGGCTCTCTTTTTAATAGTTTTTGGACAAGCTGTATCAGGCTTTGGCTGAACAAACAATACTTAGTTAGCCGCTTCGCCCCTTCATTAAACAAAGTGGGGATTGGTAAAATTCAACAATAGCATACAAATGTAATTTTTCTTTTTTTTTTTTTTTCAGACCACCTGCTACATTCTGGTCATCACCATCGCCAACATCGCCAACCTGGCCAGCACAGCTACATCCATCACCATCCAGAGGGACTGGGTGGTGGTTGTGGCAGGTCAGGACAGCAGCAAGTTGGCAGGTCAGTGTTTCTTGCCTGCTGCCGGCTTATCGTTGAATGTAGGTCTCACATGACCCCTTATCAGGTTTGCTCTGAGGCGGACTTTGAACCCTGGATGCTGACTCACTCTGGCTTTGACCTGTAGTGTACCTGATTGTTGAAAAGTGCTTACTGGTTTGCTCACATGGTGGAAAACTTTCAATGAACTCGACAACCTTTATCACTCTGCTGTGCTAGTACCATCATTTTTGTACAACCTGCTATCATACGAGTGTAAAACCTCCCTAAACATGAGGACTGTAATAGACCGTTTGATCACACAAAATCAGGAACTTAATGTTGACTTACCCTTCCACAGACATGAATGCCACAGTGCGGATTATCGACCAGCTGACCAACATCCTGGCTCCCATGCTGGTTGGTCAAATAATGGCCTTTGGCTCCCATTTCATTGGCTGCGGCTTCATCTCCGGCTGGAACCTGTGCTCCATGTGTGTGGAGTACGCGCTGCTATGGAAGGTCTACCAGAAGACGCCGGCGCTGGCCGTGAAAGCCGGCCAGAAGGAGCAGCAGCAGGAGCTCAAACAGCTCAGCCCACAGAAAGGTAGCTACAAGAAGCTTGTGCTTGATTTGTTCGATCTGAGAGTTAATGAGCACCTTGCTCATCGGTGGAGTTTGGTGAGTTTTCGCCTGTGTGATGATCCAGATTCAACTGAGCTAAATCTCGTCATGCTTCTGCCCTTTCGCAGACTTGGAGGACGGCCAGAGTCCCGAGGAGTCGTCTCAGCCGCTGATGAATGAAACCTCAGTGGTGACCAAGCCCGACTCTCCCAAGCAGCGCGGCTGCTGCTACCAGGCGAGCGAACCTCTGCGCACCTTCAAGGCTGGCTGGATGGCCTACTACAACCAGAACATCTTCTTCGCCGGCATGTCCTTGGCTTTCCTCTACATGACGGTGCTGGGCTTCGACTGCATCACCACGGGCTACGCCTACACGCAGGGCCTCAACGGCTCGGTGCTCAGCCTGCTGATGGGGGCCTCTGCTGTGTCGGGCATCTGCGGCACCGTCGCCTTCACTTGGGTTCGTAAGAAGTGCGGCCTGATCCGCACAGGCTTCATTTCGGGCATGGCCCAGCTGTCCTGCCTCATGCTGTGCGTCGTCTCCGTCTTTGCTCCCGGGAGCCCCTTCGACCTCAGCGTCTCACCCTTCCAGGACCTTTACACCCACCTGATCGGAGAGAAGACGCTGCCGGAGGCCGACCACAGCCTCACCAGCGTTCTTACCGGTGGAAACGCCACCACCGCTGCCCCAGCTGAAGAGCTGCCACCTCTGCAGTCCTACATGTCCGTTAGTCTGCTGTTTGCTGGCGTCATTGCTGCTAGAGTTGGTAAGCATATTTAATATTATTTTGTGTTGAGTAGAAGCTTCAAAGTGCAAATGATCGTTGATTGCATTGAAGTTAATGGTACACAGTCTAAATTGGTTTGTTAGTGTTATTTGAAAGGAAATTACAGTGCTCATGCTTCGCTGGCATGTTCTTCTTCCTTTCAAGATTATAATAACAAGCTGTTCCCAAATTATGACTTCTTAAGGATGACTGATGCAGGGACAAGAAGGTCCACAGGTTGAATTTTTGCATAAGTCCACAATTTCACATCCGACCTCTACGGATGTGTCGTTGATATCAGAGCAATATTTGCAACCTTTGATTCCCATAATTCAACCTGATAATTCCTCCTCCAGCTACTGTAGTCTTCCAAAGTTGTTTTATTGTGGCTGTAAAAGATAACATTAGGACTAACAGCTGATCTCTGTCCTGTAGGCCTGTGGTCTTTTGACCTGACAGTGACTCAGCTCATCCAGGAGAATGTGATCGAGTCGGAGCGAGGTGTGATCAACGGCGTCCAGAACTCCATGAATTACCTCTTAGACCTGCTGCACTTCATCATGGTGATTCTGGCTCCAAACCCTGAGGCCTTCGGCCTGCTGGTCATCATCTCCGTCTCCTTCGTAGCCATGGGTCACATCATGTACTTTGCATTTGCCTTCAAGAGCCTTGGAAGCCGCCTCTTCCTCTGCTGCTCGCCGGAGCAGAAGGTGGAGACGGTGGACAGCCCCTCACTTCCCACCACCGTCTAACCGCATTAAAGAGACTCTGTCCTGGGTACATATTTCTCAACCCTTACCCTGCATCTTATGTATCTAAGATCTGTCCTTGTAGCTGGCAGAATGCTAATGCTAACGTAACCCAGAGAAAGGTAACCTAACGTGCTTTGCATAGCCATTAATAAAGCATCGCTCATTAGCAGAAGGAGGTGAGTAGAAAGCTAACAGTTATAGGAGACTAATCCAGAGCAGAACTTTAGTTAAGGCAGGTTTTCTCTAACGCTTTCAGTCTGGGAGTCAGGTGAGCCCCGGCCTCTCGTCTATGGGTCCTCGCCCTTTGATGCATGTGCTGTCAAACTTCTAGGCGCCTGACCCAAACGTGTGGGTCCTGTTAAAGAAATCAGGGGATAACGCACTGTAAAAGACTCTCCTCTAACAGCCTGGGTCTAGCTGCAAAGATGTTTAAAAGGTGCTTCAGCTAACTAACAGGCAAAACCAGGGAGAAGTCTTGCAGGGAAGCAGGCACTGAGGCTCGGATCAAGGGGGGCGACTGTTGGCTGAGACCCCAAAACGCAGAACGCCCCCCAGTTTTTTTACACTTGCCTCTCAGTGACTTCGTTGGTGCTGTAGCTAGCTGTTCTCTGATAGCCTACTCTTTGGTTGTGTCAGCTTACATATTCATGTATGATGGGCGGGTTGAGGATGTCCCCCTGCAGAAGGCGGGACGATGCTTTTTATTTAACCAAACACAAAACTGGGATCTAGTCTCTTTAATACGTGGTTATAAGGGTTATGCAATTAACTGTATTTATTCAGGAAATGCAGACGGTGGTTTTTATAACTGTATCATCAGTATTGTGTTGCGCGCTTGCGGTTGTGCCATAAGAAAGAAATGAGAAATCCTATGCACCCTCGTCAATATCTCTCTCAGTTACCAAAGTCAAAGTCCACATGTGGCATAAAAGGAAGTGAGGGAAACCTGTTTTCTGTCTGAAGCATTCCAAATCTCTATTTTCACATCAGGTGACAGTAGCTGTGTAGGTTCACTAATGCTTTCACACACCCTGAGTATATCTGAATATTTCTAACCCACTCTGAGATTGTACTTAAATTTTGTTTTCCTGCTAGTTTACATTAATAGTGTTATTTTGTCACCCTTTGATCTTCATGCTCTCGAGTAATTTTTCAATCGTGATTGTTGTTACACCGGCACTTTAAGTGATTGACGTCTGTCATTACACCGAACGCGTGATCAGGCATTTGATCAATATTTTTGCACATGGCTGAAGTCCTGACTCACCCCTCCCTGAAAAAACCCTCTCCTGCTCGTTCTTACTTAAAATGCTAATGGTCTCCTTGTGTGTTTGGGCGCTGCGGGGGGATTGTGGTTAGAAAAGGCACATATTTTATTACTCGGCACCACATGTTGAGGAAAAACTGTACCAGCGCTTGTGAAAAGGTCTGAATACCCAACGATTTTACCCCAGATGCCCCATTAGACGGAGAGCTTGGTCAGCAGCTCTTACCTGATTTCAGTTAACTGCTTCAGACTGCCAACAGGCTCTGGACCAGGACTGAGTCAGGGCTTCGGTTCTTAATGCTCTAAGCTTCAGCAGAGGTGGAGACGTTAAAGATCTGACCTTTACTTTGGCATCTTTGGCGTTACGGTAGAAGTTAAAGCATGCTACTTTCCCCTTGAGCTGATTTTTTTAGTTGAAAATCACAGATATTTGGAAAGTAGCTTTGCTTTAAAGGGAAGCTATGCAGCTTTTTCTGAACTGTGGCCACTGTGCACAACACCATGATAAATACTAAACTTATATAGTCATAAAGGAAGCAAACTGGCTGAGCTGTAATGTCAGCAACACGGCAGTATCTCCACCTAAAGTTTGGAAGCATAAGCTAACATTAGCCGTCATAAGATACTGGTCACACCGGACCCAGTGAGGCTGTAGCAGCAAAACCTGAGTGCATTGAACTGAGCAGGGCTGTGTTTTATTGCTTTGGCTTTCATAATCTCACTTGTAAAATCTACCCAGAAGAAGTAACTAACGTAGCTCTAACTTGCTCCTTTCCTCTCGTCCGATCAGTGATCTCTGTCGCCTTATTGTAAATTAGCCTTGACAGCTGTTAAACGCACACATGTGGCTACATCCAGACGGTAACTCGCCGCACCCCACCCACGAAAAATCGGGCCAGTCTAGCCAGGATTTTGGTAAGGGAGGAAGAAGTGTTTAGGTTGGACACAGATTTAGCTCCACCAGATGTAGGAGAACAGAAGGCCACTTTTTAGCCGGCCTGAAAGCTGGCGGAGGAACGGCGGTGGGTCAGGGTGTCTGCAGGTGTGACGTGAGGTGCACGCTCACAGGGAATGGAGCTTCATTTTCATGTTCCACTCGGGTTTAACGTGACCTCAAACCAGTCTGGGCACGAGAACAAAACCAGCTCTTAAAACAGTCGGTCGGTCTGCTGATTCAGGAATATCACACATGGCCATAACTCTATATTTTTAATGTAAATAACATTAGCTGTCAGTCAGTATAAACTTACTTAAATATACAATTGGAAAAGGCAAAAAAAAAAGTTGTGTTTACTGTTGCCATGCTGTTTTTTTTTTTACATGTTTTTATATACCTAGTGTTAACATTTTGTGTCAAATTGAGGTTTCTTAAAGATTTTTTAAATTTGTGTATAAAGTACAATTACTGCATTTTATTTGAGTACATCTGTATCATACTGCTTTAATCTGACTATATATCTCTCTGTATATACAGTATATATATCAGTGTTATATATATAGTTATAGTTCAGTAGACGAAAAGCATTAAATCATAAAGAAATCATCCGTTTTTATGTAATAATCGCACTCCACTGAATATAAGAATGTTGGTACTGCTTGTATTGCATGAGGTCTCCTAAATAAAGAAAACCTTCACAATTGCCTGTTCAGTCTTGCATGTGTGTGTGTGTGTTATGTTAGCAGGGTTTCTTGGTCTTGGCTGCTGATGTGCGAGGTCACATACCACAGCAGAGTTAGCTGCTAAGTTCCCTCCCAGAATCCCTTTCTTCCAGGCAGCTGGGGTTAAACTGAGTGACTTTAAGCTGAGCTGGATGATCTGGTCTTGCAGGCCTGCGGAAAAGACAAAGAGCGACCTGTTTCCTCTGCAACATAAGGGCTCGGCCCCGGGGCCCGTTTGTGGGCTTTGACTCGGCATTTTACGGCCATGCTAACACTTTATGTATTTATAGATTTAATTGCCGATATGCCCTTAATAAAACCGTGTTTATTACCAGGAGCTGGTGCCACTTCAAGAGGTTTACGTAACACCAAATATCAGCGCACTGCTAATCACAGACACAGCTAATGAATAGACAATGGTTCCTTTCTGAGCAGTTTATTGCTGGCCAAATGTTTTATCACATTTTAACAGCTTCTGTTCTCATTTTTATACCCGTAAAGGTCAAACAACACCAGCATGACGGTGCACAGGACATTACATTTAGCCTGATGGATGCTTCTGGTACCACTGAGTCGGTGCTTTAAGCAGATCTGACCTGCAGCACAGACTCCTGCCTTGTTTCAAATGATTCAGCCCTTATTCGGATTTATCGTTTAATCTGCAGGAAGTAAAATGTACTCACCGTTTGTGCTGTAACTGTGTTGTTTATCTATGACAGCAGGATTTGTCTATGCAGGGCAGAGGGTTCAACATGAGGAGCAACATCTTCAAGAAGCTGCATGTTAGCTGCACAGTCGAGGGGATAAAGGCCGCTGACTGGAGTGAAAGTCCAGTGTCTATGACAGGAACTGGGACTGAAGATAAGCGAACAGCTGAGACATCTCCCCGTTTATGTGAAGGCTCTCTCGCAGCTTCTGAGATAATGAGATGATTTAAGTGTCATTTCAAAAGTGCTGTCAAAAATGACATTGATAAAGCTCAGGTCAGGTGTTAGAAGCTCAAACATTGTTTCACAAGGCAGTTTGTGAAAGTTAACTCCGCTGAGTTAACTGAATTAACGCAATGACATTTTGATGAATCTGAGAAGATTGATACCACTCTCACAAGCAGACGTCATATGACAGCAGCCAGTTAGCCTAGCTTAGCATAAAGACTGGAAACAGCTAGCCTGGCTCGGTCTCAATTCTTAAAAAATTCGCCCACCAACTCCTCTAAAGTGAATTAATTAATACGTAACACCTCATTTCTTTATCCCATATGAAAAAAAAGTTGTGGTTCATGGCTGATAATATCTTCTATCTATATCTTAGCTGGATGTAGCAGTGAGGTGGGCATATAACACATAACCCACAGAAAAAACACAACTTGGTCTTTATAAGATTATTTTCTGAAATTTGTCTGTTATATGACAGTCAGTATAACAAGCTGGGAGATGAACTAATTGTTTTACACTTAGTTTATGTTAATTTAAAAAAAAAAAAAAAAAGGACAAAGCAGCTTTTTAAACCCTTTAGACTGGGCCAGGCTAGCTGCTTCCCGCTGATTTGAGGCGTTATGCTAGGCTAAGCTAACCTGCTGCGCTGATTTCATGTATCAGAGTCTGTTTACATGTATGTGTTTGAGGGTACTACTGCTGAAAAAGTGTGATAAATTGCCTCAAGTGAAGTCGCCATCAGCTGAAGACTAGAAGTCTGAAAATCAGAAAACACCGGACCACATCTGTGATCGAGGCTATGTTAGCCGCTGCTAGCATAACACGCTCGCCTGGGAGCTGATTTTCAGCTGATCAGACTTGTGTGGTCTTGTTTTTGTTTAAATTGACAACAGAATCCCTCTGAGTTTTTTTTAAATATCTATCTATCTATCTATCTATCTATCTATCTATCTATCTATCTATCTATCTATCGTTATCTTGAGATAACAAAGCTCAAAGCTCTCGGCTTCCGTATATAGAACAATATATAGTAATATCGATATAGATATATATAGATATTTTGTTCTATATACGGAAGCTGAGAGCTGTGAGCTTTGTTATCTCGAGATAACGAGATAATTAACTTGTTATCAGAAGAAAACAAAAGGTTGTTCCTGTTTACTATTTATAATGTTAGCAGAATCAGGAGTAGCTTCTTGACAACTGTGCGACTGATTAAAGATGAAAATGTTGAAAATGTCAGGGTTTCTTTTACAGCTCCCCAATGCCATTCATTTGGTTGACGCCTCCTGGACTTTGTCTCATTATCACGAGGAAATGAGCTTTATCTCGAGATAACAAAATAATGAATTTGTGATGTCGAGATTACAGTGTTTAAAAGACCGTTATAAGCATGGCTGTTGTCAGCCTCCGTACATACATACATACATACATATATACATACACACACATATATATGTGTGTGTACATTTCTACAAAAGATCGCCTGCTGCTCAGTGTGGTCACATGCTCAGGGGAAAATTCAAAGGTCACGGACAAAGAAGACTATCAAACTGTTTCAGAGTTCGCCCTGATGCACATTTCAAAGTTAACTCTGAAGATTCAGACAGGACTTCTTGTGTTTTTTATGGATCTGCTTTACACTCGCAGCTCATATCGAGCCACTAAAAGCATAAACAGTTCAGGATGCGATTAGGATATATAGGGCGACCCAGTTTGACGGCCAGAGCTCCTGAACGCCTCCGATATGTCGATCAGAGAGGTCATGAAACAGCAGGAGGGATCTGAGCTCTGTGGTGAGAGGCCTCAAGCCGGAGCACCTGATAGAGAAAGGAAGTGAAAAATGCTGAGATGAGAGAGCGCTTTCTTATCCAACACTGGGAACAAAACACGACCTTCTCCTTCTAGGACAGCTTAGTCAGGACTTCAGGTTTCGTTAGTCAAGGCTCGGGAGCGCGGTCTGACTTTACAGCAGCCTTAACGGGACTTTTCAAGGTCGCACAAGAAAACTTCACGTTGAAGATTTACACAAGCAGAAGCTCTTAAATCCTTTTTGATTAGAAGTGCAGTCATAGTTCACCTGCTTAAACAATGACGTGTGAAAGCTCATCTTCATTCTTCACTGAGTTGCATCACACAATTGACAATGGAAAAAGGTTGCAAGTTTGGACTCTGGAAGACACGCTCATGTTTTGTAATTGGGGGGGGGGCAAAAATCATCAAGGCTGACGGCTTAAAGAAAGATTTCCATCTTTATTCAATTTCAATGTGTAGAAAAATGTGTAACTGCACATAAATGTGCAATGAGACGGTGCCCACAGAAGGTTTTCACCTCACCGTGGACTTTTTCATGTGGATCAATCAGTCATATAAATAACTGCATAAGTGTTGATTCCCTTTTCTCTGACACTCATCACCAATGAAGCCACTTGTCTGACGTTGTATGAAGTGAAATGAAGGCATCATGGACACCACTGATTCTCAACCAGGGAAAAAACACACAAAAATATCCACTTCTGAGGTCAAAACTCTACAAAAAAAACACGATTTCCCTCGACTGCACAGGCTGTACTCAGTCAGGTCAGAGCCAATAGAAGAGTCGAAACAGCTAAAAATATCTGTAAATATAAACATCAAGCTTCTGTACAAGTGGAGCAGTATTAAGTTTAAATACAAATTTGACCAAACCTACTGCAGAGAAAGCCGTAGCCTAAACATCAATTAGACTGCAACAAACGACAAAGGCTGAGAACCACGAAAAGTCAGGAGGATGTTTCCTGGCTTTAGTTCTGCAATTCAAAAACACAGAATATCTGCAGGCAGCGATTACCAGCAGGCATCAGAGCAGAGGCGACGGCGCTCTGAACTCAAAACTGAGCTTGTTGATTATTCTAAATTAGAGGGTTGGTGTACTGTAAAGCAAACCGAACATGAGCAAAAACACACCGTTCCCTGCAGGAGGTCTGGTGGTGGCGTCCTGCCAAGCATTGTGGAGACGGATGGAAGAACTGGGAGTATCTCAAATAGAACTTTCTCTGTGGACTGCTGCTTCCAAATCACTGATAAACTCCTGCAGTCTCACACGGCTGTGCATGCAGTGCACGGCGAGCGTTGGTCCGTGGCGTGACACAAGAACGGAAAGAGGAAATTATACTGAAAATCGCATCGCGTGTGTTGAAAGTTTGGTGCTGCAGCCAAGTGCAGAGAAATCCTGGAGGAGAGCCTGCAGCAGTCCGCAGGAGAACTGTGACTTCTCTACAACAACCACAAAAATACAAAAGAACAGCTGAGAAACAATACGGTTAATGTTCAGGAGGGCCTGGGTCAGGATCCAGACCCCAATTCAATCCAGACTCCAGCGTAACACTTGGAAACAGACTCAAACTTGTCAACATTGACTCAAAGGCGTGACTGCTGCCAAACGAAGGGACACTTATGCAACAGAACATTTTCTGCTTTTCTTTGTTTGCACTTTTTTTTCCTAGAAAAAACCCCCCCCTTTGATTTAATAACCCCAGACACTAAAAAAACCCGCTCGTGTGGTGAGGACCTTCTGTGGGCACTGCATCTGTGTGAGCGTCTGTCTTTGTACACGGTCATGTTCAGGAGTCCAGCAGGCCTGCGAGCCAGCTGTGGTCGAGTTTCTTCAGCCTCCTCAGCTCCTTCAGCTGGGCTTTGCTCAGAGGGGGCTCTTCAGGCTCTGCTGCCCGGCCCGACGCCGAGGCCTGCGCCAGTCTTGTGCTGCTGGATTCCATTTCCTCCTCTGAATCCTCTTCCTCTTTCTCGCTCTCCATTTCCTCCTCTGCATGTTTATTTTCCTCCCTGAGGAGGGGGAAAAAAAAGTTAACATGACTCTGCATATTTTTAGTGATAAACAACAAAGTCTAAGTTTTCCCACATGTATCGTTTTAACACAGAGCTCAAGTTGCTGAGTCATGTGAAGCCTGAATTCCAGCTGTGTTCTGTCAACTCATGCTGACACCAGACCGTAAAAAGGGCACAAAATAAGCCCTACGACTGAGCTCATTTTCAGCTTTTACTGGCTAATTATTGAAGAACGAATATTTGTATATTCACACAGAGAATGTGCTGAACTCCTGCGGCCTGGCAGGGTTTCAGACCAGCCTTGAAGAACTACTGACCTGGCGTCTGCAGTGGAGATGAGCAGAGACTTCACAAACATTGAGCAGAGGAAAGAGGTGGAGGGTAAGACGTGGGCCGGGGTCTGCAGAAGCTGCCAGGAGGAGAAAAACAACAAGATTTACTGCAAAGCAACCAACAAAACTGGTTTTAAAGTATCACAAATATGTGAAAAGTCTCAAATGTCAGATGCTCAACAGAGACTAAATACTTTTGTTCTGAACTTCAACAGCCAAGCAAACATCTACAGATCAATCATGCTTATATGCAGCACAAAGTGGACAGAAACCCCAGCGGGCTGGACGGCCGACCTCTCTGACAGCAGCGGAGCCCTGAGGCAGGGCCGTCCTCTCTGCAGACACGCCGCTCGCAGCGCCTCCGCCCTCCTGCTGCTGCTGCTGCTGCCGGTGTTTCCCCAGCAGCAGGTAGAACGGCGTCATGGCCACGCTGTCATCAATCACAAGCTTGAAGAGGGGAGAGAGACAACCACAATGTGAGGAAGAGAAGGACATGTCTCGCAGAGGCGAGACGGAAGACAGAAGAGGTTTATGAACAGGACGATGAAAACACGTAACCGCACGAGAAACCGTCAGATGACTGATCGACTCTGCACGCTGAGGCCAGAAACGTTTGAAAGCCTCGGACGCTGAGCAGTGCTGGGACGTAACGAAGTACATTTACTCAACTACAGTACTTCAGGACAAATTCAAAGTACTTATATTTCCATTTTATGCAACTTTATTCTTCATCTCAGGAACAAATACAGTACTTTGACTCCACGACATTTGTCTGACAGCTTCAGTTACTCGTCAGTAAAAGATCTGAATACGTCTTCCATCACTGGTCGTGCTGTACCTGTTTGCTGGACGCCATCAGTTTGTCCTCCTCCGCCTTGGTGGTGAATGTCAAGAGGTCCTACAGAGGACAACAGCATGAACACAGCATAAGCAGAAGGTAAAAAAAAGCCATTGACATACATTCAGATCATATATGGACGTTTCTGAGAGGACACACAACACAATATGAAGTTCAGCTGGTCTTCATTTAGCTTACTATGACTTTTGGAGGAGTAAACATCTCTGCATTAAGTGTCATCCTTACAAGGCCAATTAGTAACAAATATGTCACCTTATAAACATCTGAGAGCGCGCTCCTTTGGACCAATCACTGTAAATCTAACGCTGCCACCGTGAGCGAACACGTCATCCAGTCAACCATCTTTGTGGCTGAGTGTTGTTTACCATGTACTGAGTGAGGAAGAACAGCTGGGAGCGGTTGAGCCACTGGCTGCCCTCCTCGCAGCTCTCCAGCATCTCCTCCCGCGGGGCAAAGACGGCGCGAGTCACCTTCCCCGAGCACACGGCCTTATGGGAGAACAGCGGCCGAGGTTCGCTGGGCTTAAACACAAACACTGAAAACAGAGGAGAAAGAAAACCAGCAGAAATGATCAGATTTCTTCACTTCTACTGAGGAAGTGATGGACACACAGATGTTCACGGTGCCCTGGTGTTTACTGTAGCGCCACCATGATGAAATTTGGCACAAACATTCCTCTAGCGCCATCGTCAGGTCAGCTGTGTTCAGCAATGCTAACATGCTAACACACTGAACTCAGATGGTGAGCCTGGTGAATGTCACACCTGCTTAGCATTAGCATGCTAACACTGTCACTGTGAGCATGTTGATGTTAGCATTAGCTCAAATTACTGCTGCGCCCACAAACAGCCTCACAGAGCTGCAGACTCCCAGAACGTGTCTCGCAGAAGTGAAGCAGTGAGTTTACGAGGCTGACACGCAGAATGAAAGAAAACTGGATTTCACTGAAATCTGACGCTGCTGCAGGTTTGTGCTGCGCGCTCTGTCACACTTTCAGGCATCAGTTCAGAGATGGCTGCTGTGGGTTTCAGGTGTGATTACAGCGGAAGCTTACGGTCGGTGCATCCAGATTGACAGCAGAAGGCGGCCATGTTCTCAGAGAGGGGGTCAGCCAGCAGCAGGCTCACGTCCATCGAGGTGCTCCACTCCACTGCAGGAGAGGGCAGGAAGCACAGGAAGAGGAAGAGGAAGAGGAATTATGTGCACGAACAAAACTAAAGTCAACTGCAACAAATGCACTCTGCGTGCAGCCTCACATGAGCAGGTGAGGAGGTTCCAGCAGCAGAGCAGGCTGTTGGCAGTGGTTCCCAGCAGATACTTGGAACAGCTTAGACGGCCAAAGCAAAGATCCCTGTTGGAGAAAAAAACTTTTATTGTCCTGTGCACGCAGACCCCCCTCCCCCGACAGCCAACCAGCTCCTTACACCACACAAATATTTCACAGGATTAGCTTTTGAGGGGTTTTCTGCTTTGGAGGCTTCAAATGGGAGCACGCAGGCGAGGGTCCGAACACCCACGAAGATCCAAACAGCCGGAAAATCTGCGTCTGGCAGACAAATCGATGTCAGACTTAAAGCGGCGCCTTCTACATGTTATTTAGCTGTGACATTCCTTTGCAAAGATGTGTCCTGATTTGCATGTAGAGAGTGTGGAGATGGTGCAGGTCAAGCGGCTGACCCAGCTCTGCGCATCCATAGGTGGTACTTATGTAAGGGGCAGCGGGCAGCTGTCAAAACAGAGGACCATTAACGTCTTCAACTCTGAAGTCTTATTAGGCACAAATTCCCTTTGAGCTTCCAAATTACACAGGACACGTCTGCTCATTTGAAGAGGCTGTCTGAGTGTGTGCGAGGCAGCTCATTGGTTGTGCATTATTAGTGGACTGGGACACATTTTAGAGCGTTCAAAGACGTTTCTTGGCAGCTGAAGTTTTATCTCAGCTGCTTCCTTCACTTTGAGATAAACTGCCAGTCAGCTCTCTGTTTTTCAGCTCAGTATGCTGAATGCTGACAGAGTGTTCTGTGGAAAAGTGGTACAGAAACTAACAACAGTAGTTTCATGTCCTCGCTGCCCTGGGGCCCCTTCTTGAGCAGCGGGGACAACGTTTCTGAGTGTCCAGCAACGTTGCGAAACTGCAGGCGGCTGACAGGCAGCACTTTTTCTCAGGCGGCTACGTCGCCCGTGTGCTGTGAGACACAACGCTCTGGACTTCTGCCAGCGCCGAGACATGGTCATTTAACTGCTCAGAGACAACGGCCAAAACCTAAAACAAGCAGCTGCTCAGTGAGCCTGTGTGAGCTGAGCTTTATCCAACTGTCCACTGTTGTATGTTTCTCTGAATGCGAGCCCATTCTGCAGCGCAGCAGCTCGACAAACAAATGTTAATGTAGTGAAGCTGCAGCACAGACAACAGCTCGATGGTGCAGCATCGGGCTTCCTCATGCGTCTGTCAATCACTTTCCTGCCTTGAAGACACTAATTAAGACATTTGCTAACACCTAATTTTCATTTGTTTGAGGATATTTTGGACTTTTGATGTGTCTCGCTGGACAGAAATAAGCTTTAATGCAGTCGTTTGCTGTTTGTCTAGTTGTTTTTTAACATCCACATGTGGAAAAAAAAGCTGCAGATGAAAACCATCACTAAGCTGATCAACACCTCTGTGTCTCTAAACACTGTGAGCTGACATAAAAGGACACTGAATGGATCGTGCTAACAAGTATTAGGTTTGTATTCAATGTGTGAAATCTTATTGCTTTGTGCCTCAGAGCTCCACATAAAACCACATTCATGAGTCAGTTTCACTGGCTGACATGTTGGTTCATTACCATGAGCTGACACACACACACACACGCACGCACGCGCACACACACACACACACACACACACACACACACACTGGAGTTTATTTGGACTGAATCCCACACACACCATCCTGCTGCCCCAAATACTCACTAGAGCAACGAGAGCAGATTGATCCGCAGCTGAAAATAGTCCCAATGATTCACACCATTTACTCCTGTTTGAGTAACATTCACTAAAAAGCACAGTGCCCAGCAGTAAGAAACGAGCCTTTCTGAAAGATTAAACCACATGTTGAGTGCAGGACTGAGTGTCTTTACTGTCAGCAGACAAGCTGTCAAACCTGAAAACAAGTCCTTGATGTCTCTGTATCTGGTCTGTACTTCAGTTTTATCAGTTTCCTCTAATCTTGTACAAACACTAGCTGCTTGTTCACCAGGACAGACTGTGGTTTTGCATGTATTTCATGCTACTTGTGCCTTTCTCATCCTGTGTGTGTGAGTGTGTGTGTGTGTGTGTGTGTGTGTGTCAGAGATGAGTGGTGGCCCTAATAATGCTTGTGTCAGAAAAATCTCTTTGATCGCTCCACAAACAGCAGGAAACCGGGAAAATCTCCTTTCAATGATCATTTTCAATACAATATCAGCCTCAGTGAACGTGTGGGTGATGCGAGCCCCTCTTCATGCTCTGACCTGATGGCTTTTGGCGGCTGGGACAGGGTCGTCAGGAGCTCCCAGGAGGCCGGGCTCCACACGGTCACCACCTCCTGAAAGCTGACGGCCAACAGAGAGCCATCGGCTGAGAAACAGCAGCACTCGGGCACCAGGCTGTGATAGGCTCCCACGAAATCACACGACCAGGAAGGACCTTCATCTGCTGGCACGTCCGAGGGGAAGAAGAGAGGGAGACAGACACGGAGAGAGTTGGATTAGTGAGAAATACGACCTAATTTGGCTCAAAGCGGACATTCAACTCTGCGTGCTGTGAAGCCAAAACGGTCGAGGCTGGCACCAACACAGCCATTCCTACTGATGGCGCCCGGCTAAAAATGAATGCTTGAACAAGGACCTCTGGATAAAAGAATCACCTTCATGGCACTGATGGTAGGAGGGACGTTACAATGACTTTTCCAACCTCCACACTGGGTTTGTCTGGCCGGCAGTTTCATTTGATTAAAGCTAATCTTATTCAGCCATTTGCAGTTTCTTGCTTCAAGGGAAAAAGCAAATCTGCTCCACAGAGAATAAGTCTATTTCTGAAGGTAAACGCATCAATCTGTGCAGAGCAGAGCGGCTCAGACAGGAAATCACACACAGGGAGGGTGTAGAGGATCCTGTAAAATTTCAAAATAAAACACCCTGCGCAGACTCCCGATCATACAGCAGCAATTAATACACACAAACAAAGAAATCAACGGAGCCATGGCTCATAAATCAAAGGAAAATGATGAAATAAGCACAATCTGAGCACGTCTGCAAAGCTCAGCAGGCTGAACGCTCCGCTTCTGACGTGCGAGTGGTGGGAGATGCATGGAGGACGGAGGACGGTTGACCCCGTCGCAGACACAAGCAGATCACTTTCCTTTTTCCAGCAGAGCCCAGCAACAAGCAAAACATGCAAACTGCACACAGAAAGGCCGGGATGTGAATAATGACATTTAGCTTCAGTTCAAATTTAACTGCACAGATCACGCAGAGCTTTTCAGTGACTTATAAGGAACGCTTAGTTCTTAAACAAATAAGCAGGAGCGACTCGAAAGAGCGAAAAGTTAGAGGAGCGCAGTGAGTATCACCACCCTTCAACAGCTCAGCCAAACTGAGCTGCACTGCTCACCCTCTGTGTGGGCCGGTGCGGCCAGCTGCCAGGCTTTGAAGTGCCCGTCCTTGCTGGTGGAGACCAGCATGGTGGTCTGGCTGTCGGCGGCGCTGGAGAAGCACATGGCTGTAATCTGGGCCTCGTGGGGGGCCGAGATGGTCGTGTTCAGCACAAAACTGCAGGTGATACAGAGGGCGTGTTAGCGGGTCGACACTGGAAGAGATTATTACAGCCTTGGAAACACTTTTAGACCAGTCTACGACTGAACGAGTGTGTCTCTGACTGACACCACGTGTAGTCAAAACATCTGCACCTCTGTGTTTGCTCATCGAATGCCCACAGCTTCAAGTTCAGCTCCAGCTCGGCGGCTTTCTGCTTTCTTTCTTCCACTGTTGCCAGCCAGTCACCAGAGGCACCAAAGGCCGCCTTGACCACCTCGAACTGCTGCAGGCCCGACTCATGAATGTACTCCTGCTGCACGATGTCCAGCTGTGGAAAAGATGACGGACCTCAGAACTAAGGCTAATTCGCACCAAGCTGTTGTTGACAGAATTATGAATCTGTGCTCCAAACTTGTGTTTGTAATTGAAATAAAACCATCTCATAACCATTTTTCTGGTATTTCAGCAGTTGAAATTGCACATTAGGTTAATAAAAGCCTCAAAGAAAGACCCACAAACGTCTGGTCTGACCTGCGTGAGACATCTTTAGCTCAGACTATGAAGCAGAGGTGCTTACGTTGTACAGCAGCTTGTCTCTTTGCAGGGAGTAAAACTGCAGGTGACCTGGCTTCCCGTTCAGGACCAGGGACTTACTGCGCGGGTCGACCATCAGGTCTGTCCTCACACTTTCTCCTGCAGAGATAAAAAAAAGAGAGAGGAAGTCAAAGGCTGTCTCTACATGCACAGAGTCTATCCCTGTTTTTCTCTTTTTGATATGTCACATGAGGCACAACTGCTTAGAAATTCATGACAAGGCAAAATTTTTTATCTCTGCTTTCTGACACAGAATGACCACAAAACACACACACTACATTAAAAACGGTATCACACAGAATTCTGGTTTGATATCACATAAAACACCTGCTAACGAGCTGGAGAACAGTTACCACGCCTGAGGACTCTTAAACACTTGTCAACACATGACGTTTGTTTGATTTCCTTAATGTCTTTGAACGCAGCACTGCGCTTGCCTGGACTCGCCATCTTTGCATGTCAGCCTCAACAGGCCAGCTGATTGGTTTATCAGTTAAACTGAACATGTTGGTGGATTAAGACCTCATTACTCTCGAGAGCTGTGAAAAGCTGTTTATGATGGACCGTATACATTTATCACATGAGAGCACACACGGCGTGTTTACGATCGATCGACGCGCTGCGACACGTCGTCTGTACTCACCTTTGACCAGGCCCTGAATGACAGCCGACACTTTAACGCAACTCTGGATGATTGTGATCTCTGAAAGGAGAGGAGACAGACATCAGTGAGCCAAGCTTTACCTTCACACTGAAACCTCTGACACAACTCTTATCAGCCCAGGCCGCAAGCGTGCCCTGAAATGGAAAAGTTTCAGGTTTTAAAGCGATAACCTTCAACATGTCTGCATTAAAGTAACTCAACCTGTGGTATTTGGTTTGTTTTGTGTACTTATATTATCCCAAATGTTTAAACGGTGTTCAATCTCAGAGAAATACATGATTTCATTTTCATTTGTTTGCTTGTCACTGGTGTTGCACAATATGGATTTCTTATAGCTGATACCGATAACGATAATTACCTGATTCTCACGGCCGATACTGATAAAATATCTGATAATTTCACATTGTTGTATTTTAAAAAGGAGCTGATAACCTGCAGTTTATGACAGCTGGAGGTAAGAAAGGCTCCCTCCCTCACTATCAGAATAATACATGAGAATATAATTTTAAGCTGCAGTACCACCAGTGGCCACTGGGTGCTCGCTTTAAGACAGTTATTTCCACTTTATCCACCATCACAATCATTTCTCCAGCAGCTTTCTGCTCATTGCTCCATGTGAGTGTATCAGACAGGTGGCAGCTCCTTACTGTTGTCACTGTGTGAGGTACAGAACAGAGCTCCGTCAGGTGAGACGGCGATGTGCGTGATGGCGCCTCCCAACCGGGGCAGGAAGTCCCGCTGGTTCTCGTGGTTGTATCGCCACTGGACGAGCACCGACTCTATGCCTCCACTCAGCAGGTTGGTGCCTGGTGAAACAAAGCAGAGGTACATGCAGAGGCAGGAGCAGAACGGGGATGTCAATCTAATTTGGTCATGATGGCACAAAACTGTTTTCTGAAACAGGAAAAAACCTCCAGTTTTCGGCCTGAGATCTTAAAATATCTGCAGTGGGATGAAGAGTCCCAGTGTGAAGTGCATCTACCTTCTGGGGTGAAGCACAGTGCGCTGACAGCACTGTGGTGCCAGTGCAGGGTGGAGTATGTGTACTCCTTCTTGTGGTTGAAGTTTCTCCTGAGGGGATAAACAGTAACGAAAGAATAATAAAGTTTCTTCACCTCAACCATGACCTACATTCACACACAATAGACACACAAAGCTTTCCAAAAATCAAACACTGTGGTTCATTCGGGGCGGAGGAGGTGACAAAAAGTCCCCACTGTGCTACAGGAGTGGAGATCATCGGTGCAGCTTTCAGGAAAACATGCAAACCAAGTGAGTGGCAGACTAAATATTTGCTCAAACTTATGAAACGCTGGGCGAGCGCTTCAGCTTCAAGGTCACGCCGTTACTTCACTCACCACAAGCGAATCTTTCCATCTTCGTGTCCGGTGGCAATGCAGTCATCTTTCGGGTGACAGGCGACACACGTGAACGTGTTCTTGCCTCCCTTCTTGTTGTCTTCTTTGAGGGGAAACCTGTTAACGTCCCAGACGAGGACAGACACACAGCGTTACTGAACAACAAATCATGTGAGACGATCATCTTTAATGCACTTTAAGTCTCCGCGCCTCGCTCACCTGAACGTCTTTTGCTTCTTGAAGAAGTAGACCTCCAGCTGCACACCTTTAACTGAAGCAATGTATTCACCCTGTGAGGAAGAAAACGTCTGATTATGAACACACACGCACAGAAAAGCTGACCTGGGATCTGTTTTTGAACCCTGTGCTTGAGTAAATGAACGTGTCAGTTGGAAGTGGGTTTGTCCCATCATCTAGCAGAGAGCAGGGAGCTGTAGCTCACTGGTTCCCAACCTGAGTGTCCAGACACCCACTACGGCTTTTAACCAAGCGGGGGCATCAATTTGGGAATGTTACTGCTCCAGGTGGTGCGTTGGTGACAGCGGTGCTGGTGAACGTACCCCTCTGCCGAAGACGATGGCCGCTGGGTTGGAGCTGACGTCAGTGATCACAGCGGAAAGCTCTCGGGCCTCCACCAGCTGATCTCCGCTCTGGGGCAGATGTATCGCAACCAGCTGGAACAACTCTGCACACACACACACAGACACACAAAAGCCTATTACATATTTTACCCAGTGACCTCTTACCCAGTTTCAGCTTCACGCACATTACAGCCCCCATGAGAATAATTTTCAGTGTCTGGCGCCTCCTAGTGGAAACCAAAGACACTAATAGACGGAAACCTCGGTCCACATCCCACATTACTGATTAGGCTCCTCTTTTGGTCTCATGCAGTCAAATGAGCGCACGGCATCGAGTGCTGCTTTTGTTCAGACAGAATCAGCCAACATTAACATTGTCCACCAACATGGGGTCTAATGGATGCTGAGACAGTTTAGGCATCAAGCCAAAGCAATGACCACAATCAGAAAAGATGCCAAACCCACCAGATCTTTTGTCACTATGCATGGGAATAACGATAAAGATGACTCCTTCATGGTTTGCAGATGCGCAGATGGAGTAAATCGGGTATCCGATGACATACGTCTGGAAGAGATCACACAGCTGTCACACATGGCTGCCAGACATCAGAGAAAACACAACACAAACCAGTATCGGCCCACGAGTCCTTCACTCTCACTGAGCATTAAGTCCCACTGACAGCTGTGAGAGACCTCCACAGTAAAGGGGGAGGGTATACTGATACAGGTAAACTGTGACAGGTGCTCACCACGCTCCACCACGAACACCTTCATCATTCTGCTGTTGAATGAATTATGAATAATGTCCCAAAATCAATCAACATGTGCTATGAAATAGATGTCAGAGAATACGAGAATCAAGCCGTACCTTAATAAGGATGCCATCTGTGAAATCCCAAAGTCTGACAGTGCCATCTGCTGAGCAGGAGTAGGCCTGCAACGATCATCACAGGAAATGAAATGTGACAGAAAAACCTTTACAGACAGCAGCTACCCTCAGCATACTTTGAATTCCTTTATTAAACAAACAGTTTACACTACAACAAACAAAAAAACAATACATACATCACAGTACAATGTATTCATCCAGGATTTGCAGGGGTTTGGAGATATTTATGAATATGTAGCTGATCCCACTAAAACAGATCTTAAAGGTTCCTGATTTGTGGTGATCAGAGCAACAAAAACTTCCATCTGAAAACATTAACAGCTGCACACCTTCCTGGATTTGATGACACAATTACTTCACAATCAAAACATATTAAGGGACAGAGTCTCTTTTCTTTTCCAACTTTAAAAAAAAGTTGTTTTCAGTGAAACTTTGGAATATTGAGCCGTAACAATGCAAAGTTAATTATCTTTAATAATTATGAGGAACACCTCATGGCTCTGGTTTCTGTGAATATTTGCTGCTTTTCTCTGCAGTATCTAACCGTAAATTTGACGGATGTGATGTCTGTACCTGCAGGTGGTTGGAGGGTTTGAGCAGCACACCTGTCACCAGGTCGGTGTGTCCCCGCAGGTCGTGGATACACTCCTCTGTGGAGGTGCTGAACACCTTCACACTCTCTCCTGAGGCGCACAGCAGGAACCTGCAGCAACATAAACCGCATCTTTTACACAAGAACTTAACAGTTTAAGGACCAAAAACTGCAATGTTTTTGATACTGTGGGTGAAAATAAAGTTAGAATTACATAAAGCTGGTGTCACTTCTTTGTAAACAGCAACTTACATATCAACAGCTAGCTAGCTAGCTAGCAGCTTGTATGGCTAATGCTAACAGCTAGCGCCGGCTTTAGCTCTCTAGCTGCTAAGAATACGTGAGAATGTCTTCCGCCAAATATTACACGTTATCGGACTGAAAACACACACATACCTTGAATCATTGCTGATGACAGGATCCCTGAAGTTTATTTTGCTGCCTCCTCTGTGAACCACGCGGATATCCCCGTGTTCAACCATGTTTTCACTACATTCAACTTTGACCTGTGACCGCCGTTTCTTCTTCTTTCGGTTTTTTCGTGTTGAACTATAGATGCTTTACTGCCACCTGCTGGACTGGAGTGTCACAGCCAGAATCAGCATTATTGGCCAACCAGGATTTTTTTCGTTGTTTTTGCTTTCAGTGTAGATTACAGAAGAACAATTTACACGAAGACAGAAATAGACACTGAACTAAAAACAAGGACAGTAAAGCTAAATAAAGATAATTAAACATAAACTATTATGTACGTATAAGTAAATGAAAAAAATAAGTGAATATATACAAGAGATAGAAAGTAACAAAGAACATTTATTCAAGTATGTATTAAGTATTTTACTTGAGAATTTCCATTTTATGCTACTTTATACTTGTACTCTACTCTGCTTTCAGGGGGACAATTTGTATGTTTCCATTTTAGTTTTTTAGAGTGAATAATTGAACTTTACTTGATTTGAACTGGAGTGACTTACAGTGCCGTGTTCATTTTGTTCACTGTCACCAAAATGATTTATTCCTGGTATGTCTGGTTTGTCATATCATTGAATTGCTGCAGTTTTCCTCTCAGTAAAAACATGTTTAAAGCACAAATCACGACCTTTAAATCACATTACAGTTGTGATGCTGTCAGTGAACACGAGGCTTCAGGTGTTACTTTAAATGACAAAATCTTTGCAAGTAAATTATCCCTTTATTATGAGGTTTTTGTCATAACTATGAGAAAACATTTGAGTTTTAAATTTCAATTTTGTCGAATGACAGCAATGACGAACTAATTTTTCCACTTGCTTTTATTCCTTAAAAATATGAAAGTTTACTCAAACAAATGTTCCTATATTTCTGACACTGTTCATTTTAAAACACACTGTATTAAAGTAAATTACAGATGTTATTTTTCTAAATTAACTCAACAGGATATAAGAAAATAATAATTCTTTCCCCACTAAAGCAGCAACAAGTCTGATGCCTCATGATTTTATTACTTTACTAATTGAATTAATAAAAATATTTATCCTGCAGCAATAAATGATTTGTAATACTTTATAAATTAACTTTATATCCATCTAGTTTGCTGGATTCCTGTCACATTTAATCTTATTTACTTAACTTTAAATGTTTGTATCTGATGACCAGTTTGATTAAATTTTGGGTCAGAAATGAAGTTTTCTGTAACTGAAATCTAGTTAATGTAGGAAGGAATTCTGACTTTGTTAATGGTGAAAAACAGGAATTCACAATCCTCCCTGCATTGAATCATCTTAAATCAGTCATCTCCACTCTGTGATATCATCTGCACCTTTAGCTGTTACCGGGAAATGGTGCATTGTGACATATTACTGGAAAGAGGTTACCTTATTCCTCCCTCACCGCACACACGAATCACACATGCTGCGTGTGTGTTTGTGTGCGTGCGTGCGTGCGTGCGGTGATTGGATGGGCGGGTTTCCTGAGGCCGGCCCCTGAGGATAAATAGGACCGTTTCCTGGACTGACAGGCGCATTAAAAAACGAAAGTCAAAGAGGGAAACACGTGCACGAGGCGGATGAGAGTGAGTGAGAGGCAGCGCAGAGAAGACTGAGGTAACAAGAAGGAGGAAAAGAGCCACTGGAGACACGGTTACAATCAGTGATATACATGGAATAATGTAAAGAATAAGACATCTCCTCTGCTCTGTGTGTGCTTTCAGTATGAGCCAGTGGAAGCAGATTCAGCAGCTGGAGATCAGACTCCTGGAACATGTGGACTACCTGTATGATGATAACTTCCCCATGGACATCCGACAGGGTCTGGCCAGCTGGATCGAGTCTCAGGACTGGTGAGTCCTGCTCCCTGTGTGTGTGTGTGTGTGTGTGTGTGTGTGACCAGGAGAGTGAGTGAGAAAATGTGATTTTTTTGTAATGCGGGCTGTCATGTAGGACTGTGCAAATTCAAGGTATTTGTACTTCATTTGAGTATTTCTATTTTACGCTCAGAGGCAGATGTTGTGCTGTTACTCGTCTGCTAAAGTGAAGGATGAAGTACTCCTTTATAGAAACTTCTCCTCCTTCTTCAGCTGAATAAACTCTTCAAAAAGCCTCTTGGATCGGCTGAAAATGCATCGTCACAAAGCTGAAAACAGGCAGTTTTTCTGAGCTCATCAGCCTTTTTGGAGATACGTGGTTCTCACAGGATCTTATAGAATATGATGCATTGCTGCAGATTAAACCAGCCAACAGGATTTAAAGGAGTTGAGACATCTACAGCAGTGATATGAATCCACAAACAGCAGATAGAAAAACAGACAGAACATTTTACTACATGAGTACTTTTACTTTGATATTTTAAGACTGCTGATAATACTTAAACACAGTACTTTTACAAAGCAAGGTTTTGAATGCGGGACTTTTACTTGTGGTATCAGTAGTTTCACTTCAGTAAAGGCTCTGAATACTTCTTGTGTGTGTGCGTCCGATCTGTGAGAACAGAAAGAAAAAGTACACAGACTTCAGTTCACTTTGGTCTCACTTACACTTAAATTAAGGGGGCAGATTTTCACTTAATGAAACACAAGTTCACATTCTTACATTAACAGTGGACCAGGTGACTGCGTGCAGTGTGGAAAGTTCCCCTCAGCTCATTGTTCTTCATTGTGCTTCATTACAAATCATCACAGGGCAGCCGGCTGGGTGTGCACTGTTCATGATCTTACAGTTACACTTATACTGAGCTAAAAAACGATGACACACACACACACTCGCAGAATTACTTCATCTCTTGCTTTTGTCTTATGAGCATTGCAGCAGCCGTCTCTCCCTCAGAGCCCGTTCTTGTCTGTTCTTCAGGGACACGGCAGCTAACGACGAGTCCATGGCGGCCGTGCTCTTCACCAACCTGCTGACCCAGCTGGATCGAGCGCGCTCACACGAGCAGAACTTCCTTCAAAGACACAACATGAAGATCATACAGCAGCAGCTGCAGGTGTGTCACGAACCATCGGTGTTATAGCGGCTCTACTACAGCAATGAAAGCGTCTGTTTGCCAGCTCACAGACAGACAGTCTGACGTGCTCATGTTGGTCCTCATGAATAGCATGAATAACCCCAGTGTGCTCTGCATGAGACAGACGGAGACTTCAGAGAGCAGCATGTGCAAAAACCAGTGAAGGTAGCATCAAAACAGTCCGAGGACGGTGTGACTGGATCATGTTGCTGACATGTTTTTGTCCATGCGTATCATTACAGCAGGAGAAGGAAGAACCTCTGACACTGTTGAGGCTTGGAGGGCGGCCAGAAAAAGAGCATAAACGCATGAAAAATAAGAATTTAGAGCATAAAAGGATGACAGAAGGAATTGTTTTGAAGGTTTTACAATTCTGCCGGTGCCTGTGTTTGCAAGGCTTCCACTTGCTTATGAGCCTGTGTAGAAATCTGCCCACATTACAGCAACACATGCACAAACCGTTTCCTTGATCGTGACATGTTGGAATTAAAATTCAACCAGCCAGATGATACTATCATTTAAAATGTCTGCAATAAGCAGAAGTAGCTTTGCGGTCTGTAGCAGATGTGTACTGGAGGTGAGAGGGAAGTAGAACATAATGGCAGTGATACAGGCTTCTATTTTCGTGTTGTTTTTCTGTGTTACCCGAGAGAAGCAGCTGCTGTCTGCCTCTAACAAGTGAAGGGAGTAAAAGCCATCATCATGTGTTAGTGAAGGAGGAGCAGACTCTCCTCCTCACTCTCTGTCATGTCATCATGTTCTGGAGGTAACAGACGGAGCGCTCCCTGGTCCGGGAGCTGCACAGGATGCTTGGTCGAGCTCTGAGCTCACTCGTGAGCCTCAGCACATGAGTATTTCTAGAGAGGCTGCAAACCTTTGCAGAACAAACTCGCGAGGCTTGTACCGCCGCTTCCTCTGTGTGTGTGTGTGTGTGTGTGTGTGTGTGTGTGTGTGTGTGTGTGTGTGTGGACGCTCTCAGAGGAAGCAGCTACTCCTGTGCGGTCGTCAGGCATGTTTGTGGGTTGTTGTTGTTGTTGTTGTTGGAGTTTTGTCTCTTCCACGTTCAAACTGCGGCCGCGGTGGGTCTTATCGCCCACATTCAAGCAGAATCTCCCTGAGGAAAACCCCCCCGGCTCAGCAAACTGCTGCTCTTTATCAGAAACCAGCAGCAGCGGCAGGAGACGTGATGTTTTCCAGAATGCATTTTTGTTGAACAACACGCATCTGCTAACAAGTCAGCTCGTGATTGGCAGCTTTCACATGCTAGATGCTTGTTACTGTAAAGAAAGTGAGAGCGTAGGTGTTTGTTGATGCGTCCTCAGTCATCATCCTGGCAATGATGCTGATGCGTGAAAACTTAGAGGTGGGAGAAAAAGTTTCCTCTTCCCACAGCAGGACTTTTTTTTTTCTCTTTTCTGGGTGGGATTTGAAGGGGCTGATGCAGATCATGAGCGTCGGCCTTTTGATGTACGCTGCCGTGGGCAAGATATTCTCAGACACTCTGGTTTAAAAGAGACCCTCCATCGATTTTACCTGTAAAGGTCAGTTTAGTCACAGGAAGCACGACTCAGCCTGTGGAAACAGTAATGTGGCTCTGAAGAGGCTTTGTCAGGTCTGAGAAAATAACCCTGATGGTACGTGGACGTGATGCTGCAATCCATTGTACTCATAAAACATCCAACAGAGAGCAAACTGACCTTTGACCTCAGTCTGTACTTTATGTCGTTGCTTTGCAGCTGATTTGTGTTCGTCTCTCTCGCCTCCTCCTCCTTTAAATTGTGCTGACACGCTCGTGAAGTTCAGAGATTTGATGTACAAACATGGGTTTGCTGCAGGCGGCCATGTTTTCTCCAGCAGGTGTGCTGCGATGCACATCGATTGGACGTTGGAGATGCAGAGTTGGAACTATTGAGTGTTGGCTTGCAAAGGAGTGCAGCATTATGAAAAGGTGTTGTGGGTGCATTATGGGAAATGTTGGATGAAGGGTTTTTTAGAGCTTAGGGACTAAAAGTCAGTCTTTTCAGCCTCTTTTGTTTACATTTTGTAAAATCTGTCTCATCACGTGAGTCTGTATGGAAATGCATCAATGAACTTTTGGTGTTTATGTTAAACAAATTTCTCCATTAATGAAAACCTGAATATTTAGCAAAAAACAACAAGCCTCTTTTAAGACATCACCAAGTTACAAACAGAAAATCAACAACAGAACATCAAATAATAAAACCAAACGTACTCATATGTGTGAGATGCTCCAAAGAGAAAATCTGGAATAATTCAATCTTCAAATTCAAGTAGCTGCAAATCCTTATTTTCTGCATTTCTTAAATGTATTTTATTATTATTATTTTTTTTTTAATGAATGAGGAACACACCCTTTAATTGTTAGCCAAGATTGAAAGAAACGTTATAGTTACAGGCTATAACGTCCTTGCAAAAATCTGGTCGTACTCCAAATGTCTGTGCACACTTTTGGCTTCATGCCACCTTTACACTTTCACTTTGACTGAAGTCGAGCCTCATTCCTTTACTGTAGCAGCAGCATTTCCAGTAAAAACCTTACAGATCTGTCATCTGAAGAACCATGATGACAGATCTGCGTGATGACTTTCCTCCTCTTCAGGGCTTTGTTTTTTCTGGATGACACCGTGGAAACTTTGCCAAAAAACAGAAACCTAACTCTGCTCTGTCTGTGCAAATATTATTAAAATCCATGTGGGTGTTTCTGTAACCTGGAATATTTTCTGTGTTTGTGTCTGTGTGGCCCCACAGGTGAAATACACGACCAACCCTGCCGTCATGGCGAAGGTTATCTCCACCTGCCTCAGGGAGGAGCGCCGTATCCTCTCCAGCGCCTGCATGCAGGAACAGGTTTGTCACAGTGTGTCCCTCACAGGGGAAGTCCCTCCAGTTCAACAGCTGCTGCTGGTAAATCAAGACTTCTACCGGGAAGACAGAGCTGTGCACATCCCCCACCTTCCCAACCGCTTCACTTTATTCCCGAGAATCAGCGCAACATGGGAAGAAACTCTGATAGCTCACAACGTGCTGCAATAACCATAAGCAGGATAACAGTTTTTGGCTGTAACACAAAATGATGATAAAGCATTGAGAAAACAGACTGGACCAATCAGAGCAGAGAAAGTTAAGAACAATGTGAAAAACATTCAGTTAAGGTTTTTACTTTAATATTGGATCAAAAGGCTGCTTGTGCATCAAAGTCCCTTGTATTAATGAACCCACAAAGAATGACGCAGGAATTAGTGGAGACTAAAAATAAAGCCAAAGGGAGAGTGAAGTTTTTAAAGGGGCTAAGCTGGTGAACCCAGGTGCAGACACAGAGTCAGGTAAGAGGTTTGAGGTCATTTATTGCAGGGCAGACAGAATGGGATATGAGCCTGGCTGAGCCAAGCAGAGGGACCAAGGAGTCTGAAGGCAGAGCGAGGCTGAGGGGATTCAGGTCCTGACAGCTCTCCAGGGGAACTGGATGAGTGTGGATCTGAGACAGGGCGGCGAGACTGTGGCAGAGCAGCAGACCTGAAGCAGAGCCAGAGTCAGGAGCAGCAGGATGGTGGATGAGGCTACGATCTGACTCACAGTGTTTGAAGCCCCACGTCATGTCACATTTATCCAACAGGGTCCGCTGGAGAAGTCAATGCAGAACTCTGTGGCCTTTGAGAGGCAGAAGAACATGGACAACAGAGTTGGGATCATCAGAGGAAGCGTGCAGGTAACTGAAACACACAGACGCTTCAGGTAAACAAAGACATAACTACATCCCATGCATGAAATGAACTTTAAAAAAACTCTGTCTGCATCTAGCTGATGGACCAGGCTGTGAAATACATAGAAGATCTGCAGGATGATTTTGATTTCCGCTACAAGACCCTGCAGTCTCGAGGTGAGTCCTGTTATAAGACAAGCTGTGGAAAAAACTCAAATATTAATTAAAAAGTGTGATTTCATACTAGCGTGGAAAATATCGCACAGCCAGCAACGCCCAAGAATACGCTTTGTGGTTTTGTGTGTCTTAGACTCGACAGATAAGAACTCTGACATGATGAAACAGGAAGTAACAAGACTGCAGGAAATGCTCAACAGGCTCGACTTTAAAAGGAAGGTATGCGTCTGTATCGTCCTGCAGAGCTCTGACATGTGGGACGAGGAAGTCTCTGAGAAGAAAAGTGATAAAACCTCAAAAGTGCACAAATAAATAAACTCACTGCATCGTATAACTTCCCTTTCATAAAGCACCACACCTGTCTGTCACACCTTTGTTAGGAGATCCTATCGAAGATGGATGTTGTGGTCAAGGAGATTGATGACCTGATGACTTCTCAGCTCAACCCTGAGCTGCAGGACTGGAAGCGGAGGCAGCAGATCGCCGCCATCGGTGGTCCGCAGCTCACCGGCCTGGACCAGCTGCAGAGTTGGTAAAAGGCTGAATGTTTGCTGAAATCTTTACGTTCATGCCGATGTTTTCATTAAACATGCTTATATGGTTGTGTATTATAATGAGTCCTACATTTCCCATGATGCAATTAAGAGGATGTTTTTATTGACCCTAAACGCCCAATGTCTCCAGTCTGTCACCAGCTTTGTCACACAAAGCCTTATGCTTTGTTTCCAACATCATCAGCGTCATTTAAGCCGTCACAGAGGACTTCATACTGTTTCCACAGGTTTCAGTCGTCCCCCTCACGATGACTCTACTGACCTTTATGACTGAAATCAGTTACATTCTTCAAAAGTGGACCTGAAACCTACAAAACTTGTGGGTCGACCTTCAATAGCTGCATTTACGAAACGCTTTTTCCACCAATAATCAAAACAAAAAACAACTTGATCAGAATAAACTGACTCATCTGATGAATTGTTTGAAGGAAATGAGTTAATTCTTTAACTTATCTGAATCAAGCGCACCCACGAGCGATGATAACCCAGGTCAAACAGCAGTACACTTCAGTGTACTACAAATTATTACAATATAATTGTACTTCAGGTGTGTTTTGAATGCTCATGAATCCTTTTGTGAGGTCATGACTTAACTTTTTACTTCATTCGCATTTTTTTGTTTGTTTGTTTGTGCACTACTGTCATTTATGACCAAATGCCTACAAAAATAAGCTGTACTTTGTGTTTTGTGCTAATTAGCAAATGTTAGCATGCTAACACACTATGCTAAGGTGAAAACAGTAAACATTGCACCTGCGGTACATGAGTGTGTTAGTATTGTCATTGTGCATATGTTAGCCTGCTAATCTTAGCATTAGCTTAACGCACTGCTGTGCATAGGCAGAGCCCCACAGAGCTGCTAGCATGGCTCCTGTTAGCTCAATGTAGGTGAAAACAGTAAACATCGCACCCGTTTTACATCAGTGTGTTAGCGTTGTCATTGTGCATATGTTAGCCTGCTAATGTTAGCATTAGCTTAACGCACTGTTGTACGTAAGCAGAGCCTCACAGAGCTGCTAGCATGGCTTCTGTTAGTTTGATGTTTGAGATTTGTGTACTGGGAAGCAGACGAACGGAAATCCATTCATGCTTATTTCATTTAGCACATATATAAGTGCTTAAATAACTTTTGTAAAACACAAAAACCTCAGCGCAGTCAGTGTCACTCAGTGTAAGTACATTAGCCTTATATGATGCTAACAGATTTTTGGCTCGAGAGCTCGGTCAAACTCAGCTCTGACTGTCATCGTTTTCAGCGTGAATTCAGCATAACATAATAGGTAAACATAATATTTCCTCATTTTCCTCTCAGGTTTACTCTGACGGCTCAGAGTCTCTTCCAGATCAAGCGTCAGCTGGACAAACTGGGGGAGCTGATTGTGAAGGTCACCTACGAATGCGACCCAATCCCCCTGCAAAAACCTCAGCTGGAGGAGCGAGTCAAATACCTCATCTACCACCTCATCAAGAGGTACCACCCAAAGTGGCACACATGCAGTGACAGAGCTGATTTTTTTTTATTTCCGTTTCCAAGAAAACACAGAGCTAATTTCCTTTCATAAATACGTGCAGATCGTACACGAGAGGCTGCCATGTACAAGCTGCTTCCTCCTGTACCAACGGTGCATTAGAAAAATAGAAAGGCTCTAAATAAGCCGACGAGAGGCCTGAAGGAGCTGCAACAGGCTTGAGCAGTCAAGTGTCATGAACATGGTGAAAACTGTACAAATCATAGGATGTGTGCTTTGTTCTCAGCTCATTTGTGGTGGAGAAGCAGCCATGCATGCCCACACACCCACAGAAACCCCTCATCATCAAGACAGGGGTGCAGTTCACCACCAAAGTCAGGTATTTCAAATCTCCATCTTCACTTATCTGAATTCTGACGTTTTATTTGTTTAATTTATTGTTGGTTGGTGAAGAAAATGGAGGTAATATTGGTTGAATTAAGCATTTTTGCTGCTCCTGATTTGTCCCAGACTCCTGGTTAAACTTCCAGAGGTGGATTATCAGCTGAAGGTGAAAACGACGTTTGACAAGTGAGATATTCATGTTTAAATTACAAATAAGAGTCAAATCCTTCTAATGAATTTGTCTGAGGGCTAAGCTTACATATATATATATGTTTGTGTGTGTTTGTGTGTCTCTAGGGACCTCCCCCCGGGCAGAGTGTGAGTACAAACACTCACGTTGCAGGATGTACTGTGATGTTTAATTTTAGCAGTGATAACAGCAGCGTAGCAGCAGCAAAC
Organism: Chaetodon trifasciatus; assembly: GCA_037975065.1. Classification (NCBI taxonomy): domain Eukaryota; kingdom Metazoa; phylum Chordata; class Actinopteri; order Chaetodontiformes; family Chaetodontidae; genus Chaetodon; species Chaetodon trifasciatus. The sequence continues at coordinate 398,443 of JBBMOE010000006.1, forward strand.
GTTACCCAACATCAGTGCACCGCCTCAGGAAGCGCCTCAGTCCAGAAGGCCACAAATCAGTTTGGAGGAAAATGAAAGAAGAATTTATTTTGTTGCTTAAAACACAAACATTACAATAAATTCAACTTTCTTTTGGCTCATTTTTCTGTAAATTTTGAGCTGTTTTCCACATTTACTGCAGGCCAGAATACTCCTGATACTGAATATTTAGCTGGAGATTCAGTCCAGTTTTTTTTACAGTTAAAGAAGGTTAAAGAGGAATTAAGTCTGAATTATCATCTAACTGGATCTTGGTTGGATTTGACAAATCGTTGTTTTTCCCTCAGAAGTCGTCAGTTTTTCATCCTGACTAACAACACTAAAGTTATGGACATTGAGGATTACTCAAACGGCTGCCTGTCAGTGGAGTTCAGACACCTGGTGAGAGTTCTCTCTTTTATTTATTTATTAGGACAGCACACGTTAATCCACATGTCTGTGAATGTGTCAGTGTTAGCCAGCTGGCTAATTTTCAACTGCAGTCCTTAAAGTATATTTCTGATGCTCGTACTTATGTACTTTTACTTCAGCTTTTGAACACAGGTGTAAATTTACACTGTGGTATTGCTGCTTGTACTTAAGTCTGAGTACTTCCTCCACCACCGGCCAGCTGACGTTGAGTTTGTATCTTACAGCAGCTGAAAGAGAAGAAATATATTAACGGCACAAAGGGCAACGAGGTAAGAAATGTGCCACAGAATACCAATGCCAGAATAAAAAAGTTGCCTTGTTGGTCATTGTGAGCTAGCCAGTGAACCTCAGTGTTCATAACGGCGAGCTAAGAAGGCTGAACTCTGAAATGGATGCATGTCCCGTGTGCTTGGCAGGGTCTGCTCTCTGTGACGGAGGAGCTCCACTCTCTCAGCTTTGAGGCTTGCTTCACGGTGCAGGGCCTCACCATCGATCTGGAGGTCAGAGGCAGTGGATATTTCACTTGATGTTTGGCTGTGTGTTGCTGTTTTGTGCTGCAGCTTGTGTGTGTGAATTCTTCCAGACGTGTTCTCTGCCGCTGGTGGTCATCTCCAACGTGAGCCAGCTGCCAGGAGGATGGGCCTCCGTCATGTGGTATAACCTGCTGACCGATGAGCCCAGGGTGAGCGAACACACTTTTTAAAGGTGTTTTAAAATGCTAAGTGCTTCATACATCTAACTAAACCTGGTGCAGGTGTCTAATACAGCAGTCCTGAATGAATCCCACGGCCTCCGAGTGCAGCCGATTCATCTCTATGGTTGTTTTGGAGGATGTAGATTGTGGTGTGGTTGAACTGCATGGCATCGTATCATGACGTGTTTTCAAAAACCACTTCCACATCCCCTCCTCTTACCTTTTCTGCAGAACTTGGCGTTCTTTGGTAACCCGCCTCGGGCCACCTGGAGCCAACTCTCTGAAGTGCTCAGCTGGCAGTTCTCCACCTTCGCTGGTCAAGGCCTCAACAAGGAGCAGCTGAGCATGCTGGGAGAAAAGCTTCTCGGTATGTTTGGCCTTTAGCTTTCAAACTGCATGGTGTTTTCAGATTCCAGGATGACTGAAACAAAAGAAAATACTGGACTGAGGTGGCATCAAACAGCGTCTTACACCTGGAGACTTTGCATTCAGACTAGCTGAAAATGTGCGACTCAGTGGTGTTTTAGCTGAAGTTCTGAGCTACTGGCTGTTTGCTTCTTCAGTAGAGTCATTTGTGCCTTTTTCTGGATTTGTTTGCAGGTCAACTTGCCTCCTGCAATGATTATCAAGTGTCCTGGTCCAAGTTCTCTAAGGTGAGTGCCTCATCTCCAGTATGACTGCACCATCTAGTGGCCAATGAAAAAGCACGCTCTGTGCGCCGTGCTGCACTGTTGACCCTGGACCTGTCATATATATAGATACCCTTAACTCCATATCTACATTACTTAAAGGTCTCATTGTGCCGTTTCTATGTGTTGTACGTCCTTTAAGGAGAATATTCCAGGAAAGCCCTTCAGTTTCTGGATGTGGCTGGACTCCATCCTGGAGCTCATCAAGAAGCACTTGCTGCCGGTCTGGAATGAGAAGTAAGCCTCATGTTATCACCGTCCACACCTCTCAACTGCCCTGATAAACCTCTGCTAAGCGTCAGGACAGCTGGTCTTAGGATATTACCATGATTCACTGGACAAGCTTAGTCTACTGAGGCACTGGATTCACACCCATGACAGATGTGGGACCAGTCGTTGGTGCTGTTTCTTGAAGTGAAGATCGCCCTTTCCAAAAATCAGTCAAAAATGCTGTTGTCACTTTGTAGGAGAAGAACTGTAAAGCTTAAAGAAAGAGTTGACATTTTAGAAATCGCTCTCAGGCCTGCAGCCGTTAGCATAGCTTAGCATAAAGACTGGACATGTGCAGCTAGCCAGGCTCTGTTTGAAGGTAACAACTGCCGACCAGCACCTCAATAACAAACAGGTTGTCTCCTCTTGGACGTGACAAGTTTGCCAGTGTTTCATAAAGTCTGGAGTACTCGGGCATAAACATACTCTTTGCCTTATTTTTATTATCCAGGTTTAAATAGTCTGTAAAAGGTACCACAAAAGACAAACACAGCTTAGCCGGTGCATGTCACTGTAAAAAATGTCAGCAGAAGAAGCAGAAAAACGTTAAGCTCTTCTCTTGTACCGCCACCACCCATGCAGTTACATCATGGGCTTCGTGAGTAAAGAGATGGAGCGAACTCTGCTGAAGGACAGAGAGCCGGGCACCTTCCTGCTTCGCTTCAGCGAGAGCCACCTGGGAGGAATCACCTTCACATGGGTGGAGCACAAGGACAACGGTGAGGTCTCTCTCAGATACCCAGTTTTCATCAAGGTCTCAATGCCAGGTGGGTCTGTGGTTAGTTGATCCGATGCTGCGCTTCGCTAACGGTGACTTTTTCCAACAGTCGTCAAGTTCAACTCTGTGGAGCCCTACACTAAAAACCGGCTTAGCGCTCTGCCGTTTGCCGACATCATACGAGACTACAAAGTGATCTCAGAGGGGGTCGTCCCCGAGAACCCGCTCAAGTTCCTCTACCCCGACATCCCCAAAGACGAGGCTTTCGGACGGCTCTACAACAGCCAGCCCAGCAAAGGCACGAGTTCGAAACCGTTTCTTCATGCAGACTTCATGTTTTTACTGTTTGTCTGGAATCTTTGCTGGCTGACTGCATTGTAGGCTGCAGCGCTGATCTCTGTCTCTGTTCAATTTCCAGTCCATCCATACATACCGTCGACCCTGATCCCCATCTCAGAACTGCAGTGAGTTCATTTGAAGACCTCTACCACGTTTGTTTTTGTCTATTTATTATAAATTTTGCCCTTAAAGCTTAAACATATATAGCTCGTGTTGCAACTCAAGAAAAGAAGAAAATACAGCATCATGAGACACGCTGCGTAATGTTTGAATGGCTTTGAATGAATTCCCACTGATGAGACGCCGTCCCTTCACTTGTGTTATCTCTCTTTCTCTGCCGCCTCAGCCCTAACGCGAGCAGCACGCCGCCTCCCTGTCAGTCTCCTGAGCCGCCGATGACTCCTGGAGAGTTTGACATGCTCAACGAGCACCTGTGCTTCGACATCGACACCGTGAGTGTGCATGCGTCGCTGTTTGGTGGACTGTATCTGTAATATTCTGTATTTTTTCTTGTTTTAAGAAGAAAATTAGTATTCTGGATGACTTTTGAACAGATTATTTCCTGGGAATATTTCATCGGAGATCAGTTTTCATATATTTTTACATTTCTCTGTCTTGTTTTATGTTTTTTTTTTTTTTTTTTTTAGCCATCATTCATACTTAATAGGCTGTTCTTCTATTAGCTCTTTGGTTTCTTTTAACTGAGAACTGAGAATTTGTTTAAGTTTGTATCTTAAATAATAACCTTAACTTTAAAAATAACCATTTAATTTAGTTTATTGACAGAAATGAATGAAATGCTGAGATACAGGCTGACTGTATATATTTTTTTAAATGGTCACATACTCACCATTAGTCATTATAAAGCACTTAAGTGTGAGGGTTAGGTTATTAAGATTGTAATTCATATACAACAGTTTCCTTACTTACTATCAATAAATTACACATTTCGGCTAAAATACGTAAAATGAATAATAGCACAGCGTATGTTAACAGGCTGTGCTAAAGCTGTGTGGCAATGCTGTATGAAAGATGACAGTGTTATTACGTTAGCATTAGCAACATCCATTAGCATGTAAGAAATATTATGTTAGCATTACTCTGCTGCTATAATGCCATTCTCCTCTTTGTTTTGAGGTCGTCTGTCTGTATGTTCTGCTGCTAATGCTGCTCTCCTTGTTGTTTTGCAGATGAGCTCTCCATATTCAGAGTAAAGCGAGATGAGACATGCAACACTTCGCTCAAAGCTTCCTCGAATCATTCCTAACAGAGCTTTCACTCTGGCCTGAGGCCAGTCTGCCATCAGTGTCCACATCTCGATTGTAATAAAACCGAGTCTGCTGTGTTTAGAGAGGTTTCTGTGGCTGTGTTGGATTCATTACCGGAGCTGTTCTTTACTGTTTTTTAAAATATATATTCAGAATTGTTCTAAAATTGCTCTTGTCTGTTTTTATTGTTGGTTTTGAGTCAGTTACAGTGTTGACATTGGCTTTCTGCCCTAATTTCTGCATCAGCTGCGCCACTCTCTCTCAGTTCCTGCCAGCAGCTGAAGTTTCATGGTGCTTACACAAGGTTCTTTCTTCTTTGTGCTGCTCAAACACTCACCCACACTATCACCCATTCAGTCCTTCAGGGTTAACTCATCTGCCACCAGTAGACCATCATGAGGCATCTTTGTAATACTTGCTGGCTGTAACAGCTAAATTTCCCCTGTGTGGGATCAATAAAGTCCTATCTTATCTTATGACATGTTCTACAGATGACTTTGTAGCACAGCAGAAGTTTATATAGCTTTTATTTTGAAAGCAGCCGGAAATGAAACGCCTGTAGCGCAATGCGTTTATTAATACATGCCGGTGCAGCGTTCTCCGAGAACCACGTGATTCTCGGGGAATCGAGAGTGGGTGGACGTGTTGTGGTTTTTCTGTATATTTTTTTAGGTCATAAACCAGGTGGCACTTACTCTTTGTGACACTCTGAGCACACCCAGTAGGGTTAATGTCAGTACAACAGCTCTGCAATCAGAGCCAGCCAATGGGGACAGACTGCACCTTCAGCCCCCACCTGTCCTCACAGGCCATGACAGCCATCTCTGAAGGATGGGGGGGAAACACATCAAAAACACAAACGTGAAGAAGAAAAAGAACCCTAAAGAAAACAGAGAATTCAGCTTTTAACACATTTTAACATATGATATTCAGATTATGGGTCATTTATTAAAGCTGTAAAAGCAGGAAACACAACAAAGTCACATTACCTATTAATGCTACTGCTAACGTGTTACTTAAATCAAAGTACTGAAGTATTAAAACGCACTCAAAGTATCAAAGGTGAAAGTATTTGCCTCCTGCGACTGATAATGTCTGACTGTTCAGTCAGACATCGTTAGACTGTTAAAACTGATGCATGGATGTGTTTTATATGAAGTTTGGTTTATTCTGGTGATTTCCAACCTAGAGGTCAAGACCCACCCCTAAAGGGTCAGCAGATAAATCCAGGAGGTTGAGATGAGTGATGGCAGAAGAAAGAAGAGAAGACAAACTTCTGCTACACAAATTTGTTTTCATATTTTTCATGCTTTTCTCTAAATACTTGCTTTTTTGTATCTAAAACGAGGGGAATCAACCACACGCTGCTGCTTTGAAAGAGGTCACACCAAACCACAGGTGTAACCTCTGAGAGTGCCTTTTATTTAATCATCGTGATGTTTTTTAATGACAAATCTTCATGTGAAAAGTAACTCCGGCAGTCAAACGCCATAAATGTAGGTGAGCAAAAAGCACGCTCATAAAATGGAAATACTTTTGCAATAACATCGAAACTGTACATTACAGAAAATATGTGTGGACTGCAGCCATGTTTTTCATGTCATTCGTTAACATGTGCTGTAACCTGTGCTTCTCCTGCTTTGACACGTTGGAAACGGACCGTGCACAGACATGGAGGGTTAAACCTGTAATGTTCGCACAAACACTGAGCTTTGGGGTCTTGCGTTGGACCGTCCGTTAAGTCAATCCGACACCCCCCGGAAAAGAAACCGGCTGGAGAGCATTTCGCCAGAGGCAAGCCGTTGTGGACTCACAGGAACTCCTCAGTGGAAAAACACCGCTTGCCTTTTAGTATTTCATAAAGACGGAAACTCAAAGCGTGTACCCACCGGCTGACTTGACGGCGCTCGTCGGAACGGTTTCTCGAGAATCACGTGGTTTGTGGGCGCGTCGGTAGCTATAAGAAGCCTCCCCTTCTTCCTGTGAGGCAGTCAGACTTATTACAGTGTTATCAACTCATCTGAAGACAACGACGACGACCGGCACACGGTAGGCCATTATGTGACAACACGTAGAAGAAAAATACTTTTAATTATGTGAACGTTTTCGCGTTAAGGTGCATGTTGGATTTTCTTTTAACAGTAGTACAACAGTAACAGTAGTAGTATTTGCATAAATTGTACTTTTAAATTAGCCAGTAGAGCTTTTATTTTCATACTCATACGCTGCTTGTAATATGACAGGATCCTTGGTGACTTCTGTCAGTGATGGTTTTCAGACCGGTCCCTTGTGTTTGCAGATGGCCCAGTGGCAGGAACTGCTGAGGCTGGATTCAGCGCTCCAGGGCCGGGTGAGGCAGCTGTATGAGCGGAGGTTCCCCACGGAGACCCGACACCACCTGTGCGCCGTGATAGAGAGCCTGGACTGGTAAGAGGCTGATGAGGTCCAGCAGTCAATATATTGTCTTTGGACTGTTTTCAGTTTATATGTCAAAAAGGATCAGCAAACTATCACTATTTAATTAACACAACACAGATTTTATAAACCTTTTTTGCATGCAAACATTTTAACTAGTGAAGTAACCAGAAACTAAAGCTGTGCCGACGTTGATCCTGTCGTACGAAGCGTGCCCTCATCCAGCAGACTGATTGACCCCTGAGCGAAGGTGTTGTTGTTCTCTGTTCTTCTGTCAGGGATTCGGCTGCTGCGGATGGAAATAAAGCCAGCGCTTGTTTCCAAGCACTCGTGGCGAATTTGGACGAACTGTGGAACCGTTCTGTCCTCGAGAACAACATTTTGCAGGGACCTGATTTTCCAGGGATGAGGGACTACTTGCTGGTGGGTCAGACGCGCCGTTACGCCAACTGAACATGCAATAAAGGTTCAGCATTTAATTTAGACGCATCTTCATTTCTTTTGTTTTCCTTTTTCAACTTAGAGACACTTTCAAGCGGAGCCGCAGAGCTTGGCCGTTATCCTTTCTGAATGTCTGAAGGAGGAACTGAAAATCCTGGCTTCAGCCTCTGAGTCACAGGTGAGTGAACAGCATAGTGCGCTCCCAAAAAATGATCAGGTTTTATTATTTTACTCCTGCTCTGAAGGTACACAGCTCTCAAAATGAGGTCCGTATTACTGTACGACGTCTGCTGTTGTCAGGGTTGCAGCGGTCCAATCGTGGAACAAAAATGGGGACACTTGGACAACAAAGTCAACGAACTGAAGAGACAGACTTCGGTAAACTCTTTCTTTCTGATCACACAGTAGTTTGCTGGCTAGTATTCTGAGGCATACTTTACTGAATTTGTGAACTCGAATGCAGGAGGTAAAGAAGGAAATCAAGTCGCTGGAGGCCCTGAATGAAAAGCTTGAGTTCATACAGGAGAACTGGCAAATCAAAGGTACGACGGGAGACGCCAGGTGATGAGTTCGGTGTGTTTGTGCGTCACTTATGTCTCATATTTGTCATTACCAGTGGAGCAGCATGTTGGATTGGCCACGTCCCAAGCTCTCGTGGAAGAGGAATGTCGTAAGAAGGCCAACTTTATCAAACAAACAAAGCAGGTACTGTAGACGCAAACTGGCAAACCGCCGTTATTAAAGCGTTTTCCATGTTTGGTAGTTTAAAGGAAAAATTACGCCGTGAATTAACTTCCTGCTCAGAACGCCTGCTGCGTCTTCTTTGTCGTGCAGGTGTTGCTGCAGCAGATAGTGAACATTTTAAAGCTGGCAGAGGAGACTGTGGCGACTCTCACAGATGTGGAGCTGCCTGAGTGGCAGCGCAGGCAGCAGCTGGCCTGCATCGGGAGTCCGGCTGACGCCTCTCTGGACCACCTCCAGAAGTGGTGAGGGTCATCAGCGCCGCCCTGGATTTTCAGCTTTGTTAATTCTACATGTCTGACTCGGTGTTTCGTCCTCTGCGCAGGTTCACGTCTGTGGCGGACGTGCTCCTACGGGTACGCGAACAGCTGCAGAAAGTGCGAGACCAGAACAGCCGATACAACGGCGTGGACGCCTCCGACCTCTGCGCTCCCATGGCCGAAATTGAGAAATTTGCACTGTGCTTGCTTGCGAAACTTGTTGCAAGGTGAGACATCGCGTGATGAGACCTTTGACTGTTCTACACGACACACACCCTTTCGTACTGTTGACGTTTTGCTGTGATCTCGCTCTGCAGCGCTCTAGTGGTGGAGAAACAGCCCGTCACGTTGAGTTCACTTCACCGGCCTCTCGTGCTGAAGACCGGGGTGCGTTTCACAGTGACAGTCAGGTGAGGCTGCACCCAGCACGCCGCCGCCGCCGCTCTGCTGGATGTTCATGGTAGCTACGACAGAGCTGATATGTCTGAAGACTGTGGAGTGAGTTCACACTGTGAAAAGAGGCTGTTGTAGCATGCCGGTTTGTGGAGGATGGCAGCTGTCATATTAATGACGATGGCGTCCTCTGGACACACAGAGTCACAGCATAGAGACTCTAAAATCACTCCTATAGCACAGTTCATGTATGTGCATTCTGTCTGAATGCTCATTATGTTCTATACAAGCGTTGCTTCTCCATTGAATTGTTAAATATGAGCTCTGGAGCCACGAGGAGTTAAAGCAAGTCATAGTGGTGCCTTAAATCTCTGCCAGAGCTCTTAAAGTCAGTGTGTGATTCTTCTCTTCTCAGGTTCTTAGCAAACCTCCCCGAGTTCAAGTGTCTCCTCAAAGTCAAACCTGTATTTGACAAGTAAGTCAAGGAAAGCTTCGGTCTCAGTCACTGACGTGCTACTTTATTATCTTCCTTTATTTCTTCCATGTTTTGTGTTTTTTACTGAAAAACTTACTTTTTTTGTGTCCTAAAAATCAGGGATGTGGAAGAAGCCAAGACAGTTAAAGGGTGAGTGAAACGTGACGCTTTGACCTGCAGAAGAGTGCCAGCTGTGCGTGCCAATCTCTAAATTCGAGAGGGTAACGGGTGTTTCTGAGGAGACGAACTCAGGTGTGGTGTCGTTGCAGGTTCCGTCACTTTGACTTCAGCACAGGTGACTGTAAGGTGTTGGACGTGGACACGGCAGGTGGAGGCTTGGTGGCAGAGTTTGGTCACATGGTATGAAAGTCACTTTGTTGTGCAGCAGCTTTGTGTTTCATGGACAGCACGTGTTTAGTAATATGACTGCATTCTTTATTTCAGTCACTCAAGGAAATAAAAGCAAGGAGCAGAGGACCGTCTGAGGTAAGAGGAGACCCTCAGTGGGCCGACGTGCGTGAACAAAAGCAAAAGAATATTTTTTTTGGTTGTGTCGTCCACATTTCAGGTGCAGGTGGCTCTGAGATAAATCTGTGTTAAATAATGACGATTATAAAACGGAAAGGTGAAATCCGGCGATCTGATTGGCTGATAACTGTGATATAATGAGCGTATACCACAGCTGCTGTTCTAAAAAGCCTTATCACAGCATATCACTCCGCTTCAGGGAAGCAACAATGTTTCCATGGCAACAACCAACCGTTACAGTACGCAGCAAAAAGTAGCCGGTTTTGATTTTTCTTTTTTAAGGCGTTAACAACTTTTAAACGTGTTCACGGTCAACTTTGATCTCCGGGGAGGGCTAACGATGGATGAGTGGATTGAGGAGTGCCTGTCTCTGAAAAAAAAAAAAGCCGAACAAAAGACGACATGCGGAGTCTGCTGCGTCTCCAGGCGCCCGCCGCGATGTCACATGATCACTCAAAGCTAAAACTATTAAAAAAAACTCTCTTTCATTGAGGTTTTGGGTGGATTCTTCCGGACCACTCGCTCACAGTTAACTGCGGGGGGGCCTCGCATGTTTACGTTACGGGGCTGATTGTCAGAGAAGCAACACTGTATCCATGACAACAGACTGTTACAGTAGGTCGCAAAAAGTTACTGCGGTGTTTTGACGACGCTAACAAATAGACTAAATTAGTTGAATTCACGTGTTTAAGGTTAACTTTCACCTCCAGTTCGGTTAACAATGGTAGAGTTGATTGAGCAGTGACTTCCTCCCGAAAAAAAGGCGAGGAGTAGACGACACGCAGAGCTAACGTACGGCGAGGTGGGACTATTTTTTTCACAGCGGGGCTATTTTATTAGATAATATGTATTTCTGTTTAATTAAAAACTACGTGAAAATTATTGTGTATTCCTCTTTCATATTGCCATTACTGGTAACCGTTTTATAAAAGCAATACATCACTCCAGTCCGTGATATACGCTCATTATAGCACGCTAAGGGGTGTTCTTCGCCTTAGCGTGGTGATGTATTGTCGTGATGTGTTGCTTAATGGCGCTACAGTCAGGCAGAGGTTATGTTTGAAAAGGCTTTTGGAACAAGATTGTGTGATTATTGCAGAGGTAGTAATCTACATTTCCCCTGAACTCCTCTTCCTCTTCACTGTAAGGAATGAGCCTGAGTCACTTCACTTTCTTAGACTTTTGTAACTGTCAAACACGTCAGCTGGTGAGCACGAAGTTTCCACTGACGAGGCTGTGAGAACCACAACACGGGCTCGTTCAGATGAACGCTGGCGCTTGACCCCATTTGAAGGCAGCCACGCCAGCAGCACAGGCGGCTAACATTTGCTAATTAGCAGAAAAGCCCAAAGTACAGCTGAGGCTGATGGGAATGTCAGCAGTTAAACCAAAGACACCCTGAGCAGCTGTCCGGTCCATCCCATAGTTCAGATATTTCTGCACTAAAGCCTGCTGTGCTCATGTTAGGAAAGCATTTCAGCACTAACTTCTCCTAAAACCTAAAAGTCTCCTTCCTCCTCACCAGAATCGTGTGGGAGTCACTGAGGAGCTCCACATCATGAAGTTCGTGGCCAGGTTTCAGTACGCCGGAGTGGACTGTAGCATCGAGGTGAGTGCAGGTCACCCAGCTCAGGTTTCACCTTCTGTCTGAGCTTCAGAGGCAGCTGTTCAGTCGCAGAGACGTGTCCGCCAGGCGGCTTACTGAATGGTTTCCTCCTCCTGTGTTGGTCCAGGCCAGCTCCCTGCCTGTGGTCGTGATCTCCAGTACCAATCAGGCCACCAGCGCCTGGGCCTCCGTCATGTGGTTCAACATGCTGTCCACCAGCGAACCGAGGGTCAGTTCAGCTTCTCCATAAAACACATCCACGCGGCCGCACCTCCGGGTTCATGCTTTTAATTTGAAGGTTTGAAGAAGCGCCATTGAGAGTTTGTGTCTTTGCTCTGCAGAACCTGTCGCTGTTCGCCGACCCTCCTCCGCTCACCTGGAGGCAGCTGTCACAGGTTCTGAGCTGGCAGTTCCTCTCCGTTGGCCAGCGGGAGCTCGACGAAAACCAGCTCTCGATGCTGAGGGACAAAATAGTGGGTGAGTGTTCGACTCCCATGACGCTGAATGGTGTCGCTTTGAGGCCGCTTGTACTGAAGAGTTCACTCATGCAAACTGTTCCTCGCAGACGATCCCGATGACCTCGTTCACTGGAGCAAGTTCTCAAAGGTGAGCGTCGAGCGCGGTTCTCGTTGTTACTGTGCAGAATTAGTGAACCTGTAGGTTGATGTTTGCTCTGCTGTGTGGACAGAACGAAAGCGTCTGGATTTGGATCGAGGGAATCCTGGATTTGATCAAGAAGTACTTGGCGGACCTTTGGCGGGAGGGGTAAGACGAGCCGCCTCAGCGGCGTTTTACTGTTGGCTCGATTTGATCGCGAGAGAGCGGCGTCCGCGCACCAGCTTCAGGAAGCTCTGTGTGTTTCAGTCTCATCATGGGGTTCGTGAGCAGGACCAGGACTCGGACCCTCCTGCAGGAAAAACAGACCGGGACCTTTCTGCTGCGCTTCAGCGAGAGCAACAGAGACGGAGCCATCACCTTCAGCTGGGTGGACCACTCCAACGGTGGTGTGTTTCTGCTTCGCTATGAAAAAGCACAGCGTCTGTACTTTGACATATCGCTCACCTCTCTTCCTGTGTGCTTCCCCCGCAGAGACCTACGTGCATTCAGTGGAGCCCTACACCAAGCAGGAGCTGTCAGTCATGTCTCTGCCAGACATCATTCTCCACTACAGCCTGAGAGCCCAGAGGACCATGCCCAGGAATCCTCTGCTCTACCTGTACCCAGACATCCTGAAAGACGCCGCCTTTGGACACTACTACAAGATCTCTGGTACTGTCTCCTGCCTGACTTTCCCCGAACGTACTTTATTAATCACCCAGCAGGAGACGAGGAGGAATGTACCGCAGATTAAACGTGTTGACGGTGCACTGGTCCGACCTCCTCCTCGCTCTCCAGCTGTGGGGATTTTTAATGTTTATGTCGCCATTTCAAACGATGCTGAGCTCGTCCACTTTGAGTCAGCGTCGTGTGCCGTAACGACCTCTAACCACCTCTGTTCCCGCAGCGATGTCGGCGCCTAAAAAGGTGGTAGACGGGTACGTCAACAGAACGCTCATCCCCGTGTCAGTGTGAGTGAGACGCTAACGGTCAAACACACAAGACAGCAGGAATCGCAGCTTCTTCGTCGCCTTCCCTCAGTGGTCGCCTTCATTTTTGTGTGTGTTTTTTTCTGCAGCTATCCAACGCCACCTCCGTCTCCACAGAGGGAGATTCAGACGATGGACGTGGACACGGACATGGACAAAGACTTAACTGTGAGTTTCACTCTTCTTTTTCCACTAATGCTCCGCTGACTTTAGCAGAAACATCAGCGCAGCTTTACAGGATACAGACGCTTTGATTTGTTTCTTCCTTGTTGGTGCAGACTAGCCAGATGCTTCAGGAACTCTTCAGTGACATATTCGATTTGTGGACGCCGTATCAACAGACGCAGGGCAGCTACATGGACCCCAGCAGCTCCTGAAAACACCAAGAATGTAATAAAACGGTGATCGATCGAGTATGAGCGTTACGCTGTAACATTCTGCTGAATGTGTGTGTAAAATGTTGAAAACTGATTTTTTTTTACAGCACTTGTTGATGTTGCACTTGATGTTTTTGTATCCAGTTGAATGTTCAGGTGAAAAACCTGCTGCTGCAGGTAAAAATGCGATGCTGGACTGCACACCTTCTTTACTTTTGTTTATTAAAATAAACACATCTGAATGCATTCCAGTGCCCAGAGGAGTCACACCTGTGTTATACAGTACTGAACACACCATAACTTTATTTATACTGAGAGGAGGACAAAGACGTTCAGTGGCCTCGTGTGCGACTGCTCGTTTTGTGTTGTTCCCGTAAGCGTCGCTAACGGATGACCTGACGAGTCTGAAGTACAGCCGACACTTTAATCTTTTGTAAAGATGAACTTTGAATGTTCTTCAGCCTTCGAACGACTAATAAATGACTGACAAAGCGTAGCCTCAACGTTGGACTAATGCAAACCCATTTTTCATTTGCAAAGATCTAAAAAGAGCACAAAAAGCATATTTCACATTTAAAATGTTTACGTTAACAAACTCTACCCTGAATCTGTGTCATGGGCCTCAGTTTTTTTCTCATGCACAGAACATATTTAATCCTGTAGAAATCTGACGGGGACGTCGGTGCCTGCATGTCGTTTACAGCATGAATTAAAGTATTTTCGGACTCATCAGGTCGTCTGTTGCTGACTTCTGGGACTCCACAGAATATCTTATCCCGCCTGCATGAACTCTGCGTCTGCTCCTTTGGTCACAACTTTTCAAGATCACACACACACAATCACAATTTAACCAGTCGAGCTAATGCTGAATAAACTCTATGTAAAATATATAGATTTATATATATACTGTATATATGTTAAACTCCAGTTTACAGGAAGTACAGCGCTACAGTGAGACCATGAAAAACCGCCACTTTGGAATGTTTTAGCACGACCTGAAGCCCGAGCGTTAACACGTTTAGTTCAGGTTACAGTATTTGTGCAGGATGCATTGTTCTTAATTATACTGTCTTCCAGGATGGAGGACATGTCGTGGAGGACACATTCTTACAGTACATTCAGAGACTTTGATTTGGACTGTGTGCACAGGAGACTTATCAATTCAGATTGATAACTGTCATCATCTAAAGGTTCAACTGTTCTGTGCAGGAAACCACAAAATGTGACGCTCTTGTGTGATCAATTAGCAAAAATATATATTCTGGAGCCATTTGAGAGGGAATTTGTTTGTTTCCACCTGCTTAAGAACATAATCTAAAAGTCTAAAACTTGCCTTCATGGCAGATTACTGAATGAATTGTACACTTTAAAAAGCCTCTCAGTGGAATAAATACACGTCGCTTCTACTGCGAGAGAAAAGTACATTCAGAGTCTCTCAGCGTGACGAGAGGCTTCAGAAAAAGTCAGAGCGAGCTGGTATGAGGAGACCGGACGGGCCTCAGTACGTCTACACGTTTACACAATCAGACTGCTCTAGAGTTTATACCATCGTTTCCACACAGCTCACAAACTAACACATCCAAATATCACCAACAGAAACTCCACTGCAACTAAACTAATACACTTTGATACCGTCTACTTCCTGGGATACCACAGACGTGACTGACAGTACCGGCAGGTTATATGAGGAGTATGCTGTAAACGCTGCGTTACAGGTATTTAGATTTCAGCTTATAAACAGTATTGATGAGGCGCTCGCTCACACACACGTTATCAGAGAGGCGAGGAAGAGGAGTGAAGCAGAGCAGCTGGTGTACAGCCAGGAGGCAAAGCGCAGCGACAAGCAAAGCAAACAATTCATCGCACGTCTGAGAAGGAAGGTGAACACTGTACAAGGTGAGTGCAGAGAGCGCGGAGTCTACGTCAGGTCTACGTCAGGTCTACAGCAGGTCTACAGCAGGTCTACGTCAGGTCTACGTCAGGTCTACAGCAGGTCTACGTCATGTCTACAGCAGGTCTACGTCAGGTCTACGTCAGTTCTACAGCAGGTCTACAGCAGGTCTACGGCAGGTCTACAGCAGGTCTACAGCAGGTCTACGGCAGGTCTACGTCATATCTACAGCAGGTCTACAGCAGGTCTACATCAGGTCTACAGCAGGTCTACGGCAGGTCTACGTCAGGTCTTCGTCAGGTCTACAGCAGGTCTACGTCATGTCTACAGCAGGTTTACAGCAGGTCTACGTCAGGTCTACAGCAGGTTTACAGCAGGTCTACGTCAGGTCTACGTCAGGTCTACAGCAGGTCTACGTCATGTCTACAGCAGGTTTACAGCAGGTCTACAGCAGGTTTACAGCAGGTCTACGTCAGGTCTACAGCAGGTCTTTGTCAGGTCTACAGCAAGTTTACAGCAGGTCTATGTCAGGTCTACGTCAGGTCTACAGCAGGTCTACAGGAGGTCTACGTCAGGTCTACAGCAGGTCTACAGGAGGTCTACAGGAGGTCTACGTCAGGTCTACAGCAGGTCTACAGGAGGTCTACAGCAGGTCTACAGCACGTCTACGTCAGGTCTACAGCAGGTCTACGTCAGGTCTACGTCAGGTCTACAGCAGGCCTACAGCAGGCCTACAGCAGGTCTACAGCAGGTCTACAGGAGGTCCAGAGCAGGTCTACGGCAGGTCTACAGCAGGTCTACAGTAGGTCTACGTCAGGTCTACAGCAGGTCTACGGCAGGTCTACAGCAGGTGTACAGGAGGTCCACAGTAGGTCTACAGCAGGTCTACGTCAGGTCTACAGCAGGTCTACGTCAGGTCCACAGCAGGTCTACGTCAGGTCTACAGCAGGTCTATGTCAGGTCTACAGCAGGTCTACGTCAGGTCTACGTCAGTTCTACAGCAGGTCTACAGCAGGTCTAAGTCAGGTCCACAGCAGGTTTACAGCAGGTTTACAGCAGGTCTACATCAGGTCTACGTCAGATCTACAGCAGGCCTACAGCAGGTCTACGTCAGGTCTACAGCAGGTTTACAGCAGGTTTACAGCATGTCTACATCAGGTTTACAGCAGGTCTACATCAGGTCTACGTCAGGTCTACAGCAGGTTTACAGCATGTCTACATCAGGTTTACAGCAGGTTTACAGCAGGTCTACATCAGGTCTATGTCAGGTCTACAGCAGGTCTACAGCAGGTCTACAGTAGGTCTATGTCAGGTCTACATCAGGTCTACGTCAGGTCTACAGCAGGCTGTCCAGGCTCGTCTCGGCGCTCTCCTTGTCGTCTGCAGCGGCATGCGGGCTGTATTTGTCGTTGTACTGCTGCAGGATGGTGACCACATCATGGTGGCCAAAGTGCACCGCCTCATCCATCGGCGTGTTTCCCCACCTGTGCAGAGAACATCAGCGGTGGAGGAAGTACTTAGAGACATCTAATATCACACTGTAGAAATAGTCTACAGACGTTAAATGAAGGCGACTGAATAATCGCGGTCATTAACTATCTAAAGCTTCAAGTTTCTTCAGCTTCATTCTCACATTAAGTTCAGCAGCATTGAAGTCATGTTGTTGATGCTTTGGATGATGTTCTGCAGAAATGTTCGTGCATATGTCTGTTATCAGTTATATACGAGCGTTATAAACTGTCCTCATAGTAAAGGTGTAGGACCTGACTTTGACCCAGTGTGTGGACAGGAGAACGGTGGACTCACCTGTCCCTGGGGACTGGGTTCACCTTGCAGGCCTCCAGAAGGAAGCGCACCACCTCCGTGTGTCCTGAAAGCAGAGCAGACGTTAACTCCCACCAGATGCAGGGAAGAGCCTTTTTTTTCTGGCCCTTTTTAGGGGCCGGACCCTTCGGTTGAGACCCAGTGGTCGCTGAAAACTGAACTGACAGGAAGTTAAAATCAGCTTGAGCGACCGCGACGAGCACCGATCCATCATCTCATAACGTTAAACATAAGAACAGACAAATCTAATTACTTCTGTATTTTTACAATGGTGCCATCAGGGGGCCACAGCCGCCCTCCACGGGCCCCCAGCTAGTCTGAGGATATGTAATAAATGTTATGGCTTTCAGTTTCAATGGCCAATCGAAATTTGAAGTGTTTGACTTTCACTGATGGAGTACTTACATGTACTTTGTGGTATTGGTATATTTTGACAGTGTCAGTAAAGACGAACCTTCAGCTGCTGCCACGTGGAGAGCCGTCCTGGAGTCGTAGTCCCTCTGCTCCATGTCCATGGACGACAGCGCAAACCTGCGTGAACACAGTACAGGTAACAGGTAAACCACCTCTGGAAGTACCCTCAGTGATTTCAGCCCTTTTCCCTCAAAGCAGACGCTGTTTTAGAAGATGAGAATGAGTTTCTGGAGGAAGCTGCTTCTAATTAAAGGACCTCTGTGGAGTCTTTGACCTCTAGAGGTGCTGTGGAGATGTTTGTTGATGTTTATGTCCCCGTCTCCTCCACGTTCAATTCTACAGACCTACAGGTGGAGGTAACAGCAAGCTGGTGCACGACTGCAAGCGATACTGGATTTTAAAAAATCAGCTTTATGAGGAACCTCGAGGATTCATACAATGACCAAACATGACTCCACAGGAACCTGAGTGTCTCTTCCCAAAGCTTCCTCTTGCTGCCACTTGAGGTCACCAGAGTGCAAAGGGAGGAGAGGCAACAATGTCCTCTGTCCATCCTGTCTGAGCATCAGTGATGTTCAGAGGAGGCCTGGGCTCCTGTGTGGCCGCTGTGTTACATGAGAGTAAGAGTGTAAAGAAGGGGAGTGTGAGCACCTCCTCAGGGCGGAGACGTCTCCTGTGTAGGCAGCAAACAGCAGGTTGATGACGGACTTGACCTGCAGAAGGACAGACAGACAAACCACACAGTCATCCTGTTTTCTGCACTCTGAACTCAGCTTCACGTTCTACAGGTTCCTCCTGTCATCAGAACCAACAGCGCGCTGACTGATCGTCTTCAGCGTCTGAGGCTCTCGGCTCCAAGCTCATTGGTTCCTGCTGAAGACGTCATTTCACTTCCTGAAACAGCTGCTCGCTGTAGTTTTCAATCACACTAACGCAACTATTCGGGACTATTTTCAGTGGCGGATTAATCCACGTTTGGTGCAGCAGCAGGATGGAGCGTGAACATGTCAGCCGGAGCCTCAAAGCGGCTCATTGATGTGTTTTTAAAGGTTTTTGGCGCTCTGTGGCACAGAGGAGGAGGAGGAGGACATACTAGGCTGTGACACACTCATGATTGTTGTTACAGGACGCATTCACTGTTGGTTTTGGTCTTTTCATATTTGTTGACAGTCCAGCACACAGTAACGTGGCTGAATGATATGACTGCACACGTCCCTGCACCTATTCAGACTTACCATCAGACAGCAGCGAACCATCTCCTACAGGCAAAGCTTCAGCAGAGGAAAGGTTTGGAGTGGTGAAGGATGAAACGCGGCTGCAGCCAAAGGGTTATTAATGACCTCATATTTCTGTTTATTCAGTGTTTCATTAGGTTGATCTGATATGAAGACACTGAGGCTGTTTGTCGGATGAATGTTATCTGATTTGTTTTCATGACTTCTTTTTGCTTTTTGTTGGTTTTATTGATGTATGAAATGGAAATAACAATATATAAAATCTAAAAAGTAAAGAATATTAAGTGTTTTGTGCAACATGAGCAGCAGGTTTTAACTTGCAAACAGACACTGAGGATAAGTTTGACCCTGTGCACAGCGAGACGCACCGTGACTCTACAGCACAGATCATAATAATCGAAATAACAGCCAAAATTCACCAGCTGCAACTCTTAAAACAAAACACTTTGAGAAAATCATCCTGCAAATGAAGCTGAGCAGAAACAGAGAAGAACAAAACTATTTCAGAGCCTCATTTCACCAAAATAAAAGCATCACTTCCTGCTCTGGGAACAGATTCAGGCAGTGAAAACTCTTTTCTTTTGAACATTTTCTGAATTTTGCTCAAGAACGGGTCACGTCCTTCTGTCCTCCTCAGGTCAGACGTTCATATCCAGAGGACGCGTGCTGTTATACTTCTGGAACATTTAACTTGCTTCTGTAAAAAGGATCTAAACGACACCGACTCAAAACGGCGCTTCAGCTTCAAATCTGCTTGAATCTAAATGTTAACATACGCATCAGACGAGTGAAGCTTCTGTTTCTCACCATGTTTAAACTCTCAGTATTTGTACTGACTGTCTGCAGCCAATAATAAATAACAGCTTGTAGCAGTGGGTGCAGGAAACAGTCTGTAACTGCTCGGCGTCGCCCCCTACTGGAGCACTGTGGCCTCACATGTCTTTGTTAGTGTTTGTTGCACAGAATATTTATAATATTCTTCTTTAACTTCTTTCATTTCTCAACAGAACTTCAAATAAAAATCCTTCAGGTTAGCGTGCGTGGACTGGTGACGTGCTCTGTCACATGAGTCTCTCATCAGGAGGGGATGATGATGGTGGTGTGACGGCGAGGCGAGACGACCGCCAAACAGCAGGTCCCTGTGTTTCTTATGACAATATTTTCAACGAGATGTCTGGGCTCTTTCCAGACCTGCTGGTGGATACTAAACCGGGTATTTAAGCCTAAACATCTTTTCCGAACCCTGACCAGACCACAAGCACAGCTACACCTACAGTGGCTGATTGGGCACAGGCTGGGTGAAGCCTCTCAGGGGTTGAAGCTCCTCTACAGTATGCACCTTTTATAACTACACCTGTGTGATTCATGACAAAAACAAACCACAGCTGATGCTTCATGAACGCAGCCTGATAAGAAAAGGTGGATTTTTTTCTGTCCAGCTGCTGAAGAGACAGCGATTCAGTGTTTTTGCAGCAGTCAGCCTGAAAACGTCTCCAGAGAAAGAAGAGCTACGAGCGCAGAGAGGTCAGGTGATAGATAACAGTGTTTTATTAGAATTTACACAAGGCTAAAAAAACAACTTTCACTGTCATGTCTGTCAGTTCATCACAGCCACAGAAACTGAAGCATTTTCCTCAGAATAGCAGACAAGTCTGTCAGGACAGTTCATGACATTTATGGAGACTTTACATACAGAATTACAAGCATGTGGACAGAAAAGAAATCAAAACATAGAAAAGTTCATGAGCTTGGAACTGTGCGGCTTCGTTTTTTTTAAGATTTTACATCCCACATAACTTTCTTAAAAGTTAAAATTTGGATTTTATCAACATTCAATCTGCTGGTTAAACTGTAGAAATCAATAAATATCTAATATCTGAACAAAACCTTGCAATTCCAAGGTCACCAAATTGCAATGGTCATGATTTTTAAACATAAATGCAATTTATACGTCACAGGTAGAATTTATGTCTGAGACACATGTAGAGACGTGTGGAAGGTGATCAAATGAACTTAAAACATACTGATTACATGGGATTAAAACACACATTTATCAAATCATACAAAAATATGCATGCAAGAGGGAGAAAAAACAAACAAAATGAGAAACATTCCATACATGACGTGACCCATAAAAAGTCTGATGATTTCCATGGAAAGACCGGTCACGTCATTCAAAAGCCCCTCTGTCGTTTCTTTGATTGAGCGGAGGAATAATCACACTGAGGAGCGACAGAAGATTCAAGTAAAACGGAGCAACATTAAGCTTGTTTATCGCTGGGATTCACCAAAGCAAAGTGGGACAGACAGATAGTGGGGTCTGATTGGCTGCAGTGAGATTAAATCAGCGTCTCGTCAGCGCTGATCGGGCCCAGACTCGTAGGCGTGCAGGCGCTGCGTTTTTTTGTGTCAGCGAGGAAGAAAAACGAGCCATAAAAACACCTGCACGTCGTTAGAAAAGAGGCCGAGTCCCTCACTCACACAGCAGAGAGGAAACCCACCGACTCTACGGCCAAAACAAGTCAGAACAGAAAGAAAAGTGAGCCTGAGGCGACACTGAGATGAGATCTGCTCTGTGAAAGCCGTCACGTCTGAGGCTTCCAGTGGAAAAACGCTACAGACCTCATCACTGCTTCTGGAAATCCTCCACTCGTCTTCACTCTAACTTAAAACTCTTTATAAGCTTCAGCCGTCATTAGGTGACGTGCACACACTCCATAAAACGCCCTCACGTTCCGGCTCTCCTCCTCTTACTTTCCCTCAGTGCGAGCATGCAGCTTTTCCTGAGAGTCTGTTCTGCACGTTCTCAGAGTGGCGGACTCCGCCACCGAGGCGAATGCTGACTTTAAATGTTTAATGGCTATGATGGAACAAATGCCATGAACTGCGTCAAAAATTGGGTTTGATATGATGAAAACATTAAGGATCATAACTTTAACCAAAAAACCCAACTCAGCTTCTGGCATACAGCAGAAAACCGCAGGAGCACCGAGGAACCAGACATTTCCAAGGAGCGTCAGTGACCACAGAGGCTTTTGAATGCTCTGTGCCCTCACATGATAACGACAAACAGAAAAAAAAACACTAACGTGACATGAAAAATACCAACAGAAAGAAGAAACTTCACGACAGGACAAAGTAATATCAGAGTATTATTGGCTCCAGCAGCTCAAGTCAAACCCAGTGCCAAACAGCACCACCCCCCACCCCCCCCAACACACGCACACGCTACAGTCACAGTAGAGCGACGTCTAAGGCATCTGCTGACATGACAGTAATGTGCAAGTATGTCTATTTCCTGCAGGAGACAATATGATAGATTCGGAACGTCTGAAGTGTTCTTGAACACACACTCTGCTCTGCTGTTGAGGATTAACGCCGTACACGCCCGCTGCTGTGTACATTCAGAGGTACAGTAAACTATGTATATGAAGACATTTTGATAATATACAACCTTACTACGAGAGTAACACTTTGAGAGTTTTACAAACAATACTGAGTGAGTGAGTGTGTGTGTCTGGAGCTGGGTGTTTTCCACGCGCGTGGCGTTGCGTTACGTTAGCTTCTGTGTTTTGAGAAACACATTTTTCGTGTTCGTCTCACAAAAGAAGCCAAAGTTGGCTAAAAAACGGGCAGAGTTTGGATGGAGAGACTCTGAAAACCTCTTTTCTCTCAGTCTTCAACGCTTTAACGCTGTTTGACTCTGGATTCTGCTTGTTTACGGTCCTGAATATCAGCTGTTTTTGAGAAGGGTTCAGAAGTTTTCAGCGGCTTTAAGAAACCCATGACAGTATCTGCGTTCTAGATTAAAGCTCCCAGAACTTCACTGGACAAGAAGAGAACGCAGGTCTTCATCAGCAGAATCCACGTAGACCTCTTTGTGTTTTGGGAGCTTTAATCCAGCATCGCTTCCTGTCTCTTCTCTCCAGCACTGGATCCGCCGCGTTTTTTTCTGCCAGCTTTCGGCATCAAACGTTTCGATGAATTTCAGGCAGTGCGACAGAAGCCTTCAGGTGGGACACCCAGCTCCACCTGCTGCTCCGTGTGGGCTTTCAAGTAAAGGGTTTAAAGCAATAACTGATATGGTGACTGGTTAAATTTACAATGCTCTGCGTCTGCAGAGAGCAGCTTAATTTGCAGACTGAGGCTTCCTGTTTGAACAAGAGTGTGTTTGTGTGCACAGAGTAAACACACAGCGATGGTTTAGGACTGCGGCCCAGTTAAACCCTGCAGATAAACCAGCCCGCAGCGGAGACGCTACAGGCTGTGTGAGGACTGGTCAGGTCCACGCAGGCTGCGAGGGGCTTTGACTGGAGGTTTCTGCTGGAGCAGCCCCACACACACACACCTCTCAACTCAACAGCAGCTCAGAATGATGCCGCCAGTCCGCCGACAGCGAGGAGCCTGGTTTTAGTCATCACACCTCTCCTGAGCTTTTTTGGTTGAGCAAACCTTTTTACAATAGCTACGTTCTCATCACACTGGGAGAAATCAGCTCCAGCTGTGGTCCAGGCACAAATACTGCCAGGTTAACGTCAGGTCCAAGCCCTTTTTACTGCAGCTTCTCCTTTCAGCACGTCATTAGTGTGTTTATCAGCCTCCACTCTGCGTTTAGGTCCCACGAGTTGTTGAGCTTCACGTCTATTTTGTGCTCTCTTTTAAAGAAATAAAGGATCTGCATTTCTTCCACTTCAGACATCTTCAAGTCTTTCAGGGCTGAACCACCTGCAGACAGGTGGTACAGGTGTGTGTGTGTGTGTGTGTGTGTGTGTGTGTGTGGTGTGCAGAGAAACTTTGACATTTAACGACAGGATGAGAGGCTGTTTGAAATCAGCTTCTTGGCTCTTAGATTGTCAGAACAGACGGCTGAGAAGCTCAAATAAGGTTTCGGTTTTCGGGTTGATTTTTCCTTTCGAGGTCCATCGTTTGAGACGCCTGCATTATTAAAATCCCTTCAGAGCTCATTTAAAAAAAAAAAAAAAAAAGAGAAACAACACCATTTAGCTGTTAGCACTCAAGCTCAGGCATTCACAGCTAACTGATATGTTAATATTCCCCTTTCTTTCCAAGAATTACCCAAGAACGCTTTCCTCTGCACGTCCCCTCCCATCATCTGCTACAGTACATCCAGCATCTGTATTTACGTGCTGAGTCTTTGGCCTCAGTGGGATCTACAGGAAGCGATCATCCAGAATTAGCCTGCGTGTGTATCTACAGAAAAGCTGTACTGAAGCCCCACGCATGCAAACACACTCATACATCTTTTTTTTTTGTTGTTTGTTTTGCTTGAAATAGATTCAAATCAACCCTTAGCCGACACTTCTGGAGAGGGTTCTGTCCAAACAACCGTCGCAGTTAAAGGGGTGAGACGACACAAGCTGTCCACTGTGCAGCACATCCTACACACACACACACCAAGGCAACGAGCAGGCGGAGGCTACGAGTTCATTTGGAGTTCAGAGCAAAATTAACAGGCAGAAACCCTCCGTCACAAATAAAAACACAGTTCGTCCGCACAGTAACCGCTTCACAAGCAATAAATAATCCTCTACATAACTTATATATAAATATTGGAGGGTGAGGAAAGATGGTGGCGCTCTTGGGAGAGGTGGGGAGAGATCAGCTGAGGTGAGGGTGTGGGGGTCTCCTTTTTGTTTTTTTTGTTAATTCACTCGGCGACCTTGTCCATCCTATAGACTACAGTGGTGGAGCTGTCCTGGTGCGACTCGGTGGGGGACACCTTTTTCCAAAGAGGGGCTTTCAGAGCTAGCTCTTGTTGGAGACTCTCGTAATCCATCGGTCCGAAGTTGTGCAGCTGTTTGACACGAATAACAGATTAGTCTGGCTCTGTGTGTGTGTGTGTGTGTGTGTGTGTGTGAGGTGTGTGTGTGTGTGTGAACTGGACACGTTTCAGCACTTTTCTTTACTAACTGCAGGTGCTGATAAACACATTAAATAATCAAACAGCGAAAGGGTTATGGTGTATGCAGAGTTATGGAGATCAGCATGTTAACCGGCAGCTACAGAGCAGCTGACGCAGAGCGCTAACGGCTGTTAAAGGTCAACTACGGTGACCTCGGCGCCACCTGCCCTCTCGGTGAGGAGGTGTCTGGGTCAGTGTGTCTGATGGCGTTTGTTCCTCACGGCGTGGTGTCGTGTGTCCTTACCCGCTGGTCCCCTCCTTCTCTGCGAGGGTCGTGCTTCTTGGCAAAGTGCCTCAGGTTGTCGTAGTTGTGGAAGTTGAAAAGCTCAACGAGGTCCTGGAATGAAAAAGAGCGACAAAGACATCCATTAACTCCACACCATTCAGTTTAACACAGAGGCGGATTCCTGCGCCCTGACGTGCCGTGTTTACTGAGACTGGCAGGCAGGTAATCATTGATCAGTCACTTGAAGAGTTCGGCGAGTTGAAACGCTGTTGCACAACTTCTTATTACTGAGCCATTTTTTCCATGAAGCCACATCAATGTAAGATAAAAAGTACTGAAATACAAAAGAGTGGAGCTGAAAAGAAAACTAAATCATTCTTATTTTCTGAGTGATTTGAAGGACATCCCAAACACAGATCACTGACCGATGACATGAACACTGACAACATATTTTCACTGTTCACTGACACATGGATGAAATGAAACCAGTACATCAGACATACTGCAATGCGTGTTTGATCTCATCTCTGGATAAAAACCAAACATTTCCAGTATGTGTTCACAGCACACGTCCACACTGCTGGCGTGCAGCGATCTGCTCTTCTGTGTCTGGACGTTACGTACCGTGCAGAACTGTATTCCTCTGACGGAGTTGCCCAGCTTGTCCAGCGGAGGTGCCCAGCACATTATACCCATCACGTTGGGTACGACCAGCAGGATCCCCCCTGACACTCCAGACTTGGCCGGCAGACCGACCTACAACAGGGACAACAGACCAGTTACACAACAGGCCGTCCGTATGTATGAGCAGAATCAGCATGGCAGCAGCACACCACTGAAAATGGAAAGTCAGCAAAGGAGAAGTCGGATGTGTCTCATTAAAATGTTCCTTCCTCTCACAGCAAACACCTCAGCCCAGGCCGACATGAGACATGAGTTTCAATCGTGTGCATAAATGTTCGCAGACCCGATATAGAATAAACAACTGAAGACAAGGATCAAAATGCACCGGCTATTTGTAAATCTATTACTAAATTTGTGTGTAAAGTCCTTCTAATGTTCCGCTGTGGTTAACTTCACACTAATGATTTACTAGATTAGGTTGTAGCGCTTCGTCCTAAATAAATGGTTCACACGTAACTAAAGGCTTTACTTAGAAACAGGAGTCGCAGTGTTTCAATCATAAAGCAATGCAGAAAAAGAAGCTGCTTCGCCCCACCTGACACCAGAGAGCTTCACCTGAGAGGCGTGCACAGGTATTTGTCACTTCTATGCTCAGCACAGAGCTGTTGGGATTGTGTACTTTCTCAGTCACACGTGAGGCTGCTGCACAGTTTTGAGGGCGACTGAAGTGCTTTTTACTTACATGGAAAGCAAACTGTCCTGAGAAGTCGTACATGCCGCAGGAGTGCATCAGACTCAGTGTGTTCCTCACCGCCTCGGGGGTCAGCACACGCTCACCCGTGATTGGGCAGATGCCACCGTTAGCCAGGGTGGCAGCCATGACGCTGGCGCTTTCGCAGGTCACCTCAATGGAGCACAGCTGGAGGTTCACAGAGAGGACAGACTGTATCATTCCTCATGATATCATGATCATCTCCCTCTGCCATCACGTGTTCGGACTAATGGAGGCATGGCGGTGGGGGTACAGCACAGCAGGAATGAGGAAGTCAAGTGTGACACAAGGAAGGTGACAGAGGTGATGTTGTTATCCTCCCTCTTCATTCTAGTTTATTTGTAAATCTCTTTATGGTGTTTGTAGTTACTTTAAACGAGAAAGAGGAAACTGGCAATATAAAACTACTAGCTGCAGTTAGCTAGTTAGCTCAGTTAGCCGTGAAGCCAGTGGCCCTATCAGCTGACTGAAGTCTGCCCCAACCGAAAGCTCGGAGCACTGGAGGATTGTTGATGTTTACACCACAGGTAAGAGAACCGGACTCAGCGGCCTCTCAGCGGCCATGGACTGAACACAGCCTCCCTCATTTGTAGCATGCGGGGAAGTAAACATGCTGGAAAAACAGGTGGTGTTTGGCAGAGAGACAGAGATCTGTGTCTAAAATTGGTGG
Organism: Chaetodon trifasciatus; assembly: GCA_037975065.1. Classification (NCBI taxonomy): domain Eukaryota; kingdom Metazoa; phylum Chordata; class Actinopteri; order Chaetodontiformes; family Chaetodontidae; genus Chaetodon; species Chaetodon trifasciatus. Next base: position 425,272 of record JBBMOE010000006.1, read on the forward strand.
AGAAGCAGAAAACCGGCTCTGTTCAGGATCTCTGGCAGTCAGGGATGGAATCAATGACGTAGGACGAGCAGTGAAAAGCAGGAAAACAATATTCTGTCGTTAAAAATGAATTAGCTGAAAACTTATACTGAAAAAAACAACCAAAAAAAAAAAAAAATCACTGTTCCACTCACTTGAAAGTAGAAATCCAGGACTGATGTCATGTCTGTCCCCTCTGGGAAACACTGCAGAGAAACAAAGAGAGTTTAAAACAAGTCGAGCACAAGGTGAACATTCATCAACTGCTTCACATTCCAGGAGGAGCCTCTGCTTTGGTGCACAACGAGTACGACTGATAAAGGTTTGTTTGAATCCGGCTTACTCAGAGCAGGCAAATGTACACTAAAGGGCCTCGTAGTTGCTGCTTTTCAGCTTTGTAGGACAAAGACATGCATAGAGAGACAAAAAGATAAAATGAAGTCAGCAACGACTGGTCCAAGGTCAGACCTTCTTTTCTTTCAGATAGTAGCCGATGGCAAAGTTCCTGTCCCCTGACTCACGCTCTGACTGGAACCTGTCACACAAAGAGCACAACACTCCCATTACACAGAGGAAGGAAATATTTGCACTGTGTGTGTGAGTGAGTGAGTGTGTTTGTGTTCTTGTGTGTAGGAATTCCACCACCCTGCCCCTCATGTGTGCAGTGCAACCAGTGCTCTCATGCTATCATGTGATAATGCTGCAACATGAGCTGCGCGCTTGGTCTTTTTCCAGAAACACTGTTCGCACGTGGTGTTTCATGACTCATGCACGTGCAAGTGACCTTCAGACGCCAATTCCAGCCCTCATTAATTAACTCCACCCAAACCAATGAAACAAACCCCGGCATATTTAAGAGGTAATGACTTTTAAAAGCAGGACAGACCAGTCTGTCCTATATGCCTCGTATTCACGCAGAGCTGAGTAATACATGACCTATAGACTATAGATAGTGCAGCTGAGACACTTCTTGTTGAAGGTGAGAGTGTGGAGACTTTACTGCTATATGTAGGGTTACTTACGTGGCGTTGCTGAAACCCACATACTCATTTCCTGCCATCTTTTTCAGAAAGTTCATGACCTGGAGGGAAAGCAGTGGGAGGACAGAACGATCATCAGCAGGGATTAATGGTGTCCCAATTTCATAGCACATACTGACTGTAGACAGTAGTACTATACACAAAGTGTCATGGTACACTGATCTGACCGTTTGCGTACCAGAAACCAAAGCACTTTTACGTTTTACACTAACAGGAAATGACACATTAATCAACCTGTGACTTCATATCGAAAACATCTCCCTCTCTAGCTGCTGCATGCTCCACTATGTTCACCGGCTAGCCGCTAACTGTGTCTGTCTGCTGTCTGCTGCTGAACAGTTGCCTGCCGTGGCAAAAGATGATGCAATCAATGAGAGCGGTGAGAGTCAAATGGAGCGGTACGTTCAAGCTAAAGAGCTAAACAAGGAGCTGAAACTCACTATAAAGCTTCATAAAGCCGAGGGGAGCAGCAGATTCAACCCTTTACACTGTTTCCACATTGTCATACATTGTTCTTAGAAAAACACTGATCCAGGTCTGAGCTGCTACTCAGTTTTCTTTGGATAATGCATTATGAGACAATATTGTACATCAACAGCATACAACAGCATAGGGAGGACAGATGGGTTTGAAGATGAGCGAAGAAGACTATGGCAAAATTAAGAGAACCATTCCTCAACAGAAGAGGAGGAGGAGGAGGTCTACAGAAAACCACGACCTGCATGTCTGAGGCTCTGCTCAGACATCTTACATGAAAAGCTGTAATACTCACATAGTCAAATTTTTCTGCGTTGCTTGCACCTTGCTGAGGAGAGAACAAAAGAATAAGCAGTTAGCACAGTTCATCCGCCGAGGAACGCTGCAGAGGACAAGCACAGCATCATAAAAGATAACGCTAAAGTGATAATGCTACTGCTCACAAATCAGAACTACAGATTTAGCAGATGTGAAGAGATTTTTTATTATAAATATAATGTATAAATAACATGAGCTTTGCCAAGAATTACACAAGTGGATATGAAGTATTAATAAGATTGGCTTGCGAATAGGTTACAAAGAGGGAAGTTTTTTGAGTGAGAAGGGAGATTTAGTCTTAGCCAGTTTAAGAAAAACATGTCTCACTATTTACATTTCACTGATTCCAAATAAGGGACTCAATATTATTTCAAGTCTATAAAGTCAAGCACACAGTTTTTCACAATCTGCAGCAGCCCTGACTGTGTGCGTGTTTCTACATGAAGTATAACTGCACAGAGATGTGGGTGTATGCAGGCAGGGTTGTATTATGGGTTACCATAATGCAGGCGTGTGTGCGTACGTGTTTGAGGATGTACGTCTACTGTGGATCAACATGTGTCATCTGTGCAAAGAGACAGTAGGGAGAGGGGGACGTGAGGGAGGAGTGGTCTTCCTCTGAGAATAACACTCACAGCTCGTAGCTCAGTGTACATTTATCAGCTCATAAGCTCACTGATGCTGCTTATCCCCACAAAACAAGAAAAGACAACGCAGCAAAAGAAAAATGGACACGCATGCACATCAAAAGTGCTATAGCATTATATGACTTTATTAATTATTTATGTTTTAGATGGTGTCAAAAGATGTTTATTAACTTTACAGGAGGCTAATGCTTCATGTGCGACTGACAGTATGTTTAAATTCTACACTTTACTGTGCAGAAGCAAAAGTAAGTGACACTGATGGAAGTGTTAAATAGTCACTAAATGGGGTTTCTACAGAGTTGATTGGAGGAGAAAGAAGGAGAAGAAGAAGGAGGGGGATCAGGGGAGTGGGAGAGTGCGAGGAGATAGATATGGAAAAGGAAGAAAAAATTACCAACGTCATTTGACCTGCAGCAGCAGTCATTATTTCCCACAGTTCCTAAGTCTGGAAAATATGCAACAACATACAAAAACAGCAACAACATGTAGCCTTCAAGCACCATGTAACAACAGTTTGGGCATACTGCCACGGCAACCATCCCATAGTTTTCCCACCGAGGTTACAGCAGACGGGGCAACCTGACCAACGGCTTGACATTTGTGCTTCAGTATAGAAAAACAAAAACACATTGAGACACTGATGACAATGGCGGGTGGATGTGGACACACATTACTGTCTGTGCAAACGTGAAGGGATGTCTGTGAACCATTTGTGGAGTGTGACTAATGCAGCTGAACAGGTTCGCTGTGCGATGGAAGAGTAACCTGCACATACAACGATCCACGCGCTGCATCATGAATCAATAAGAAAACTGGTGGGCGAGAGGTGAGAAGTGAATACTGCGAAGAGTACAGCTATTGAAGGCTCCTGACTATGTGAGGAAGACCTCATTGGACTGTGGAAAATAAGAGAATAAAACAAGCAGATTTCCTGAAATAGATGATTTAAAACGATGTTCTTCTGCTTCGTCTTGGCTCAGACTAGATCTGCTCACAGCACTGCCAGCCATGTTTGAGAATTAGTTCAACATTTCAGGAAAAAGGGCTCACGTGCTTTCCTTCAGAGAGCAAGATGAGAAAATCAAAGCTAGCACACACGGTGTGTCGTACAGAGTTCAGAAACACACCTACCAACACTAAAGCTCACTGCTGAACACACCCCATTAGGTTTCTTTAACCCGTACATGAGCAGAAATGTTGAACAATAACTTGTGGTTTCAGAGGGAGGTATGTGTTGGGACTATCCTGGCAAACAACAGCTTCGAGTCGTGTCGTCAGAGTCAGGAAGTCAGGTTTGGTACCAACACAGCTACAGACCAAAACCATAACCTGCGCTCACTGAGCTTAACTAGAAACGACCATATAAAAAGGCAGCACTGTCAAATGACTGCAGCCTCATTAATTGATTGTTTTGGCTACTTGGAGTCAGCTGTAAACATGACGCTCACATATGACCTTATAAAACCTGCGTCAAGTATGTAAGCAAATAGCTGCCAACAAGTCAGCATTAGCATTCATTGGAGCCATGTTTAAGGCCACAGAGGGATGTCAGTTCAGTATTCACTCTTCTTTCAGCTCCTTTTTTGGTCTCCTCCAGCTCCTGAACGAAATATCTGGCTCCTCGGCTGCTATAATGCTGCACTATGCTCACCGGCTAGTTACCAGCTAACTATCCGCTAACTGTCCGTCTGCTGTTTGGAGCTCAGCAGGTAGTGATTCCTGCTACAGTGTCAATGAGAGCTGAGAGAATGAACCGTGAGCTAAAAAATGCTATTATTATTATTATAGTTATCAATGCAGCCACATGTGATTGATATCAAACTTCTCTTCTTACCTTCTCAGAGAAAGCAAAGGTGCATTTCCCAAAATATTGAACTATTCCTTTAAAAAGCCAACTTAACGCTGTCTGTGGTCACCTCTGTGATGTTTATTTACCATTTAATGTAATTCACTGTAAATTTTACTGCTGTTCAACAGTTGCAAGGTCACAAAATTTTAACTGGCTAAACGAGTGTAAATCGTGGACTCAGCATTTGGAAACTTCAGACATTTTAAAGCTGAGCAGTTGTGTGATGACGGCAGCAGAAACAGAAGGATGTCTCAGTGACAGAACCTGTTTTGTCTTGTAAACTATGACAGATGGCTTCTAATCACCATTGGCTGCAGAGCAGATCAAAATGCTGCCAAGACGAACCAGAAGAATGGGTTGCGTCCAGCTATGGGCAGGTTTTCATACTGGTAGTGACAAAATTTTAGAATCAAGGTCAACTGTTTCCTCAAGCTGCTTTAACAGTACAGATTTTCTCAATTATAAAACAGCATTTAGAATACAGAACGTAATGATTCTCAGGTGCTCGGGCATCTGAAAGCCTGCAAAGATCTGAATGATTTCAACATGTGGTGCACTTCCTGTTCAGGTTCTGAGAGAGCTGCGACCAACACATTTTTTACTGAAAGTCATTAGAAAAAAAGAAAAAGATGTCTGAATGATATTCAAATGAAATCATATTGTGATCATTCTGGCAGACACTGATATTTTTGCTTTTTTACTGAAAAAAGATTTGGATACTGAACTTGGCCATATTGTCATAGTATTCTGATTAGCTGCTCAGCCATACTGCTCCTTTGTCCTCTGATGGACTGTTCAGTAATCTCTTGCTCCACAAGCATGAATGTTGTTGAACGGCATAGAAAGGTAATCAGTAGCACATTGCTTAAAAATTAACTTTACGGAACCACCTTCAAAAACATGCCATTGTGAAATGGCTTACTGTGGCAACTGTGTTGTCATCTTTGTTTTAAATGCAGAGTAAAAGGACAGGTTGACACAGTATATCTGGGCCTTTGTGATTTAGAGAGTACACAAACTGGCTCTACTTATTTAAATCTACTTGCTTAAGTTCATGTAACTGCATATTAGTTTGCTGTCATGGTATAAAAATGGCACAATCTGAAATAATAAAAAGCCGATATTTGCAGATAAATGCTAATTTGCCTGAACCATCAACAGAAAAAAGGCTGGAGAAGAATATGAGGCAGATTATACTGAAGCTAAACAGGGTCATATTTGCAAGGCGATAATGCGTCAATAATTATGATGATGCCTGGGAGACAAAAAACAGAGACATGGATCTGAGGACGCACCTGGTGGACACTGAAAACACACAGGTCACAGAGCCTGACACTTGTAACAGAGCTACTCTGATGTTTCCTGCTACTTTAAGTGCAAGAGGTCCAAAAACAAATCAAGATCTAACAGGCCACATGCTTCAGCACACACCGTCAGACATGGAGGATGAGTTTGGAAATATTTAGAGAGGAATTACTCTGTGAAGGCTTTCTGTACAGACTGATTCTGCCCAAGTAAAAAAACCTAATGATCACACCTCCGAGCTTTGTTTCTGACAGCATCAGTAAGAATGTAACACGAGTGAAGTGTATAATTAGTCATACAATTCAGTTCAAAGTCATGCTCAGATGTACAGAAAATGTGTCAAAATCAATAATTCAGTAAATAATTCAAAAGGAAAAAGCAAACATCTGCAGTAGAGCTGCAGCACAGTAGAGGTGTTTACACACAGCTCTTGTGTGAGCATGTGTGTGTGTGTGTGTGTGTGAGCACTAACAATTCACTGCCTGCTCTGATTATGTAAAGAGAGCCTGGCAGGGTTAAAAGAATTAAACATCAAACCTGGGATGATCATGAGCTGCTCTAAAGAGCTTAAAAAACTAGCAGTGAAAACCTATCGACAGACATGACCTTTAAGCCACGTCTTTTTTTTCTCTGCTGTGGCGGATTTGACGGATGACGGCCGATTCATTTCAGCCAACTCGCTGCCAGCGTGTGGTCACACTGAGCTTTAACTCATACAGTGTGACATCCTAACTCTGCCGAATGTGGCTGGTCTGCGTGCACCTGTATTCGACCTGCAGGTTATTTTCAGCAGGGACTGTAACAGTGCGTGTGCTGGGGCGGCTAAATGCGTTCAGGAAGGATTAGCACGAGTCTTAAATCACCACAACAAGACACACGGCAGCGGACTCAGGTAGTGACCTGGAAACGAGTCCAGCTGAGTCAAGAGTCATAAATACCTGAACACGCTCGGGCATTAATAGTGTACTGAGGGAACAATAATACCACAAACAAATTTGTCTGATCAGGTGTTAAATCAGGAAGATAAGTCATTATTGTGAGTCTTCTTGAGTGTGTTCAAACAAACGTAGGTTACACAGGCCTTTGTCAAACAGTCAAATCTTATCTGAAGCCAATATTTATGTCCACGTTCATTTTATCTGCTTGATAGCGCAGCTCGGCGATACCCACCACACCGCTCACTAGCTACAGCTTCAGTGGAAATGAGATACAGAGTGGACGCTAAAACACACATGAAGGAGGAAAAATAAAAGAGTTACTGCTTTTACCTTTATGAGTGAAGTACAAACAATAGCGCCAGCGTTCACCATGGGGTTGTGAGGCTTATCTGCAAAACAACGAGAGCTCAGTGGGCATGATGCAGAGGATCAAAGTGTCAACATCAGTTTCTATAAATCTGAGTGCTGTGCATGTAGACAGGCCAAACAAACATGACTCAAACACAGGAGGAGCGCACACTGACAAACACAGAATGAACCTGTCAGATGCAGGCTAAATGATGGGAGGTAAAAAGGTCAGGTCACCCTCCACCATGCCTGACATTAAACATTAATACATATCATTTATAAAAAGTAATTCTGAGGAACAATCAGGGGTTCAGGTCACGCTGTGTTTACAGTCCTACTGCGTGCTACACAGATTTCAGAAGTGGCAGAAATGGAAATGACTTCATGGCTGTGGCTATGACAGAACTTTGGGTGAACACGGAGCAGCAGCAGAATGCCTTTAAAGCACGGATATGTTTAGTAATAAAGTATTTATGGGTGGATGTACGTAGTTTGCAAGCTGACAGCCTGTGTGTCTTTATTTCATCTCTGCTGTGCTCTGTGGAGTAAACAAGCGCTGGTGGGAACAAAATGTTCCAAGAAATGAAACGCACTGCTTCAGTTTTTTACAGCCAGGGAGGAGTTTCATGCTTCCACTGTGTGTGGAGGGGTGGGGGTGGATGCTTGTCTGCGTTCAGTAAGCAGCACTGAGTCTGTTGAACCAAAGACATTCACAGTTTTCATCTAAAATACTGATGTAAAAATCAGGATATAGTTAATCCTGTTAATCATCTGTCAGCTGGTGACATCATGTGACTCTTGACATATTGCCCTGCGGGAGAGTAAAACCATGAGGTGGTGTTTGCTCCGTGAACTCAACGACCAGATGAGAGGAATCCTCCTCCTCCTCCTCCCTCTGATCTCTAAAACAAGTTCAAGTACATTTACACTTACATCACCTGCATTTCCTCAGCAGTGTGTGATCCCCTTACACAACACAACAAACCCGAGGCTATCCTGGCAGGCGAGAGGTAAAATTACAACACAGGATGTGACGATAGGATGGTCGTAGTTTAAGCGCCAGCCTGGGGATTGAGGTATTTCCTTACAGCACACACAACTAGCTTTCTCATTATCAGATTTATATCATCTTTATATCAAAATGTTCCATAAAAGCAGCATAAAGTCATGTGCTGGGCAGTAGTGGAAGGTACTTGAGTACATTTTACCTTCCACTGCATTTGTCTCCCAGCTTTGCGTGCCATTTACTTCAGAAAATTCTGCTCCTTCTCCAGATAAATTAACTCTTTAAAAAGCCTCTTGGATTAGCTGGACAGTCACAAATAGTTTGGTTTAATTCTCAACTTAGACAAGTGTGATGTGGAAACTTCAAGCCTGCCATGCACACACACTCAGAGGGGCCTTTTCAGTAATCTCCTGTGACGTGGTTAACCTTTGAAATGACACAATTTAGGATTTTCTTAATGAGGGAGAACATGTGAGATGCCCTTTTAATGATTTTAACATGATATTAGAACTTTCTTGTGGAAAACCACCTCAGAAACAGTCAAAATGTAGTGTTTTATATACATCTAAAACATGTCTGGAGGGGATTTTTGAGTAAAGTATACTGAATACTTCTTCCAGATTAACTCAACCACATTTATTTTCTCAATGCTGCTAAAAAACCTCTTCACAAAAATCCTCCAATGCCAGGATCTGACTCATGCACTTGGCAGCTCAGTCGCAGCTCTCACCCTTTCTCTCCAGGACGCTGTAGTTTGTCCACAGAGGATGCTAATAAGCTATAATTCAGTCCCACTTCTTTCTGCTCGATGATTTCAATGCTAACAATGCTATTCTCCAAAAATAGGAAACGCTAACTTCCTAAACACAGACAAAGCCCTCTGTGACATCACACAGGACACGCTCCATTATCAAACCTGCATCGGGTCTCCACTGAAAGGTTTTGAGGAGGGAGAGTAGCATGTAAGGGCTGATAAGCTTTCCAGAGTCACAGACAGAAGGATCCTCCACAAACATTAAGGAAGGAGAAGAAGAAAGTGGCTCACCATCGTCATTCAGGAAGAGCTTATTAAAGCGCAGGCCACTGGGCTCCTTCCCAATGAAACTGTGCACATACTCTGTGCTGTAGTCGTTTACAGCAACGGCGTACTTCAGAGGCTTCACACAGGACTGGAGACAGAAGGGCACCTTGGTGTCTCCGACTGTGTGTCTACAGAAGACGAAAGATAACAAGTTATCTGAGCTGGCAAAGCAGCTGCCGTGTCAGAGGCAACAATACAGAAGCAGGGAGCGGAACAGAATGAAAGCGACATGAAGAAGTGCAGGTGAAGACGTTTTCCATTTCACAGAATTTGTGAGTGTTCAGGGAAAACCATAAAGCTCAGTGACGGAGCGTTACAGCGCGATAACAGAAGCACACAATCTGTTCAGTGCCATGCTATCTTTACGACTTCCTGTCTTACACAAACACAACAAATACACACACCTATGGAATTTTACAACGGCCTATGAGAGAACAAGTCGATCAAAACACCTGCTGGCATCATGACACTGCATTCTGGACTGTTTTGTTTTTACTGGGGAATACAACATATTGAACACTGTAGACTTCACAAAGGGTTTATAAAAACTACAATTAACGTGAGCTCGTCTGTCGACCCCCAGCGCCATCTGAGGATCATTAATCATCATTTTACAAATTCAATGACTGTGACCGTGTCTCACCTCTGTCCGTCAACGGTGCACAGAGAGACGGCCCACAGGTTGGGGCTGAATTTGGCAAGCTGAGGAATGTAGTCAGCAACCTGAAAGAGAGGTACGGCAGCTGAGAGAGGTTCACTTTACACCGCTGACGTCTGCCGAGGCTCAGGCTTCAACGGAAAGTCAGCAGCACAGACAATACACAAGAACAACTGACAGGAGGTCAAATCTCATCTGAGGGCCAGAGAGGAAAAATCCACCCACAGATACTCACACTGGAAGGAGTTATTTTAGGACAAAATGTTTCGCTTACTTTGTCGCTTTATCGCCTTTCACTTTCACTATTACAGCAAGTAACTTTCCACATTTCCCACCATAAAACCCACCCAGACAGATGGTTCTTTCCCAGCTCAATTAGAAAGTGCATCTTGTACTCTCCGTTCTCCCTCCACACTAAGCTGTTATAATTCACCTGTATTTATGCTGATTTTGTCAACTTGAAACGAGATTTCATCAGCATTTTCGCACAAAAATTGCTGTTTGCCCGCTGTAATAGTTTAACCACAATCAAGTGACGATTTTATGCTTTGAACAGAAACAAAACAATGCAAATGAAGCTAACAGATGCTGTCCTCTTTGGCTGTGATGCACAGTTTTCTGGCTGCCGACCAAAAGAGACTTAGCTGTGTTCCTGTTGAGTGGATGAATCTTAATGAAAACAACTTGAAAAGATCATTTTCACTCATGAACTGTTTTCTAAATCAGCTGGCTTAGTGTGGATGTAGGATCAGTTTAGTTATCTGCTAACAGACCCTTTTCACTTGTCAAAGGCGGAAAGCGCGCGTGTAAGTAATAATATTAACAATGGCCGCAGGGCATAGATCGCATGGAAGCTGTGTGATGTACACATGGAGTCACCAGATGCTTTTCATGAGCACAAGTTTAATATGTGCTGGAAATGCCACGATGTCCCTTTTCACGTGTTCTGGGGTGGATTTTTCCTTTCCAGTGTGCTAATGCAGAACCAGGCTGTTAGAACAGACTGATGGTAATGAATCTGTGTGGGATAAATAATGATGATGATGCCTGAGAGAAAAAAAACAACAGAGTCATGGATCTAAGGACACACCTGTCCTTCAGAGAGATTTTTGGCACTCTCATACAGCTCATCAATATGGGAGGTGAAGGACTGGAAGTCTGGGATGACGAACTTCTTGCGGAAGGCCTGAGTGAGCAGGACAATGTTGCTCTGGACACACCTGATGAATAAACCACAAATAGCATGCTAAAATACTGTGACTGCATGCAACTGAAGGAAAAGTTTGTCAACCAAGTTTGCAACCCTGAAGTCTGACAAACCTCTGTGAATGTTAACAGAAGTGGCTGATGAAGAGGCTTCATCAAAACATATTGATCAGCTGCTTTTTATCCATATAGTGATGAATGATCGTTTTCAAACCACGCACTGTAGTAAAAGCATGGATGGAGTGTCAGTGACACTATCCAACAGTTCACAGGCGTGTCGATCACATTTTCGGTTTTTAAAGTCAAAACATATAATCAGACATGCAAACAAAACCAAAACTCCTCTTTGAGTCTTAACTTGTGACTCGTAGAACAATAACTTTTCACATACAAGCAGAAGTGAAACTTTATTCTGAGAGTTTAACTTCCTGTAGACAAAAACCTATTAACCTGTACTTGTATTTTGAAGAGAGGAAGGAAGTTGGGGGTTTCCTGCTGGGTGCAATCCAGACTTTTCTTTGAGAGAATATCGAGTAGCTATTAGAGAAACTACATCTTAGATTACTTTGGAATTATACTGACTGTATACATGACCAAAATATACCCATAGAGACTGGAATGTAATAACTTAAAAAGACAAACATTACTTTAGTAACTCTACTTTAGTAACTCTAATCCTTTCCTATCATGACACAAAGCAGGTCATGCTATGTTTTATCATTTCTAATGTAGTCTTATGACTACATTGCACTACCTATGCACTACCTTACATTGCATCCATTAATATAATTCTTAAACTGCATTAAAGAATAGACAGATCACATGTGTAAGATTTCTTGCAATGAAAGTCACTCAAAAACTGCCTAAATGCTCTTCGATGGATATATTTGTGCTTTTATGCAAAGTGCAAATTTAAACAATTAAGCATGTTTGAATTTGCTCATGTTGGGCGTATAAGATGGAGACAAAACACCCAAATAAGAGGAGACACGATCAGCCTTACTTCTTGAACAGGTGCCTGTCCAGCGTGACGCCATCTGCTGTGTTCTTTAGAGTTTCTTTGAGGGTGTCCATGCACTCCTTCAGTCTGGGATCTCCTGAGCGAAGCCCAGTGGCCTTCAGCGCCTAAAATAAAGAGTGGAAACACCTCTGAATACAATCAATTACAAGCTAAGAGGCAGCTCGATGACGCCATCATGCTGAACTGAATCTAAAGGACTCACTGTGAGGAATTTATGAGCGGGAATTTTCTCTTGACCTTCTGCGACTGTGTAGAAGAGCAAGTCCTCCAAACTGGGCAGAATGCCTGGATTTCTTCTCCTACAATGGAAAAACACAAACATATTAGACACAAGTAATGTGAAAATACTGAAAAATAAATCCATCAAAATAAACGTTGCTAAAATTCCTTTGTTTTTTCAGCGTCTTTGGTCGGACGGTTAACACTGGAGTAAAATACATGAGATAGTGGCAATGCAAAGGAGCAGGGAAAAGCACACATTTGTTATGTAAATATAAGTAAATGCAGTTCCACGGCAGTGACAGCAGGGCTGATATGCTTTTAGCACGAGCCACGATGAAGCCTATTCCCACCTGCCCTGCCAGTGTAAACACGGAGCTTATCGGTCGCTGTTGATAGAGTCTTAACTCATTAGCGAGGGATGAGAGTGGCACATAGTGGAAATATGCAATCCAAGCGGAAGCATTAGCCACAGAAGTGTGTGTGAGTGTTTGTAGAGCAGAATGATCAAAGCTTTCATTATACAGAAAGAACAATACTACTGCACCTTTCCTGCTGGCAGTGATCCCTGATGGCTGTCGTTATGTTTTATCGACAGAAATCAAGAGAAAATGACGGAGAAGAAGCCAAACTGGCACAAAAAATGTAAAACAGGCCCACATTTAACTGTCAGCAGGACGCAGTATGCAAGATGGCTAAGGATAAAATACAGCCTGCGCTCTTTTACTGGTTTCCATTAATATATTCACACTTTTCTGGAGTTGTAGTTTGTGTTCTTCCACACGGCACAGTGGCAGGCAGGAAGTTTGCATGAAGGCGACACAAAACACAGAACAGAAAATGTGCTCTATTGTGATTTGTATACCTATCTGAATATGAAATCACCTACAGTGGAATATGAGATGTTGGTCATATAATTGCACAGCCCTATGCTACACTTCAGTGTCACAGAAATGGAGGCATAGCAGCCTCCCCTTCACCTGAAGCACCTGCTCACTGGACGCACACCATCATGAGGGTATAACAAATACAAACTGCTGGCTTCTGTTCATTTGTTTGTCACCAAATGCTTCGCTCGCTCATCTCAACTCACACGAAGGTTTGGCGGCAGTGTCTGGACCAGTGATACAGCCAGGACTAAATTCCAGGAATTCTCTATCTTTAGCCATGCCCGGCCCTCTGTGGCTCTTGGATTAATAAAGCCAACAGTGTGGCTTGTTCACACGCTGGTCATGACACAGCAGCGAGGTCTGCAGTGGAGCCACCGCTGCTCAGTACAGAGGCAGTATTCAAAGTCTGGAGTTCAAGACGAGAGGAATTCTCACACCTTTGAATTATAAACACAGTGCATCTCAAAGTAGTAACTAAGACATCCAACAGATAAAAAAAAAACTGTTATTTTTTTTAATTATGTCCGCTTCGGACTGTCCAACCGAATCAAAGTCCTTTCCTCTCAATACCTCGCAGTAACTCACTTCAGATTGACCCCATACAGTGTAATGTCACAACCAAACAGCCTGTTTGTAAAGATCACACATCCCATTAAAGAAGAAACACTGCCATTAAAAGCCAAACTGTCACCAGAAGCTTTACACAGCACAGATTAGATGCTTCTGATACAACGCTGAGATAAAGGCTGCCCTGAATACACATCAACATCTGAAATTCCAGGATTCATTCTGCACCTCCTCCTGCCTTCATCTCCTTTTGGCACATCTTCCGCTCAGTACAGAGTAAACACTCCACCTACAGCCAAGGTAACCGTGCCTGAACGTGTGCAAACAGCCCAAGACTAAAATGCTGCCTGTCAGGCATGCCTAATTCAGAGGGGGTGTTATTGACCTGACATCTGTCCGCACATAGAGCAGTCAACAGGTGCACCTCACAGCCACAAAGCTAGTCCACAGGTGTGCATCTGACATGTGTCAGGATGGTACACCTTACAGCGGCATGCTAACGGTGGGAACATTTTTGAAAAACATCAGACTTTACAGAAAAATGTCTTCATCTCCCAGCATAAGCACATTTGGACTGAAGTGGCACTGAGAAATGATCACATTTGCCCCCCTCCGTCCTCTTAGTGTGAAAAGCTCATTAACCACCAACACCCTCTTTAGCAGTGTTTGCATTTCTGCTGTGAAACGTAAAAGAGCCAACATGACAGACCTTTGTGCAGCAACAGAAGAAAACAACAGGACGATCAGGGTGCGCTTCACCAATTTTACACATCAGGATCAATGTATTACTCGGCCTGTGGACACAGTTGTTTAGTGTCTTCAGTGGCTCTGGAGGAGCTTCGTTGATGATGTCAGTGTTACCTCAGTTTGGCAACTACACGTTTTTTTAACAAAAACCCTGAATTACAAAACAGTGGATGTGAATTTTGAAAGACATGGTCATTTAGGGTCCCATGCACAGGAAGATCTAAAGGAAAAGCTGCTGTTGGTTATGGGAAATGTAGGACCCAGTATTTTTGCAGACTGATGCAGAGTTTTGGCTAAAAGTCAATAGGCATTTTGACAGTTATTTCTGTTCACTGCTGCCTTTGAGTTCTAGTCCGTTTATGTAGCTGCAACTTAACTTCATCTGTCATAAAGACTGACGGGCGAGGCAGTGGAGCAGATGGATGAATTAACATGTGCCACATAACCATATCACATAATCTTTCCGTTCTTCTGTTTGATATTCTCAATTGATACAAGCAAATGTGAAATGAACTAAAGAAGCAAATGTACCAGTTTGTTCAAAGTGCGCAAACAGGACAGGTGTGAACACAGCCAAAAAAACACCTTGTTTTTCTACATTTGTACGTTTAAAATCCTCTCCACAGACAGATGGCACAGCCCGTTTGCCGCTGGATGACTGCTCATTGGGGTAAGCACGACACTTTGAGAGTTGTCTGGATACCAGATAAAAGCCCTCTTTGCTCTGGAGGAGTTACAGTTGTGTGGGATTACAACACAGTATTAATGGCCAGTATTTTATTATTAACACAGCGCTACTGTAAGCTCTCTGCAGTTCTCTTAGCTTTTCTGGGGGGCACACAGGATCATAAATAATAGTATGTAGCGTGGGTGCTTTGGAAGCACAAGAGAAGATAGGATTAAGAATAGATTCAAAGATGAGGAAGAGAGACAGCGTGAACTCAGGGTGCAGACTGGAGGCTGCAAAAAGCTGGCTGTAGTATTCAACGATCTGGCCTGAGAGAGCGGATGTCCTCAGCAGGGTCACATCAGTGATTTAACGGCAGGCTCGTTTTCACTATGCAGTGTGCTAGAGCTTAAACAAGTGTGTGTCTCACATTCTGTTCCTGCAATGTGTATCACAACAGCCACTTGTCAGTTTTTTGATAATGTAATCCTATCCACCTCCACCCACTGAAGATGTGACTGATGTATTAAATTGCTAGTGGTGATGGCTATGAGCCAAGGACGTTCTGTATTTTCCTGTCAATCACACCAGGTAACAGCTCCACAGCCTACTAGCTTACAGCTCAGTCTCCAGCTGTGTAACTAAACCCCATTGTGTGAGATTGTTTCTCAATGCACAGAGTAGGCCGCAGGTCATAACCACATTTCCTGATCGTCCTGATATCCTGTGACTCATCAGCAGCAATGATGTCGACAGGCCATCCCCGTCACGTGCATTAACACTTTGTTTTGTGCTGCTGACACATAAAAGACTGTATGAATCACAGGACTGATCCCAACTATTGAACACAGGAAGTTTCCAACGAGTATCCTGAGCATCTGACCACGTGCACTCACAGTCAGACGCTCCACGTCAGACCCCAGTGTACATGCTAGCTGTCTTTAGCCCTCAGGCTCCTTAACTGTTGCTGTATTCAACACAGATATTTGTGCTGTAATAATCAAGGGGCCCCTGACATGCCATCAGATACAGGGCAGGATCAGACAGAAGCAGGATTCCTTCTCAGGCGTTTTCATCCGGGGCTTCCCGTGAAAACAACTCTCAGGGGTTTTGGAGTCAAGGTCTTCCTTGCGTTTCCTCTGTATTATGGTGGTATGAAGCTACCCAAATTCTAGCGATGGCCCAGAGTTTAGTTCAGTTCATATAACAGCGATGGCAACGCCCCATCCATGTATATCCACATTTCTAGGTCATGAAACATTCCAGTTATTTTGGCTGCACTGAGCTGGCTCAGGAAAACTGCCTGGCTTCAGAGAGAAACATATGGACTGTAGTCACAGGCAGACATCCAGCTGGCTGCGAGGAATACCACTTAAAATGTGAAATGGTTGATATGGATCTTTTCAGTTCGACAATGGAACTGGGCTTCATTTCTGATACGCGCCAGCGGTCTGCACGGCTGTGACCCCCAGCCAGCTCATTAGAGGTGGAGGTCACATAAACAGAAACTACTGGAAACCATAGGAATAAACTCACAGACTGATCTGCAGTCAGGCAGTAATAACTATCATTACCCACCAATTGAGCAGGGAAAAAACAGTAAATATTCTTAGAGGTTTGGCTAAAGACAATTCTGAGGCCATGGTTTGAATTTCTTTTCAGATCTAGGTCTGTTCTTGTGTGGAAGTGTGTAAACTACTCCGTTATAACCCTTGAACATGGATGTGCTCAACCTGAATCTGAAACAGGGTCAGTGCTGTCTCACTTTCACTAACTGCGGCACCATGCTGCGCGTTATCTCCAGAAGAACAGAGAGCTAACCAAACGTTAAACTCAAGCCGGCCAAGGCAGGCTAACATCATCATTAACTTTAGGTTAAGTTGCTGCGTTGGTATTTGAAGGCGGCGTATTTATAAAGCTACTTGGCGCAAAGCCACCGGAGGCTGCACCCGGTATGTCACACATGGTTTGATGGCTGCTGCTAACAGGCCCGTACAGTTAGCTAGCTGTAACCTTACATATTAAATGGTAAGTGTTTTGGGTAATGTTATTTCGTCTATGAGGAAATATATTTCTATCTTATATGCTAAAGGTGCAGCCTAAGATGCTAAGTGAGCTAATTACTGAAAGCTATTTACTGCAGTTGTCATACAGCTTTAGTGACGGTTGGTGAACATCGGCTCGCGCCTCCATGCGTCGTAACTTGCCATAAACGCCAGCCGTACCGATACACTATCGAGTCCGTTTATTCCATAGGGAAGTACTTGAAACCTACTTGTCGCTGGCTGCTTCGCCGTTGGCTCCATGTTTCTTCAGCTGTTCGTCCAGCTCCACGGCACCTTCAGTTTTTGCGCAGTAAGAGCGGAACGGGGCGGCGAGGGGCGCGGTGCGGAGCGCCGGGCGGCGTGAAGCGGCATGGAGGACCTTCAGTTGAGTAGACACAGATCGGGCATCAACGGAGGCGGCGCCGAAGCAGCAGTGGCGGGTCGGCAACCAGGTCGTCTGTCTAGAGCCGGACAAGGGACGCTTGAGGGTGGCTTCAAACAACTCCTTCAGCACTGTCGAAAACCTAAAATGTAACATCTCAATCCTGTCAAGCAATTAGAGAGAAAGTCGTAGTTCCAAATGTGTCCTGTCGTAGCGGCAGGCTTGTTGCGGCTTGTGTGGTACCACGAGTACTGTCTGCGAGGCGATGAGTCATAGACACCGGCGTCCAAAAATAAATAGAGGCGCATTCACGCCCCCGCCGCTCCTATTGGTGGAAAAGAGGTGACGTCCGCCTCCATTTTTTTTTTGACGCTCTGACAGCACCTATTGGATAGTCTCTGTGTCTGTCACTCCCTGTTATTTTTTTGACAGTAGAGTGGTTGAACAGCTTAACGCAGACTTTTCTAGGCTCTGTTTATAAACGTGATAAAGCCCAGTGGTGCAGTAAATACTCACATACTTTCCCTTAAGTACCACACTGTAAAAATACTCTGTTAAAAGTAAAAGTCCTGCATCCAAAAAGTCAATTAAGTGAAAGTATGCAAAGGTAATCAGCATAAAATAAAAAGTGAGAGTTCGCAAAGCAGAAAAATGTCCTCTTTGACAGTTATGCTATTATATAATTACATTATTATCACATTCAATATGCATTCAATTCTTAATATCCTGATTATTTTCTACTTCCCAGAGCCCAAAGTGACACCTTCACAAAGCTTGTTTTGTCCAACAACAGTCCAAACCTCAAAATTACCTCAAAACTATTAAAATAATCTAAAGAAAAAACTTCAAAACGTATGTGAAGCTGAAGTATGTGAACCATAAAATATTTTTGCTTTGATAATTGCTTCATTAATTATCAAACTTTCTAGCTGTGTTTATATGTATTGTTGAGTAGTGCAATTTATGACAAAACATCACAGTTTAAAAGCTTTGTAAGTACTGCACGCAAAAATATTAATATGCAACTAAGCTACCAGCCAAGTTACTAAGTAACGAATGAGTAAATTTATCAGATAAATGTAATGGAATAAAACGTTTAGTAATTCCCTCTTAAATGTACTGTAGTAGAAGTACAGAGTGGCATGAGATTAAACTACTCAAGTAAAGTACAAGTACCTCAAAATTGTACTTGAGTAAATGCACCCTTCTTAGTTACATTCCACCACTGGTTGGTAACACAGACAGTACAACGATTTTTAATCTATTATTTATTGTACAGTTTATGGTTGGTAGTAGAATTGAACAGAGAGTTTTTTAGCCCTTCGTGCGGTCTGTCAGGCGGAGTTTGCGCTCAGGCTGCGTACCGCCTCCAGCGTTCTTCTCCAGTCCAATGAGCCATGGTTTAGGAGGATCAGAGCCACGGCTTAGCCCCTTACAGTGAAGGAGGCGGGTTGTGTGTGCACCAGGAAGCAGAAATCCCTGACAGTCTCAGCTCAGGGCACCAATGTCCCATAGAGTGTGCATCAGCGCTCCACGTCCTCCGGCGCGTCCAGAAGTTGCCACGAATACACAGCGGCATGATGTGGAGGGTAGTGAGCTGCACACTGTGCCTCTTTGTCTCCTCACAGCTCAGCCTCTGGGCCGTTTGGGCGGCAGCAGATGAGCTGGAGGCTGAGGTGAAGATTGAAGTCCTGTTCAAACCCGAGCCGTGCACTCCAAAGAGCAAAAGAGGAGATCTGATGAACGTCCACTACGATGGGTTCCTGGCCAAAGATGGCTCTCAGTTCTACTGCAGGTTGGTGCTTTGAGAGTAAAAGGTCCTACAGCTGATAAATCTGATCTTCAGGAGCCTATTTGATGCTTTGGAAGCCTGCACGCACGTTTGCAGGCACTTCATTGGCGTGATAATGAAGTTCCTAAATTGAGGTGTCATATTACATACTGTCCGCACAGATCTTCTTCATGTGTGCTGGAAAATTGCACAACCCTTTTATTTCAATGTGGCATCAGTAAAGTTTATCATTAAATGAGTCAGGACACTAAATGTTG
Organism: Chaetodon trifasciatus; assembly: GCA_037975065.1. NCBI lineage: Eukaryota > Metazoa > Chordata > Actinopteri > Chaetodontiformes > Chaetodontidae > Chaetodon > Chaetodon trifasciatus. Next base: position 444,750 of record JBBMOE010000006.1, read on the forward strand.
GGAATTGTAATTAATCCTGCTTTTCGGCCTACTTCAGCAGTCCTCACCTGGATCCATGGAGAGCTAAGGGACTGTAAGAAAACTATTTTAGTGGGGAGGAGGGAGGCTGAATCTTATATTTTCTATTAAAAAAACCTCAAAACAAAGAAACATTTATGGCAGACATAAAAAATAGATGAAACTAAAGTCACTTTTACACATTTATTGCAGCCATCAAATTTGCAAACTATAAAAAAATAAGTGAAATAAATATGAATTAAGGGTGCGTTCATAAATCCAATCTGATGCTCTCAAAGAAGAAGAGAGTGCTCTTTCTGTACCAATTAACCCACTTGTAGCGTAGCTTGATGCTTAACAGTTAACATTAGCAATATTAGCTAGTAATGCTACACATATATATTTATATATGCTTAATGCCTGCCCTGCGTAGCCAGGTGTGTTGGAGAGAGTGATGGAGAAACTCAAATATCTAAAATGTCGTTGCTTCTCTTCGTACTGTTTCTGTTTCAGCCGATCAGACAAAACTGGGCACCCTCAGTGGTTCGTGCTGGGCGTCGGACAAGTCATCAAGGGCCTCGACATCGGGCTGGTAGATATGTGTCCCGGAGAGAAACGAAAAATAATTGTTCCGTCTGCCCTGGCCTATGGAGAAAAAGGCAAAGGTAAGCAGATGTAACACACAAGCATGCAGGAGAAGACAGTGGCTTCTCCTGCATGCTTGGAAGGGCAGGGTGAGGCGAGGGGAGTTCAGTTGCTGCAGTTTGCAACCTCACTACTAGATGGCAGTAAATCCAGCACAATGGTCCTTTAAGGCTTGTAGCTGATAATAATAATAATAATAATTATTGAGTTGTCGTGTGAAATTGATATTTTGTGAGACAGTAATCATACACTGAACATCTCATCCTGTTGCATCCCTGATTGTTAGTGGTGGAAGAGTCTGCCTTCATGCTGTCTTGTCTTCTTTTGCAGCACTTTAGCTGAAAGGGCGTCACATCCTTTGCAGTGTTTGCTACTCATCCCCCCCGCGGCATGTCCTGAAAGCATGCACGAAGGTTGAAAGGTCTCTGCTTCACATCGCTCTTTCCTGCATGCACTTGAGCACTCCCAGTAAACTAACAGCTGATTCGTCTTTAGCCTTTAGCCGCTGTTTCCTCGTGTCGGTGTTCGTAAATGCACGTAGTTTTGATCTGATGGTGGCGTTGCCCGTAGCCTGTGATTCTGCATCTCTGGGTGAAGTGGTTTTGCTGAGCGTTGCTCAGTGTTCTTGTTCTGTTCTTTCCTGCCCAGTAAAAATAAACACCTTTAATTGCACGTGGCACCAGTTTTATATTAACGTCATGTCTCTTAATACATAATACAATACACTGATACATTCATCGATGTATTCAGAAGCTATTTTGCTCAATTAACGATCAAATCTGAAACCAGATAAACCTTCCTGACATGTTGTCGAGCCTGTAAGTCCTGATTGTGGCATTAAATTTGCCTTTGGTGGTTTAAAATCCTGATGTGCTGCTATGCGTACTTATTAAATAGATCCGGTGCCGCCCAACGCCACGGTGGTCTTCGAGGTGGAGGCTTACTCCGTGTCCAGGGGCCCACGCAGCATGGAGGCTTTCACACAGATAGACCAAGATAAAGACAGACGTCTCACGAAGGACGAGGTAACTACGATTCACAGGCTGGTCATTATCACAAGCAGCTCAGACAGACAGAGGCTGAGGGGGCTTGTTTAGCTTGGGGGGTCATGGGATTAAAAAAAGGCTCTTTAAAAAAGGGTGTGACAGACGCGAGACCAGGTGACAACACGGGGCCGAACATTTTGGGACTGCGCATAAAAGATGAGCTCTGTCTGTCTATTTTCAGGTCAAACAATACTTGAAACTGGAGTATGAAAAAGACGGGAAGCCGCGCGATGATCCTTTCTACGAGAAGATCATGGCCGACATATTCCGCAAGAACGACCAGGACAAAGACGGACTGATCAGTGCGAAGGAGTACAACATTTATGAGCACGACGAGCTCTAGTGTTGGAAGCAGTGGATCCTTTTTAAGTTTAGAGAGAAAACACGACGAGATGAAAGGAAAAATCCACCGCTGCGTGTTCGTACACTGTTAGACGCCAAGTCAGGGTTTCCTGTTCGTTCTGGGTGTGTTTGTGATGCAACTTTACTTCAACACGACTCATCGCTTCTGTTTCACTGAGTGGTTTCCTTCTTTTCCCAGAATGCCTTTTGGGAAACCCCTGAGTGAACTCTGGTCCGTCGAGCGTGTCTCTTCCTCTTCTGTGCTCGATGTGGCCCCACGTGATTTTTCAGCATCAGTTCGGTGGTTAAATATAGGCAGAAGTTTGAGCGACCTGACTCCAAAATGTGACGTTTGTAGCACTGAATGATCACAGAGAGAACATCAATCACCTAACTGGGATCCAAAATGTTAAAACAGTGTCGAACAGCTTCGGAGTGGATTTTTCCTTTGAGGAACAGACAGTAAATACTGCGTCTGTGTTGAAGTACTCTCTATGAAACTATGCACGTGAGAACATCCCCGACACCTGGGAGAGAGTTGACTGTTGTGCAAATACCACTAAATTTTAGCATTTGAGATGTTTCGTTTCTGTCTTTAAGTTTTGTCTTTTGATTCGTTCAACATGCAGCACAAAGAAGAAACCACAAGGTTGTGGAATCAGTGGCTTTGCAGCTGTAACGTGACTCATGCGAGAGGGCGTTCATGCCAGACGTGTGAATTTCCTGCCCTCTAATCTGCACCGGTGTGCAGATCCACAGATGCAGGTGGATATCAGGTGACTGCAAACTCTTCCTCCTCAGACAGGACGGCCAATTAAAACAAAGCCGAAAAGACCTGGGTGCGACGGAGAAGCACACAAATGCATGTTGTGGTTTGTTAGACATGTTTACGAGTTTTGTTTACATCTTTATGTGGTCAAGATCATGATTGTCATTGGATCCAGTTGAGTAATTTCTGTATTTAGTATCAGAATAAATAAACCTCGACAGCACGTCGTGTGTAAGTCAGATTTTTCTTCTTGGTGGAAACATGAAAGAACCGAAGAGGTTTAAGTATGAGGTGAATCTGAGAGGAGGACAGAGCTGCCATGTTTTTCAGTGTTTTTCTATGATGGTTTGATTCCCTGATCAATCAACTCCTGCACGTGACATGAACGGTCTATTGTCGATGTTTGTTCTGTTTGTCCCTCAATAAAAACGTTTTATTTTGTCAATTACTGGAGCAGTTCCCACCGGCTGTGTGCAGTGATGGAAGTGTTCAGATCCTTCTCTGAAATAAAAGTACTAACACCACACTGTGAAAATACTGCACCACTAGTAAAAGTCCTGCATTGAAAATTTAAGTAAAAGTACTCAGAGTGCAGTAAAATGCTCTGTCAGTGTTTTTCTATCTGCTGTTTGTGGATTCATATCACTGCTGCGTATTACTGCTTACTGAACTCCTTTATATACTGTTAGTAATGTAATCTACAGCAATGCATCATGTTCTGTAAGATCATCAGACATTTGCAGCCTTGCCGTCCTGTGAGAACCACGTATGTCCAAAAAGTTTGATGCGCTCAGTAAAAGCATGTTTTCAGCTTTGTGACTATGCATTTTCAGCTGATCCGAGAGGCTTTTTAAAGAGTTTATTCAGCTGAAGTTTCTATAAAGGAGCATTTCGTCCTCAGCGTAAAATGGAAATACTCAAGTGCAAGTACCTCGAATTTGTATATAAGTACATACTTGAGTAATTGTACTTAATTGTACTCCACCACTGTTGAGATGCACATATATGAACTAACCACTAGAGGGCAGTGCTTAGCCAATAACAAGCAAGTATGCATCGCAGTGAGAAGTTCTGAACTGTTTTCAAAATGAACAACAGCTGCTTAACCCACCAAGTATTTCTGCTGTTCAGGCTCTTCTGTCCTTACATGTATGCAGTACATTAAATGGCGTTCTGTATTAAAGGAGACGGTAAAACTTTGGTTTAAATTTTTTGGTGATGATTCAGTAACAGAGGTCAGACGGGACTCGCATACAAAGGAGGAGGAAACACCTGCTTCCTTCTCGAAAATAGCTTCATCTCAGCTTGCAGGTGCAGACAAATCAGAGTTCATGCACTCAAACTAAAGACAAATCTTCATGACTTTCAGACTGCGAGCTCGTCCGTGTTTATGTTTATTATACTCAGGTTGTTCAAATATTATATTGTTGTATTCCTGATAAATGTGGCATGTTCTAAAAACATGTTGCTTGCCACAACTCAGGGAACTTACCATGAAGTGATGGTATGATCAGCCGCTTTCATTACACTGAAATGATCATAGCAAGCCAAAACATATTTCACTTTGAGGGATTTTTATTTTCATGTAGTTTTTTTTTAAGGATGTTTTAAAAAACAATCAACTGCAATTTATAAAAACACATGAATTAATAAATAGCTGTTTAATATGCTTATGCGCATACAGTATATACACAGTATATACACTGAACAGGGAAAATGTCAGAGTGAAAAAGCATTTGTTGGTGCAGGACAGAACAAAACTTAGTTGAGGATCTTCAGCGTGACTGACGGCAGCTTGATGTCTGCCGCCTTCACCTCTGCCGTCATGTCGACTCCCAGCGGCGCCCTGCGACCAAGTGGTGATGTTTAATCAGCAGAGCAGAAAAATCAAAGCAGAATTCAATTCACTCCCACAGAAATTCTACATGAGATCTTTTGACTTACTTTGCCTCATAGCAGACGTCCACATCTGGAGACAGTATCCCTTTCCCTTCTCTCAGGCGCTCAACACCGTTCCTGGTTAAAAAACGGATGGATCAGATTCTACAGTGAGCAAACTCATCAGATTCACTGTCGAAGCTCTGCTGAGCGTCAGTATGCACACCATGCAATCATCACTCCGTTGTCAGTGCAGAACTTGGCTGGAGGACAGAGCAGCTGCAGTCCTGTCTTCTCGGTGACGATGGTCAAAGCTTTGCGGATGTACTGATTGCTTGCGACTCCTCCAGACAGCACCTGTCAAAGAGGAGTGGATGTTGAAATCTTCAGATTTATATTCACAACGTTTTCTGACTGAAAGGACGAGGATTGTGTTACTCCACAATCACTTTTCCTGCTAGGGTTTATCGTTATAGATAATGTCAGTGAGGTGCTCATTCTCCAATGGGCAACCAATAACTGAGCATGGCAACAAACTCCGATTCATTGATTAAATACAAGGCAAAGTGACGTGACGCGCTCACCAAGGTGGGACTGCTCGATGGCAGCAGGCCGCTGGCCTTACAGAACAAGATGGCACGGTGTGTGCGCTTTGCAAGGTGAGAGGCTACTGTGTGCTGTGCAGCAGCCGCAATGTCATTCACGCACGACAACAGCGTCCCCTGTTCTACACCTGCAGAGGGAGAAACAGACAGTAACACATCCAATTTATCTGGACAGAGACGTTTCTGTCAACCTGCAACAATGAGGGGAACTGATGACAAAAAAGCAAAGCACACTTTTACTGAGCAAACATCATGGACGTCTCAAACTCTTTCTTTTCATACATTTTTTTTACACTCATTTATTCATCCTGTCTTTTGTTCATCTATGTACTTTTTCACAGCAGACATTTTGACCTGTCATAGCAGGAAAAGCACAGGTGAAACTAAAAACATTAATGATTCCAGTGATTTGCAGCAGTTACTGTTTTTAGTTATACCCGTGTTGGACGAGTCAAACTGTCTGTGAATCTGTGCGCTGGTTCATGTGCTATGATGGTCGTTTCTGTGTCTTCATACCTTCCTCCGCCTCTTTTTTCATTATCATCATTGTGACTTGAGTTCGTAGCCCAGCGAAAGAAAAGCAGCAGTCGTACGTTTGTCCCATTGGTGTCGTGAAATGGAACTTCGTCCTGTCGCCATCCTTTGCCAGAAGCTCTATAGCTTGTCCTCCACTTAGTGTGGAGCACTGCGGGTGCTTAGAGAGGGACAAACGTCTTGCCACCTGTGAATCCACAAAAGTCCACAAAATATTTGATTGGTGTATAATCACAAACTGAACATCACAACCAATAACAACATTTTAGTGTTAAGATCTTACTTTATCCAGTGTGTCCCCCGGAGCTTCATCCAGACAGCGGCCCAAAAGAAGAAAGTCATCGACTCCTCGAGCCACAGCGAGAAGCGAGTGACCCCCAGAGACGAGCAGGACCAGGAAGGGGAAGGGGACAGGCTGAAGCATCCTGACGGTCAGCGCGTGGGCCTCCATATGGTGGATGGGGATGAAGGGCTTGTTGTGCCGCCTCACAAACCTCTGGCTGAACTCAAGGCCGACGCCCAAGCTCAGGGCCAAGCCGGGCTTCACCGTGGTGGCCACAGCTGAGAGCTGGCTGGCGTCCACGTTGCTCCTCTGCAAAGCCTCCTGGACCACCCGCTCGATGTTTTCTCTGTGGAGCTGCTGTGCCACTGTGGGGATGATGCCCCCCATCCTGCAGCATTCAAGAGGGATGAAGATATGTCAAAGCAAAAGCACTGCAGCATTAACCCTCATATAATACAGCTGTGCCACCCACCTGAGATGAACATCTTTCTGTGAATGTAGAGACTCTCCCAGTATTTCACCCGTCTCATCCAGCACAGCAGCTCCAGTGTCATCACAGCTTGTCTCAATGCCCAAAACCAGTCTGGAGGATGATGCTTTTCCAAATGGAGGACACCAAAATGTGTGCCTGAACTGTAGCAGCCTGTGCAGAGCTTTTACTTTTGTAGGGAACATGGTCGTGGATCCTCTATCAGTCAACTGTGAGTTACAACAGTCTAATAACTAAAGGTGACCTCGACTCAGTTCCCATTGAATTTTAAACTCACAAAATTGAAAACCGGATGTCGAAAAAGGCCACAACATCACGTTTAAGCTTCAGAACAACGAACCAAGAACAGAAAACACTCGAAGTCCCCGGAGTTCGAAGCAGAAAGCACAAGTATACTCAGTCAACTGACCTCACTGCTATTTCTGTTAGCTTCCGTGTAGCTGCGTCACATGTAAATAATTCCGTGCACCCGCAAGTTTGTGACTTTAGATTAAGAAGCTAAAAACAATATCAAAACAATGGACTATCAACTTAGCATTATACCTGTTAAACTTATACTTTTAAAAAGTATAAGTTGGAAAATAAAGCATGGGTCCGATGTTTTATGCTTTCTGATATGGGACGTTTTAGTCTGCCGCACAAGCATGAAAGCATGGAGTCGAGCGGCTAACTGGACTGTTTGAGCAAACGGTACATTCATCTAAGTGTTGATGTTGAAAGAGGTAAAGTTGATGTTGTGTCATTTATGGGTTAGAACTGATCCGTTTTTAGTTTTGTGTCGATCGATAGCAGCGCTGGGTTGTTTGTTTTTTAAACATGGCGCCGTTTAAGCATTTGAAAATTAGCCTTTTCCTTTAGTGGGCTGTGTTGCCTTCAGGGATACCAGAAATGTCGAATTCCTTAACAACCCCACAACAACCCAGGAATGAAATTGTATATTGTCGGGAAGGCTGGTAGAGTTGCTGAGAGAATTACTGAAACATACAGTGTTTTATTTAAAGGCAATGAGCTAATACCATATTTGATGTAACGCTAACTGAAATAATACGTAACATACTAAGATCAGTGGTCTATGGCACAGCATCACCAGCCAACGGTGCCTTCAGTAATTACCGTTAATAGAGAAAAAAACACAAAGAAGTTTTTTTTAAAACCTTCCTTTTGGTAACGATTCCGACAAAAAGCAATCTCATTGTGGATGGGAGTAACATTAAATGTCGTTTTAACGCTTGGAACTTCATAGAATACCATAACCTTAAACGCATCATTACTTCCATTTATACGTGACTTTATAAATTGGGATTTTTCAGTCGCAGTCTCTTTTTTAAAATGCCTAAGAAGAAACCAGTACTTGTTTCAGAGGTGTCAATGAGCTTGTACTATCTGCCGATGCTCAGTTTGTAATGTATTCATGGTGTCATAGGCATAGAGTTTAGGTAAAGGGATTGAGGAAGCTAAAATGCTAATGCTAGCAACGCACACGGAAATGCCCTGGATCACATGGTAATATGACTGCTGCTGTTGACAAGTCGCGTCCTGCTGCTACCACATAGATTATATTTTACAATTAGTTCGTTACTTAGATCACCTGTATCCGAGTTGTACGTGTCATACATATTTTAGACTTTTTTTGTCAAATGACCAGTCATAGTTTTTCTAGCAGTAGTTTTCAAACATGGCTGTGGTACACTTTACTCCCTGTTAGCCACCAGAGGCGAGGTTAGCTAGCTTTAGCACTTCTTTTTTAACAAGCATTTCATGTTGGCTTTTCTAAAGGAGGCATGGAACACCCAGCTTGTATTTTGGAGGAATTGAAGCAGTTTGTGGTAAATGGTGCTCCACCAACAGTGTATTACATCCCAGATTTCATATCGGAGGATGAGGAGTCCTACCTTCAGCAGCAGGTGTATAAGTCTCCAAAAACTAAATGGACTCAGCTGTCAGGCAGGAGGCTCCAGAACTGGGGAGGGTTACCGCATCCCAAAGGCATGCTGGCAGAAAAGATCCCTGACTGGCTCCAGGCGTACTGTGAGAAAATTTCCTCTCTGGGTGCATTCAGCGGGAAAACAGCCAATCACGTGCTGGTGAATGAATATAAACCAGGAGAGGGGATTATGCCTCATGAAGACGGACCTCTGTACCACCCGACTGTCACCACCATAAGCCTGGGCTCTCACGCCCTCCTCGACTTCTACACGCCCATCAGCAGGCTGGAGGGCGATGCCCCGCAGACGGAGGAGAGCCGCTTTCTGTTCTCCCTGCTGGTGAGGCCTCGCAGTCTCCTGATCCTGCAGGATGAAATGTACCAGCGTCTCCTTCACGGCATCCAGCCCCGCGCCCAGGACACGCTCACGGACAAGGTTGTGAACCTGCCTGCTGCCGGGGCGCTGCCAGGAGAGACGCTGACCCGAGGCACCCGGGTGTCGCTGACCATACGACACGTGCCCAAAGTTATGAAGACGAAGCTTTTACTGGGGAGGAAATGAAAGGACTGCATGTTGACCTGCTCGTTATGGTACTACATGCTGTGTTTGCTACGGACACCATCGGGCATAATATCAATGGGAATCTCCTCAAGGCTGCTTTATGAACTGTATTTCACATGTGTCTGTATGATTACTTCAGGCTTTGTTAAATATCTGTGCTGCACCACTTTTCTGGACACCATCAAAGCCGACGATACAGCGAGGATTACAACTAGAAATAGCTGAAATTATGAATTCATCTCTTAAACATTTGAAGGGACTATGGGACCTCTGTCACAGATATCTAAGGAACAAATAATGACAGAAGAATGGTGTCTTTAAATTTCTTAAAAGGATTATTAAAAGATACTAAAATAATCAATTTATTATCTGAATGCCAAGCAGAAGAAGAATATGTGCAACTCTGAGGCCGTAACACCACATCTTTGATGTTTGCAGGTGATTAATGACTGTAATCATAATTCAGTTGTGAAAAGTGGAATCAGTTTCTGTTGGAGATATAAAATTAATAATGGTTGTGTTTGTGTATGAAGTGTTTTTTTTATGGATTTATTTAAGGGCGATACACAAGCACGGCTGATATAAGTGGTTGCTGTCAGCTTTCACAGGTGTATCTGTATTGGCAGATAAGTAAGAAGTGATTGGACTCAAAGATGTTTGAAGGAATTAAGAAAGTCCACTACACACAGTTTGTCCATCAGAGAGCGCTGGGTGTTATTTTTCAACTGAAAACTGTCGGTCACAACTCTTTCATAACCAGATTTAAGGGTTACTTAAAAAGAGATCAGGTTAGCCTCACAAATCGAGTGTTGGTTGGACTATGAATCCACACTGAGCGTGCAGATATAAATGCTGCTCATATAAATGAGCGTGTTTCCACTGACAGATTCAGAATCGTGTTGCATTTATTGTACAAATGAGCTGCAGTGTATTTCAGGCCTGAATAATCTGCTATCAGAAACTAAATGTGCATGAAATGGCTGATCCAGTGTGTGACGTTTGAACTGGCTTGTTCATGTTTTGGGTTCTAAAATCTGCCTCGAGTGTTCGGACGCTGATCTCTGTCAAAGAAATACAATGATGCACAGCAGCAGCACACAGGTCTTCTGGGCTGAAGCCGTTGTGTTAAATAGACCAGTCTTTGTCTCTTTCCTTCACAACTGAAAGGCTTTGGCATCATGTGCTCCGTCCTGAAACTCACTGACTTTGTTTCACTTTGGTGTGAAATCATATTTCACAGGAGAACGCCAAAACAATGGAGCCACAGACGAAACGCTGGAAAGGGTCAGAGTGCGACGGCGACTCCTGGGTCGCTTATCCTGTGCTGTCAGATGAGCAGTCACAAGACGTCGAGCTGGTCGAGGCGTTCGCTGCGCCCATTGTCAATAAGAAAGAGACGTCTCGACTGGTGCGGGAGCTGAACGGCCTCTTCCCGTTGAACGGCCTTCAGCACGTCAAGAGGGTGCGGGCGGTCAAAGAGGAGGACAGCCCTCATCCTCTGGAAGTCCTGGTGTGCCTCGTCAGCGACGCACCGGACGCGAAGGTGGTCAGCATCGACACTCTGCTCCCCTCAGATGCAGTCAGAAGTGACGGACTGGGTGAACCTTTTGTGGTTAAAATCCCCGCGCGTCCCCCTTTGACCCGACCCCAGTTTGAGCTGGCGAGCAAACACTGGCCCACCTCCTTTCATGAGGACAAACAGGTGACCGTGGCCCTGAGAGGAGAACTCTTCAGTCCGCCTCAGAAGGCCAGGATGCACGTGTACATGACGTCTGCTTTGACTGCCGCCAAAGCAGGCGGCGAGTTGGGAATGGAGGTGGCGGGGGCCGTGGTGGTCGACCCGGCGACGGAGAGAATCATTGCGGTGGGCCATGACTGCAGAGGTGACCACCCCCTTCATCACGCTGTCATGGTCTGCGTTGACCTTGTGGCTCGGAGTCAGGGCGGTGGATGTTATTCTTTTGACAGATATCCTGCATGTAGATTCACATCACCAGACCCGGACACCGTCCAGCAGACCCCCGATGCTGAGGCGAGCTCTCAGCCTTACATATGCACTGGGTACGACCTCTACGTGACCCGGGAGCCCTGCGTGATGTGCGCCATGGCGCTGGTACACTCCCGCATAGGTCGCGTCTTCTATGGGACGTCCTCCGCTGACGGCGCCTTGGGGACCAAATATAAAATCCACTCGCACAAAGATCTGAACCATCGCTTTGAGGTTTACAAAGGAGTGCTGGGAAAGCAGTGCGAGGATCTGCAGCGCGTGGACGACCACATGAAGAGGGAAAGTTTACAGGAAAGAAATTAATGTGGACGTTTCATCAGTGACTTCAAGTCATCAAAGGTGCAACTACATGAATGAACAAATGTTTTACACAACATCGATTTTAAATAAAGCCTGACTCTTCATTTTACTGTATTTACAGAACATAATGCAGAAAAAGATGCTTGGGGGAATTTCTAATTAGTAGTGCTGACTTTCCTTTAGGTTTAACTGTGACACTGAAGCTTTTAGGTACATTAGCAGATAAAACTAATTTCTAAGAGAGAGCAGCTGGTGAGGCAGTTTTATGTTTTAATCAGATGTTAAACTGAATTGTAGCTCTTAATATTCTGGATTTGGCTGCAGATTTTAATCTGGATTAGGCTGGTTCTTCACCTGCAGGAAAGGGAAGCAGCAGTTTATGACTGCAGGTGTAGACGTGATATCGCCACCTACTGACAAAAGAAATAACAGCAGCTGTCATTTGGACACATGAGGCAGGTGCTGACATTGTTTTCTCTCACATCCTGCGGGGGATTTTACATCCAGCTTGTGTTAACTGGGGGAGACTTCGTAAAGTTTGACAAATCAAGACTGGAGAAGCGTATTTTCCTCGATAAATGTGATGCATTTTGAAGACTGTTTCCCAGCATCACACTGTTCCTGTGCAGCCTGATGAAACGCTCCATCACTGAGATGTTTTATTGTGCGTTGTTATTGTGCACGGGTTCAACACTCAGTTTAGGGCAGTGTTAATGTCTTTCCTGATAAGCCGAGGGTTGCCAGTGTTTGATGTCCACCAGCTGAGCAGTCTGCTGTCCACACACTTTATGAGAGCAGCTCATATCAAAGGCAAGCTGTAAAATCCGTTCTGATTTCATCTGTAGACTAAACCATGTGTAAGACCAGCCGAGAATCTCAGAGATCCTCTAATTAACAGACGTTCCCAAAACTGTCATTACAATCCTGAAACCCCGTAATTATTGTGAAGCATGCAAAGCAGCACATCATGAGAACTGAACAGAGTGAGGGCACAAACATTTTAATAAGATTAAGAACGAGAAATCTCAAGAGTACTATGAGCTACGGCCAAACAAAGCAGGACTAGCTGCCTTGATGATAGCAAAAAGTCAGAATCTAAAGAGAGCAGCTACATGAATGTAAGTTCATCACAGCGACACTGTCGACCTCCCTCAGTAAACACTGAACCTGACAACAAGAATTTGTCTCATTTCTACATACAGGACAAAACATTCACCAAAAACTGTACAATGAAAAAAGCCTGCCCTATTTTGATTGAGTTACAAACGAGAAATGATTCACATACCAAGGAAATCATGCAGATAAGGAGTATGATTCCATCCTTCACTCGACACGAAGAAGTTTGACACCCGTTACAAAATGAGAGTGTACCAATAAACGACGAGCCACAGGCTCCCACCTTTAGGAAGTAAACATCTTGGAAAAATACATTTGGGACATCTTTGTGGTTAGAAACAGACTCACACTCACAATTTGTGTTGCCATGTGAATTGAGGGCAAAGACAAAATAAACACAACCAAAAGCCTCGCTGATGCCCGGGCCAGCCCAGGCCTACGCAGGCCAAAAATACATTATTAAATATTCACATAAGTTAGTAATGCATGTGGCATCCTGCCATCTACAAACCTACTCCTGTTTGTTTTTTTAACATTCCACCTTAAACCTGACATCTAAACACCAACTGTGACGTTTACACAAACTGTACGACTTAGTACACACATCGGCGGTACGGACGACACAGGAATTAACTTCTGTCGCTATGAGGCACAGCATTTACAATAACTTAATACTTGTTGATGCCAAAAAGTCTCACTCCGTGTAGTTGTGGCAGCTTGGGGATCAGGACGCTCAAAAGCGAGGCGGTGTTTATGACGAAGTGTGTCGTGTCGTACTTTGTGTAGAAGCTCGCCAGGAAGTATCTGTGGAGCAGAACGGAAAAGTGAACCACGACATCCCTCCGACACAAGAGACATGCAGCCAGAGCTGTCTACATAGGAGTCCTAAGAAACTCAGCATTTCCTTCTAAGTGCCTGATCCACAACATTTGATGCTGTTTTGACAGTCGGTGTGAATGACCGGCAGCTCAGTCCAAACGTAGCCTAGCTTGAATGTAGTTTCCAACAGATTTTACATGCTACTACATTTTCAGTGTTGCACCAGCTGAAACACAAGCTTAAATCTTTCGCCCACAGCAGCTGTGAAGTCCTCTGTAAAGTAGCGGCTGGCATGGAGCGCCGTTTGGAAAGGTGGGGTGACTTGGAGGATGAGGAGGAGCCAATTATCGTGGCTGTTTTGTATCTGCAACACGTTCTCTGTGAGAGCACACAAACTAATCCTGTAACAGTACACAAACTAACATCAACACTGCATTACAGTATATTACAGGCTAGCAAAGCTGGTAAGTTGACTAAATCTGACATTAGACTAATTTTATAGTGTTGGCAAGCAAATATATACAGTTATATTTATTTCTAATTCACAGCTACTAATTTATAACAGTTGTAGACTTTCATTATGTGTTTTTTTTAAATAACATTACAACTGAATCTGCCCAATAACATGATAATGTTAGATAACTCTTTGCTGTAGCTGACAGTTATCACCTGATCACAATGCTTTGTCCTACTTTACCACATTTTTCTTGTTGTTTGGTGGTTAACGTGGACGTAAACACTCCATTAAGAATAGTGCTGGTGCTGAATATTTTCTGGGTTAGTTTGGACTTTGCGTAAGAGCGGTTCAGATGAACTTTACGTCTCCTTTGTGCAAACAAATGACACGGCTTTATTATCACTCCGACTGGTTTCAACATGTTGCTGAGTGCAGACTTTGCACCCTGAAGAGAAAACTTGCGAATCACAGGTGCAACAGGACTTAACAAAACTATAAAATGTCTAACCTGCAATCATAAACACAGAATCATACAGTGTCTGATACGTACAGGATGATTGGAGAGATGGTGAAAAACTTTCTAGATGAGGTGAACTGCACGCCGTAGTCAAGCTGTTCCCAGTGTGTCAGAAGTCTGGCTTTTCCTTGGTCGGGGGTCTCAAAGGGTGTGCCTTTGACTGCATGCATAAACACATACATTCCCTGTCGAGACAAAAAAACAGCCGTGTAGTTAACTGCGGTCTGGACAGGATAAGACCACAGCAGACAGAATCAGTGGAATGAGACTCCTGTTTTCATCCAGCTCTGTCTTAATGAGCTGCACGTCCAAATACATGAGCCACATTTTGTCAGAACTTAGAGTCATAAATTACTGTTTACATGATGTTCACATTACACAGAAACTCAAATGCAAAAGAGCAGTCAGACCTTTACTTTTTCTGCAGTTTACAGTTTGTAGTGCCTCTGGCTGTAGCACAAAAGTCTGTGTTTACTTTCCTTTTGTCTGACAAACTTGCCAGAGTAACACCCACTAACTCAGAGCTGCTGCAGGAGTTTTTGGGTTTTGGTCTGAGATGCAGAGCGTTTAAGACAGAAGGAGAAGATGCAGAGGAATCCCGACTGAAACAACACAGCTCCTGCCTCGTGCTGGTGGTGCTTCATAAATCACATTCAAGAGCTAAAAAAGCCCCAACAAACCCAGGCCGGGACGACGCAGATTTATTGCTAAGCTAGCCGTCTCCTTTCCAATTACATGCCTCTATATCAAAACACAGGAATTCAGCTTTAAATGGAAAACCTGCATTACAGAGGGAGAAGTAATAAAACTAAAATGCTGACATACGGCCAAGGCATAATCGGCCCACTGCTGTTGTATTGTGTGGGAAACAATAGGCTATAGCTGACCTTAGCCATTACTGTTAATAGCCTTCAGTATTGGCTGTGGTACACAATCTGTGTTAACCGCTTCGAGCTTGCACCACTTGATGATGGCACACACATCGACTTTGTTTCTTTGAGGCCAGCCATGTAACAATGAAAGGTCAGTTTTGTCTACGGACCTGATGTGGACTGGGGAAATTATCATAATAGGTCACGCGTCAGGCTGCCAGATGGACAGCCTCCCCAAAATAGAGCATATCTTAACAAGCACAGGCAAGACAGGCGCTGTTTGGCTACACGAGTATGCAACATTCATCTGCCCTGTGAGGCTGCAACTAACCAACTCTGTGGTATTCAAAATGTTATCTACAGCATCCTTAAATCAAACGATCAACTGATCTGGAGTGATCTGCTAATCTGGATGGCCTAGTTTGGTGAGCGACGGCGGCGGTGAGAGAATGTGACTTACGAAGTTGTGGATGACATTAGTGAGAGTCCACACCACTGGCACGCTAAAGAAGGGTATGCTCAAGAGCACAATGTGAAGTATGCCAACACCAAGGGCGTAGGTCAGCCAGATCCCTCGGCTGTTCATGACCCGAGTGTTTGGGTTCACCTCACTGTGTGCCACACCCACGTTCATTCTGGTCTGCGAACAGAAAAGATTCACATATATTCACTCAACAATACACACTTTAAGGCAACATTTGTGGGGTTTTTTTCTTCCCTTTCTCATAACCAACCTCTCATAATGTCAATAAAAAGTCTACTTTGAGCATTGGATGTCGAGCTCATAAGTGGGGGTCAAACATCTATTGTAGTTTATGCTTCTGGAGATTTAAATTTACTAGTTTTTCCACTTTTCAGCCTTTTGCAAGTACTTCAAGGATTTTAAAATGACAGATCAATGGTAGCAGCAACATCCGTTAACTTTGACATAATAAAGACTGTTCTGCAAGCTGATTCCTGCAGTCCTGGGACACTTTTAAGAGCCCCAAAAATGTTAAATATGCACTACCTGCAGAGGACTGCAGGAGCTCATCGTTTACAATTTTCTATATGGGATGCCTTTACTTGAAGAAGCAAATTACATTACTGTTACTACTACTACAACTGACTACTGTGGCACTCTGTCCTCCCTGCAAGTCTAAATGTGGGGACAAAAAAAAAAAAGATCATGTGCAGTCTCATTGATCCTCTCATCCACTTTGGATTAAAGAAAACGAACAGAGCTTAAATTGCAGTCATTAAAGACTTTCACGTCCCCAGCAAGGCCCGACACATGCCGACATGCAGCAAGCAGATTACATTTTGGCATCTGGTTAAAAACAGGCATATATAGACTATGACTTTGACCCAAATCGAGCCCTTATAGTTCGCCAGATAACTGCCAACAAAGACTGTACCGTAACGTGAGGCTACCTGCTGCGTTTGGGTTACTGATGCTCATTTCAGTCGATAGACAGATTCAAAGTTAATACATGAAGTAACTAACAGATGTATTCGGTCTGACAACAACACTATTTACTTGTAGAAAGCTTGCAACGACAGGAATGGCAACTGGAGAGAATCCTTAGACAAGATTTGACTAAAGTTACTCACAACCAATACGTGCTTTGGTGTTCAAACCACTATCAATGGCTTAGTCTATTTGCTGATTGCTTTTCGTAGCTACAGCAAACTGCACGCCTGTTAAAATACCTTGACATAAACAATTACTTAAAATCAAACTGATTACATCACAGTGTCTTAATGCAAACCGGTGTTATCTATTCTTTAATATCTATCTTGCCTAGTTAAATAGGTGTGTAAACATCAGACATCCATTGGACATGTTTTCGTTTCCAGTACATAACCTAGACCAAACCACCACTATTCCAAAGTTAGTCAACGTCATTACGTAAAAAAACACAGAGCAAAGCTCTGGGGTTAAAAGTTTAACATTAAACATTCACACAACCAGCATTGCAAACTTACAGGTAGTAGCGAGCAGTGGAGGTATTTATAGAAACAAACTGCTGCTGAGAGAAACGGTTTATCTCCTTATAGATGTGTGCGGTCCAGGAGCGCAGACAACACGTCGTAGACTGACCCCAGCGGAAGTAGACGTGGTTTCAAGGCATGGACGTGGGAATGTTTCAACCCTGTAGTTGACTTCTCAGGTTGTGTCCCGCCCCCAACACGTTCTACGAAACCTGAGGCTCTGTTAGCATTTAGATTACGTGTATTCAAAATTAGGATTAGTTATAGCCTAACTGCATTTGGTTTTGGTGTGGCATTCTTTCCAAAAACTGGGCTTCTGAGTAGCCTGACAAATGTTGTTCCTGTCAGTGCAAACTCGGGGTTAAAATTCTCCGCACATTAATTTAAACCCGCCCTCGAGTCACTTCTAACCAATCAACGTGTAATGAAGGGGGCGGGAATCAGGTCGTTTCCGCCGTGTTGCTCGTGCCAGTTGTTTATCAAGGATTCATTGGGAGCTCATGCGAAATCCAGAAAAACCCGTGCGGGTTAGTATATAATATCTCATTTAATCTTAGTTTAACTTAATTATTCACTAATATTAAGAGTCAGTTTAATGAGAGTTTGTGATGTGACTACGAAGTCGGGTTTTTAATTGTAAGCTAACGAGTCTAAGCAGCTCAAGTAAGTTGCAGAGCGGTTAGCCAACGTTAAGTCAGTCTACTGTGAAACACCTGTCAGCTAATTTATTAAGGTGTTCACCGTCTACGTGACATAATGGTTCTTTATTATATTGAACTGCCTCTGACGATAACCTGAGTGCTGCTTTTATCGGCGAACTAGCATTTGTGGCTCTCTAGCTACACTTCTAGCTAATATAACCTAAAGTAACGTTACTCCCATCAGGTAGCATTCTGGTTTCATGACGTTTGTGGTGACTAATCCGGTATTACTCGCACTAGCTGCAGCTGGAAATAGGTAATCAATAATCTGAACACATTTCTGAAAGTTACCTTCTGAACTCAGGTTTTCATGTGTCAGTGAGCAATGGAGAGATCATGCTGCTACATACTACTGCATACCTCCAAGCCATGCTGTGCTTGTGACTCTACAACACCCGGAAGTACCGAACTAAAACCGCATTTCTTCAACAGGTACCTTAAATCATGAAGCAGTTGCCTCCAGATACGGTGCGGCTGCTGTCCAGCTCCCAGGTCATCACCTCTGTGTTGAACGTTGTGAAAGAATTGATGGAAAATTCTCTGGATGCTGGGGCTTCAAGCATCGACATTAAACTGGTACAGTGTCCAAATGACTAACTTTGGAACAAGGGTTAGGGTTAGTGAAGTGCTTTTGTTGCTCTCTTGAAACTGATCTGAGTGCAGTTAACCCTCAGACTTTGAGATCTGCAGACGTAGACCCCTTAACTAATCTGATCTGCTCTGGCAGTGGAAAGGATTGATGTTGTATTTGATAATGCAGTTGGTAAAATATCCAAATAAATCCAAAGCAAAGCTATACTTTTCGTTGAGGTAAAAGTGTGCTTTGGCTTTCAATCTTCACAAATGACAGCACTGATGTTCATCTGCTGTCGCACAGGCAGTCCACAGTATTTATTGAACTACATATTGCAGGAGAACTACGGCTTGGACCGGATAGAAGTGCGCGATAACGGCCATGGAATCAAAGCTGTAGATACTCCTGTGATGGCGGTGAGACATTTCACTTCAAAGATCTGTTGCCACGAGGACCTGGAGCAGCTGGAGACGTACGGCTTCCGAGGAGAAGCACTGGGGTCCATCTGCACCGTGGCCGAGGTGAGAGGTATTTATCAACGGGAGCTATTAAATGATTTATAAGTTGTATACATGCACTGAACTGATAACACTGTTCATGAAAAGGAAACAGTTCACCTCAGTCATGCATACATGTCTAATATTGTACAAATATCACAACTCTTTGATTCATTTGTGGAATGAAATCTACCTCCTAGTTTATTACAGTATATAATCTGGGCTGTTTGGCAGCCTGATGCTTTACTGTGCTGTTTCCCTTCAGGTGGCTGTCATCACAAAGACACAGGAGGATGACATCAGCACCCAGTACATGCTTAACTTCACAGGGGAGATTGTGTCTCAGAAGCCGTCTCACTTAGGTCAAGGTAAGGCACGAATAATTGAATCTGGCTTGTAGTGAGCAACAAAATGAAGGACTGCTCACAGATGGAGACATGGTGAACACTCTGATTGAAGTTTTGCATCAGCTTCTCACTGACAGATTTAGATGCAATTTGCATAATGTTTCGCTCCATCAGCAGCCAAATTATCTCGTGAACTGCGTGCATGAAGTTGCTCATTTCTTCCACATTTGGATTATACTGTTTGTTGATGTAAAAAATAGACAGACGTTTCATGCTGTATGGAAAAAAAATGCTGTGATCAGGGAAAAAGAGATGTAGTACACTGAGGGGTTTTAATCCCAAAAGGCATGCCGGTAAAAGAATTGAAACAGGCAAATTAATTTGCTGATGTAAACATCTTTAAGGAATAACAGGAAAAAATGAGATAATATGGGAAGTGTTGGTGTTTACTGCGATGAGTTTCAGAATAAAACACACCTTGACCAGTAAGTTTCATGGTGTCCAGGTAGATCTAGTCTACCTGTGTCCTTCCGCCTTGTGGCAAAGCAAACTTTGTGTGAAAAGCTGTTGCAAACCTCTGGTCTTTGTGTTTTGTAGGTACAACAGTGAGCGTACTGAAGCTTTTCAAGAATCTTCCAGTGAGACGGCAGTACTACTCCTCGACCAAGAAGTGCAAGGAGGAACTGAAGAAAGTGCAGGACCTGCTGATGGCCTACGCCATCATAAAACCTGACTTGAGGCTCACGCTCATTCACAACAAAGTCAGTAACTTCTCCCTTTTCAGATTTAACTCAGCAAAGAGAAATCTGAGGTTAATGTCAGATGTAAGTGGCAGCTGTCAGTCCGCTGAGTACAAATATATGTGGAATATATGTTATTTACAATTCAACAACAATGACTGATGAAACTTTACATTTGGGCAAAGTTAAATTTGATTAAGCTTCACGAGAGGTGGGAGACGTTTCTGAGGATGACACGGTGCGTCTTCTTGTCGTCCTTGGAAGCCATGATAACAGACATGCAGGATCAAATAGCAAATGTTTAATCGTCACCTTTCAAGCCTGCAGTGAAGGATGTGATGCCTCATCATGGTTTTAATTTTACCCTCCCTACAACAGAGCTGAGCCGATGGGAAAAAGAGCTCATTGAGGTTTTAATGGTAATGAAGTCTGTCCTGAAAGTGACTTAAATCCCTGCTCATACAGTATGCAGTCCTCCACACGCAGCAGCCACTAGGTGTCCTCATTAGTCTTCAAATGAGTGTCTGTCACTGGCTCAAAGTCAGCTTTTTGTTAGTATGCCATGTCTTTGCAGCATAGAGTTCTGGAAACACTGAAATGTCTTAAAGCACATGTAAGATTAGATACTACCTAAGGTTAGTGCATCGACACTGGAGCTTCATTTAGACCTTAGAGGGACAAAGAGGATGGTCGATTCCATTAAGCTCAATAATCTTCAACAGTTTGATAGTGCTGCTGCTACTACTACTAGTAAATCATGGAATTTCTAATTCTCTCCAGCAGAATGACGTCTGAAGACAGCAACAATAATAAAGCGTAAGGAGCAAAATTAAGTGCTGATAAAATGAAAATGGTCTGAGCTGAAGGAGAGTTTGTTGCTTGTATGTCATGAGAAAAACATACAAAGTGTAATAACAAGACAAATGGAGGGAGGGAAAATACAAAAAGCCTGGACAGGCTCACCCTGTCATACCCTTCCACCCACTCCAACGTAAACTGTCCTCTCGGTCTCCAGCTGTACGTTGAGCTCAGCTTCCTCTGACAGAAGCTCTGAGCGTTTGTGCCTCTCTAAACTTTTTCTGTCAAACGTGTGAAAGCCCTTAAACAGAAGGTCACAAAAGGATATTCAGGAGCTCGTCAGGTAAATAATTCATCAAACACCTTCTTGTCTCCAGCCTCCTGTTGTTTTGTTGTCGCTGCTAATGCGAGTCAGTGAGTTATGAAATTGTTAAGTGTGATGGAAAATATTCATTTGGCTTGTAGAAGCACTTTAGACAGACACGGACTGAACCTTTTCTGGAGCCAAGTGTGGACAGAATGACTGATAGAAGGAGGCTTCTGTGCAGGTTAGAGGGTCCGTTCATTAGCTTGAAAACAACGTGTTTCCAAATCACCTGCTTCAACACAATGTTGTAGGCAGGTGATTTTGTATGCTTACCTGTAGACATTACAGCAAAAAATGATAATTTGATGACACATTAATCTATTTAAATGGGTCAATCAGATCCCAAAAACCAAACGTATTGAATTAATGATATAAAACTGAGGAAAGCAGCAAATCCTCACAGTGGAGAACCTGTAAGCAGTTTTAAAGGCACTTTCACCTGATAAATGACTTCAGTTACTGATCGATAATCAAAATCAACCTTTCAGCTTTAGTTATTAAGGACATTTGGGAATAAAAGCCTCTTGGACGATGGCTTGTATAAAATGGCTTCAGTGACATTCAGGTGTTGCTTAAGGGTCTTTTGAAAGGTTTGGGCGAGATGAGACGAACTTTGCTGCCATAAAAAATGTTCATTTCAATAGATATTGATATGTGAAGGCTTAATATAAATGTATACGGGATGGAGAGTACTACAAATTGATTTAACAGCCTGTCAGACGACTGGAGTGACACCGTGACACCGTGATGCAGCGAGCAGCTATTCTAAAAATCATACGTACTGTAGAGAAAATAAAGGTCATCCTAAATCTACAATATTTTGTCTTAACCAAAATAAAATGTCAGAGCCTTAAACGTGTCTGCAGTCATGCCTGTGCATCATTACAACCACTCACCCGGACTCCACAAATACTTATTAGGAGTATTTATTAGTAATTAGAGTCACTATTTTTCCCTCCATCATTAAAAAAAAATGTGACGCTGCAGTTTATGCTTATTGTGTCTGCAAAGACGTGAAAGTCCATTAGCAAATGGAAAAGTCAAATAAGTACCTGATTGTTGAGGTAGTGGACAAAAGAAGCTGAACTAAATATAACCAACAGACATACCAAAGCAATGCTTCATATCCCACAATGTCCACTTTTACTGACTTTGAGAAGATTCCTCATTATTTGTTATTTAAGCTTCAGTCATTGATTATCATCACGGCTGCTCTGAGGTTGCTTGTTTTGGTGTGAATAACATACGCATGCATGTTTTCAGAGCGGTTGCTTTTTATTATTATTATTTTACCCCCCGGGCTGCACAGGGTTGGTGTTTTTTTGGCGTTCACAATAAAAAAAAAAAAGCCAGTTATTTTGGATTGTTCCATTACGTAACATTCGATTAACCAGCCGTGGAATCATTTAGCATTTAGACATTTCCATCCCATATGCCCTTTCCCACCACAGCTCAGCGTAACTGTCAGGTGCCCCAGACACAAATATGGCTGACTGTGAACTCTGATTTGGCTGATTATGACGCCTGAGTAAGCTGCTGAACACAGCTGCGGACTTACCCCCAGATTCAGTTTCAGGCTGCAGCCAGTTTGTACACAGAAGTGTATAGGTGGTGCGGGTCAGAGGGGGGCCACACGACCGCCATATAACTTTCATAGAAATCCAGGTTGTCGGGGGAGGGTAGCGAACCCATTTTGTACAATCAGCACTCAGTTGCCCCTATCCTTTATCTCCAACTCTGCTATTCGGCCTGTGTCGTGTTTCACAGCTTCTTCAAGAACTGTTTACAGGAGTGATCCGTTTACATGTGCCAAATTGCGTATTTAATAGCTGAGACATGCCCTGCTACAGGGTGCATGCTTTTAGAAATCAACACCCAGGAGATAAATCCACCGGTGGACACAAACTACAAGACCGCTCGCGGGTGTCAACATATTTTATACCTAGAATATTTTCTAATCTGACATAAGAATGACAATTATGAGGAAAATGGCCATGATCTAAGTTACTAAACGTGCCATTAAAACTTACAGAATCATAGTAGAAACTAAATGTTTTTGGACCAGTGTTGTAATTGCAGAGTTAATGTTATTCTCACTCTGTTTTCACAGCAGTGTGACTCATCGTTGCACGTAGCATCTTGTGCTAACACCTTTCAGGATCGCAGTGCTTGTTGATTTGAAGCAACGGCATGAATTATTTTTCAGTGTTCATTTAAATCTGAATTCAGTTTGACTTTGGCATCAGCTGCACTCCCTCATGTTTTCTGTTCCCTGCCCTAAACCTTGAAGTTTTGGACCTTGAAGCTGCAGTTTCTGTCCATCTCCTGCTGAATCTCTTGACTGAAACAAAATGTATGAACTCCAGATATGTCGGCGGCTCCGTGGCCCAGTTACTATCTTGACAGGTGTTTATGCAGTGTGGTTCGCCTGATGAGGACTCATGGAAGTTGACTGGTGTCATATTGTTGCAGGTGGTGGTTTGGCAGAAGGCCAAGGTGGCCGATCACAGAAGTGCCCTCATTGCTACGCTGGGGCCCAGTGCCGTTGCCAACCTGCTCCCTTGCCACCATCACCAAGAGCAACCAGAGGTTAGTTAAGGGGAAACATGCAGAGATGAGAGGGAACTGGAGCAATGCTTGTTACCTCAGTTTTCTTTGGGTTTTCAGAAACACTGACATTGGTGGCAGAAATGCATGTTTGTGCACGAGTAAACAAATTCACATTTCAGATAAGTCGCTTTGAAATAACCCAGTCTGACTGTAAGCAGTGTAGAGATTTCTGCCAAGATGTGTCAAGTCACAGTCTGGAGGCTTCAAGTTTACAGGTTTCCAGTTTCATGGTCACTGTTATTTTTATTGTTTCACATGCACCGTCGCTCAGCTGGACAAAGTCACCTTTGAACGATATAACGAGTGATGCCGTGAATGTGAAGAGGCTGCGTGGAGCGCATTGCGCCCTGATGGATGACGCATAGCGCGGCAGAACTGGCACAGCCGTGCTACGTGCCCCCCCTCCCGCCTCATGCGCACACCTTACACTCTTTGCTCTCATACTGTGACTCCCATGCCCCTTTGCCCTTTATTGTGGAGCCATTATGGCAGTTCGTCTTCAGCAGACACGCACCTTGAAAAAGCTCGGTGTCAACAAGTCCACCCTAAAGTGAAATGCCATTAAGTCTCATTTTCAGTACAAATTCGAAGCAAATGAAAAACATTGTGCCATGCTTGAACCTTCAGTGTCAGTGATCATTCATTGTGTGAAGCTACGGCTAAAAGAAACAACAGTGAGGAAAGAACTCGGAAACAAGCTTGAAATGAGTTGTTTTGCACTGGAAATGAATGATGATGACTCAGTGACTTAGTTTGACGTGTTTTGGAAAGGCCTAATTTGACCTGTCAGTATTTCATTAAATGCAGAGTTAAGATGGATACTTTTTGCAGAGCAAATGAGAGCATGCACGTTATACTTGACCGTGAGCTAATAACCTCCTCATGAACGCCTGGTCTGAAGCCAGCAAATGTGGTCAGTTGGTGGCTGGCCAACTATTCCCTTGCCCTTTTCTCTTGAGTTCTTTCCTGATGAAGAGTGAGTGCTTTTTGTTAGCTAAGCTTTGCGGTGCTGATCGTAATTGAATTACTGTCGAGCGGTAACTTTCTGCTTGGTCACGGTAGGTGTCATGTGGCTCGTACCTGCTGCCAGGCTCCCAACTAATCTGGTCTGACAGATATGGAGCAGCCCTTTTCACCCCGTTTCTCTCTCATTTTCCTCTTTGTTGTTGTTATTTTGCTGCTGCACTTTGGTGCCCGGTTATGAGAACAACCTTTCACCTTTTCCTCTGACTCCCTGTAGCAATGAAAGAGAACTTTTCTCCTCTTTGTCCCCAAGACCAAAGCTTAGTGATCAAGGGGAGAGTTGTAAGAGCTATTCCTCTGCAGAACAAAATGTGACACTCGTTTTTGGCAGCATGACTACAAATAGCTGCGGCCCTTTGGGGCCAGAGGTGCCATTCGTGCTCTCATAAAGTGACCCTAATGAGCAGAAATAGAGAGAAGCATATGTGCCCCGACCTGAAACTGCAGTTCATTTATTAACTTCATTGGCGTGCGTTGCTGCTAATAATGAGCCCGAGGCCATGTGGAAAAAAAGCGTAGCTATTCTGCTTGCAATCTGTAGAACATTAATAGCTTTCCATAATTTCTCACAAGCTTACATTCATAATGGAGTTTTAAGTGCAATTGTTCGGTTTTACGTCGAGTCATCAATTTAAGCTCATGAGAACTGCCTCTGGCGTGATTCTAGGTCAAAGGTCATCACGTACGATGCTAATTTTAATAGAAAAATGTTCAACACCAGCTGGTTTGCCGTTTTCGCAGCTGAACCTGCATGTCAATCCGTCTTGATCGATTGACACTGAGACATCCAAAACGTAGAGGAGCTGATGAAATGATTGGGGCTTCACTGCGCCTCCTCGCTGTGCTGTCGCAGCGTATGTATGGCATGCTGTCATCGGTGCCTGTTTGCTTGCGCACAACCAGAGTTAATGGCTTCATTCCCAGCTGTGCAGCGCAGCAGCTGTGCAGCTGTCGGTGGAATGGATCAACCGTGTCATCCTAATTGAAAATGTAATGATGGCGAGGTTTATGTAATGTCCAGGTTGCAGAGCTAGTCGTTATGCTGTTATGCCCCTGCGCCCAGCAGCTGCCGAGCATGTCAATTTGAAAATGTTTGCAAAAGCATGAAGGCCACGTTTTAGAAACATCTCTGCCAAATCCAGGCCTTCATTACGACCATCATGTGTTATGTGGTGTGATATTTTCCTTACTGTACTTTCCTGTTTATCTCTGACACCTACTTATTATTAATATTCTCATTATTTTTGATTTTATTCAGATCGTTTTAGAGGGTTTTTTCCCAAAGCCTGGAGCGGATTTCTCTTCAACAAGCTCATCTAACCCCGACAAAACATTTATATTTGTCAACAACCGGCCCGTCCACCACAAAGACATAATGAAGGTAGAGCCATTTACACTAACTCTATATGACAGAGTATAAACTTTTTTCTAATAACGTTCTTTTATTTCATGTTTCTGTGCACACTTTCTCCTCATTGGATCGTGTGATCGATGATCAGTTGTTGCGTCAGCACTACGCGGCTCAGTATCCGGGTGACCCAGCCCGAAACCGCTATCCCACCCTCATGCTTAAAGTCACGGTTTCACCCTCTGCAGTCGACGTCAATCTGACACCGGACAAGACTCAGGTTCTTCTTCATGACAAGGTAGCTACGAAACTCAAGCTTGGTCAAGTGTTTGGTCAGAATTTGGTCACCATGGTTCAAGCTTAGGTGAGCAGATATGAGTCTGTGTGATGTTTCTTTTTACCGCCTGTGATCTGTCTGAAATCTAGGAGGCTGTGCTGACCGCAGTCGAGGCATTTCTGGTTTCTCTTTATGGTTATCGGCCCGGTGGTGACCCTCCAGCTGAGAAGCAGCCCGTCCATCAGACATCTCCCTCACCATCGAGTCCATTGCAGGCTGATGTTTCACTACAGGACAGTGAACAAAGTGCAGAGAGGGATGACAGTCTCACCAACCACACACCTAAACCTGGTGACATAACAAGCACTGACGGTTCACTGGACCGCCGGACCTCAAACAGCAGCTCGTCATCCTCTATCGCAGAAGACTGGATACTGAACCAGATCCCAGCCGGGCTTGAGTCAAACCTTTCTCTCTGTGATGATCAGAGATGCGCTCAGACACCAGAAACAGGCTCAATGAACGTGTCTCCTGAGAGACTCGAGGGCGATGCAGTGTCAGGTGCAGACACGAGCAAACAGCAGTTATCAGCCGAGGACTGGAGCCGCGGGACGGCTTTGACGGACCCCCTGACAGGAGAAGCCCTGCAGCCCGTCAGAATCCACCAACCCTCGAAGAATGATCATCCTGACTCAGATGAGATGAAGAGTCCGAGCAGCTCAAACAAAAAGATGTTCAACGCCATAACGGAGAAGCGGGCTGCTCTGACGGCCTACGACCTGATCAGCAACCGCGCCATGAGGGCACCGCTGTCTCCCGCCGCCCTGTTCGAGAAGGAGGCCAGAGCGGAGGTCCTCAGGGAGAAACCCACAGCCAGCCTGCAGGATATCAGCGTCGCCGTTCACGAGAGGTGGAAAAATCTGAGGGAGGAAGACCGTAAGAAGTGAGTTTCCAGACCTTCACCTTTCCAAGCAGTTGTTTCCATTTCTTGTTATTTGCAGGGCGGGGGGGGGGGGGGGAGTCTGACCTGTCACTCGCATGTGAAAAGCCTAGTCTGGAAATTTTGTTGATATGAGCTGCGTTTCTAATTTCCAGACAACTGTGTCTAATAGGGGCTTGGCCAGATGACTTTTCCCGCAGTACAACAGGTATCACTGACGGTGAAGTGTCCTCTGCAACCCTGACTCCAGAACAGCTGGGACACCGAAATTATCATCTGCAAACAAACAAAGTGTGCCTGAGCTCATGTAGTAACGTCCGTTATCCAATCATGTGTTCACAAAGTGGTGAACGACTGAGCCTTTCCAGGACGCCCCTTTCATACCCAATCATGATCCTCTCACCTGTTACCAGTGAACCTGTTAACCTGTGGAACGTTCCAGACAGGTGTTTTTGGAGCGTTCCACATCTTTCCCAGTCTGTGAGATGTGTTGCTGCATCAGATTCAGAATGAGCAGATATTTACAAAAATTAATGAAGCTGATGAGCTCAAACATTAAATCTGTTGTCTTTGTGCTGTTTTCATGGCAGATTTTATTTAACATTCATTCAACGTTAAACCCACTGAGAATATCAACAGTCCATTCTAAGATTTAAGAGACACTGACTGATATGAACTAATGCTTCCCTTTATATAGATTATATTTCCAACATTAATTTAATATCTAAATGTTCTGTCTCCAGGTTCACACAAGTCTCTTTGTCCATTCAAAGTCTCACCTAAACACTTACTCCACAAGTGGCATGAGGAGTGACACATAGTTGGCTTGTCAAGAGCAGATTTGTTGCAGAACAGATGGAGGTAATGAGTGTTTGTGTTTGACCCCTGCTCCACCAGAGCCAAGGGATTTACATTGGTGAAAAAAGGACAGGGATGGAGGTGAGGTGAAAAACAAACAAACAGTTGAAAAAAAAACTCAAGTCTGAGATCTGAGCACACGAAACATTTGTACCGTAGCGCTATTAGCAGGTCGGAGAGCACAGCACAGCGCGCAGGCCGTGATGAGCAGCTCTGAACGCTTTCATTCTGTCACGATGAATTGTGAAATCGGATGAAAGGTAAATCTTGTCACGCAGTCATTAGTGACTCCAGATGCACACAGACACGTCAGTGCTCCGCTAGAAGCATCATGGAACAACACATTATACTGCGCTGAAGGCGCTTCAACCTAATTATGTTAGATTACTGCATACCAATTTAAAGTAATTGCAAAGCTGGAAAATGTGTATCAGCAGTACTTGGGGCCTTATATAAGGTATGGAAGAGTGTATGGAAAAAGACATCTGTTTAGAATCCTGCCCTGCCGTACGGCTGTCTTAAACATGAAATAAGATGTGGCGAGGACTTGGCTCCTTTCACCGCCACTGTTAAGTGGCACACCACTTCTAGGAATTGCACTTACACAAGTTCACAAAGCAGGTTATTTGAATAATGGGGTGCTGAAGTGTAAGCCCTAATGCTTAACATATGAGCATCCATGGAAACATGACTTGGCAAATAACGGCTTTGCTGAGGAAAGCACCCTTAGTATCTATATAGATCAACATGTTCTCTGCATGTACAGAGGGTCCGAGGTGATGCTCAGTACCCAAATTCTTATTTTAAGCACAGTGTAATATATTCTAAGTAGACAGCAACAGATGGCAGCTTAGCAGCGGTGCTACACACAAGACATGAAACACTAAGTTATCAACAGGTGACATATTACTGTTTCAGCATCTAAATCCTGCTGAAACAACTACCACACATAAGGTAGACATTAAGGGATTAGTCCACAGATTCAGGATGACACTTCCATGACGCTGGAGGACTTGGAGAAGAAGCTGAACAAAGAACAGCAGAGGCCAAAACATCCAGACTTTTAGGTCTGATATCAGACAAGTTCCCAAAGCACTGGACCCTACATTTCCCATGATGCAACTCAGTAGCATCTTTCATGAAATGCCTCCTAAATGTCCACATCTTTCAAACCTCACATCTCCTGTTTGGAAAGCATTTTTTCTTGTTTTTGTTAATAATATTCAAGCCCAATCATAGATGGACACTAGATCAGTGCATGCTGGGACGGCCGCCACAAGGACGGTTGTCTCTGCTGCTGTGAGTCTAAAAGATTTGGTTGAACTCTGCAGGTATGAGGAGAAGGCGAAGAAACACCTGGAACACCACGACCAGAGGACCAAGTTAGCCTCTGCTGAAGGCCCCAGAGAGACGAGCGAGAGCACCCTACGGGGCCACGCACAGGGCCAGAAACGCAAGGCCCCGCAGGCCAACCAGACGCTGCTGGACCAGCTCTTCTCTGCACAGCCCCAGAAGAAGAAGAACAGGAGCTGTGCGCCTAAGCCCTCGCTGCCCCTCCCCTGCAGCCTGCCTTCCCTTCGGCTGCAGCTTCAGCGCCTTTCATCCCAGAGCAGCGCAGTGCCGCGGGGCCTCCGTCTTGTAAACCGGCTGGCCTCTCAGAGCGCCTGGGTCATTTTATGTGGTCAGAGGCTCATGTTGTTAAACCCATTTCGGGTGGAGGAAGCCTTGCTGTTTAAGAGACTTCTAGAGAATAATATACTTCCAGCAGTGAGTCTGCAGAACCCTATACAGTTAACAGATGGGTAACGTATCAGTCACTCCTCACCAGAAAAACTTATCCAGTTTCTTTACATACATTTAAGACACATCCTTTTTACTGGTTTCTTTCAAGGTTTATGTAATGTCTGAAAATACACTGTAGCTGTGTGTTAAACATCTCCTCGTCTCTCTTTTCTAGAAGTCTAGGGGGAGCTGAGTACACTGAGGCTTTGTGCAGCATGGAGAAACAAAGCCCTGAGCTCAATGGAAGGGCCTTCTTCTCCGATCCCAGGCTCGTGGCTAATGGCTTTAAAATCCAGCTCTCTCCAGGTAAACTGTGAATATGTTTCAGACTGTAATACTGCTGTATGAGCCGGTTTAGTATGACTGAACATTAGTTTGTCAGCCCCTTCTGAAACTGGTGACCAAACAGTCCCTAAACGAAGGCACCACAGTTCAACACAGTCAATCATAAAACAAGCCTCTCTTACGCTTTCGAGTCACGCTGTTTAAAGGTCTCATGGATAGTTCACCAGTCACTTAGAAATGTCAAACGTACAGTCCGAGTAACTGGATTACAGGCAGTTATTTCTTTGTATCGGATTAGTTGTGGACAAAACAATGACTGATGAAACAGAGAAGCTGTAAATATAACATCCAACTTGTATGTTCTTTTGTAATTAAAAGCTTTATTAAAAGCTGTTCATATCAACAAATATTCTACACCTACACATCCACATCTACACCTATTGAAAGGCCAGTGTAGTTGAACCATGTATATGCTGTACTAAATGAAGTGAATGCACATGGTGTAAAAATAAACCTGAATTCCTCCACAGCTCAGCCTGTTTTTGCCAGCTTCTTCATCGCTGTGACATTATTTCTCTGTTCACTCGCAAAGGGTATACAGTGTCCTGTGAGTGTTGGTTGTTTTTGTTGCTGGAACGCTTCACCTCAGTTGACATTGGCTCTCTGCCCGACAGAGTGGTCTCACAGTAGGTTCGTACCCCGGTGTGCAGGTGATGAGAATGGTTGCCCTTTGAGAAATTCGAGGAATTTTCATTTGGCACTGCCAGCCTCGGTGGGTGTGCATGGGACTGAAGTTAGCGGCGCGTATGAGACGGTTCCGTTGCTCAATCTCTGCTGAATATCTTCTGCTTTTGTTCGGCCCGTTTAAAATGTGAGCTGTTGTTTATTTTCATGCGGACAGTGTTATTCTGCAGACACTGTTATTTTAGAATAAAACACCCCAGCACATATCTGTGTGGAGGTAAATATGCTGTTATTAGAATAAGGAAGGCTGTCAGTTGTTGCTCTACATCAGTTTTTTGGAGTAAATGTCGTGGACTGCACGGGCAACACAACCAGCACAGAAATATGTAAGAAATTTTATAACTGTCTCTGCTTCTCCAGGTTTTTTTTTTCCACTTTGCATCCAAAGTCGTGTATCAGAAATATAAATTGTGCATGATTTGCAGTATTTCCTCATGAAATGAGAAGCTATCATTCTTCCACCCTACAAGACAACTTCCTTCCAGTCTGCTGGGGCTTCTATTAGTCATTTAACACTCCATTTGGCCCCTGGCTTGTTTGACTTGGTCATGAGTCCAGCCGTAAACCACAATATTTATTTATTATTCTTTCCTGGAGATAGTAGTAGCGTCTGGAGTATATTAATCCTTGTTTTCTGCTTGTTTTGGCCAGGCCTCACGTCAGCCGAGAGACATCTGGAAGTGACAGCGATGGCAGACTACGTGCCTTTCCTCGGTGTGGAGGACCTCAGGGAGATCCTGACTGCAGTTCTTCACAGGAAGGCCACGACGGTGCAAGAGAGCCGGCCACTTAAAGTCACAAACTACCTGCAAGTGAGAAATGCTAGCAGTTGACCTTAGGAATGGCGTTAATGGAGGTTTTTGTTTATTGTCTTAAATATCTGAATTGCGACTTTTCCCTCGCAGGGCGAAGCGGTACGACTTGCCCGTCAGTTGCCTTTGAATTTATCCAGGGAGGACGTGGAGGACACGCTGCTGAGGATGGAACAGCAGCTCGATGAGAGCAGCTGGACCTGCATCCACGGACGACCGTTTCTCCAGCACTTGTCTGACATCCCGTCCACGGACCAGGAAGCCGAGGCTCTGCTGAGGCCTTTAGAGCTGTGAGAAGGAGACGGCTCCACGAAACATGGCAGCAGTGGAGTGTGTGTGGAGCTAAAAAGACTCTCAGCTTTGTTACAAACAAACAGAAAATAAACAGATTTTTCAACATTTCGGTCAAGCATGTGACTCACTGTGTGAACCCTGAACAGTCCGTCTTTGTAAATACCTTAAAATATGTCAGATGTTTCCAACAATATATTCAGTGGTGGAATGTAACAAAGTACACTTACTAAGTACTTATACTTTAGTATTTCCATATGCAACTTTGCATCTTAGTGGCAAATTTTGTAATTTTTACAGCTTTAGTTTCCATATTCCTCCTCCAGTAAAACTGGCTTGTTAGAGATATGTGATATGATATGTGGTTCTCACAGGGCAGTAATACTACGAACATCTTATAGAATATGATGCATTGCTGTAGATTAAACCAGCCAACAGTATACAAAGTACTTAAAATGAGCTCAGCCTCAAACATCTACAGCAGTAAAATGCAACATTAACAGCAGTTACTTTAACCCAAAACCATCATATATAATAGTAAAACACTGACAGACTATTTTAATGCACAAGGAGTACTTTTTATACTTTGCTTAGGATTTGTAGAGTATTTTCAACATGGTGTTTGTACTTGTACTGTAAGCAAAGACTCTGAATACTTCTTCCACCACTGATATCATATAACATTTAATTTAACATGATTACTCTATGCTTTTATTTTGAAGCCAATCTATTCTAAACAGCCATGCATCAATCTGCTGCTGTACGGCTGTTTGTGAAACTCACTTAAAGCAGCCAGTCGCTGAGGACAGGCTTTAAGTGTTTTGCTCTCAGTGTGAGTGTACAGCGTGATGGCGTTGAAATGACCAAACCTCTCCAAAGATTTCTTCCAAAGAGCTTTTCAGCCTTCAGGGTGACAGAATCCTGATGCTGGAGTTATAGAGAAAAGACATGCTTAATGCTGCAACAATAGTAAACAAGGAGTCCACATTTCAGCCTCATTACTCAACAAAACTGAGACATGAAGTGAAAAAAGGTTCGTGTAGTTTAAAAGTAATGACACAATTATCATTTGCATGCAGAATTGCAGAGTAAAACCTTGTCTTGTTCACAGCACCAGTGATACCACTGACCCTCGTGTGCAGATTTGCTCTTTGCAACTGTTTGAATTATATATTTAATGCTTCGGTTTTGTCAATTGATTTCTTGCATACTTTGCATTTTCTTGGATTAACAACAGCAGGCTTCGACCTGCAGCGTGACATATGACTCCCTGAATTGATTTCTGTCCAAAAGCCAGAGTATCTTACTACCCTTAAGCCTCATTGTGGCACCATTGGAATGGGTATTGCTCCAAGCCAGAGATGTACACTGTGCCAGCTACTACCCATAATTCTTTTCCCTCAATTAGTGCCAGCTGCTCGGCCTTTAGTATTGACAGATAGTTGTATATTATCCCTGGCTGCATTAAATGCTTCAGAGATTTGCACTGTAATTTCAACCACAAAGTTTAGCAAATCCTTGACACTGCGCTAACTTGTAGTGGTGCCACTTCCTAAAGACATTAGTCTGTTACGCCATCATCCTGGTGTTCAGTGTAGCTTGAGGTTTCCTTTGGGGAAACGAGCTGAATCAGACTTTGCTCTGTCACTAAAAAGAGAGGACTGCCACAAGTATTAGGTTTTTAAAGATAATGTACTTAATTTCTTAATCACCTGATGCAATAGTAGGTGGTGGTGCCTCAACAAGGGATTTAATGGGAGAAAATCCAGTTTTGTCATTATAGAAGCACTGAGTGCGATTTCACCACACTGGAGCAGGAATACATATAGCCACACGAGGCATTCACTCATCGCCTTTTCATATGGACATTGAATCCCACCGCAGGGAAAAGTGCAACCTGATCGTTCATCTTATGATAATATTATAGTTAGGACTGTGAAAGGTCAAACCACAGCACATGTCTTGTTTTACATGGCCTCTGCTGAGAGAACCCACAGATGGCTTCGGCATTGCTGCAGGGCCAGCGCTCTGCAAAGTGCCTCTGGGAAGGGGATAAATGCCAATGTCCCTCCTTTCACCCTTCGCCTCACACTCCTGCAGGGACCCTTGTTTGAAACTTCTCGCTGTGGGATACGTGCTCCTCGGTTGCTTGTGTCCAAAAATGTATGCGGCAGCAGAATCTCCTCTGTACACGCTGCCTTCGGCACCCGAGGGGCATATCAGAGTAATTGGGGAGGATTAACTGATGATCATCTTTTGACCATGTGACCACACTGTTTAAAAGGTCAGCAGCAGTTCACTTTGCCAGCTGTCTTTTAAACCACCTGTTTCACTGTTTTTGACATTTTCTGCAGCCGTATTAATGCATTTACTGCTGATTAACCCGAGGCGAAAAGTGGAAGGAAAAAAAGGTTTTGGAACGGATGCAAAATGTTGAATATGGAAACCTCAATACAAGAATACTCATTTCACATATAGCGTCATCTAGATAGTTATCTGTTCTCCTATTACTGCCCTAATGTGCAGAGCTACTGCTTCTCAGGTTGTATTCAGCAGCCAGGGCAACTGTACACCACTCTAACAACCCAGAAGTAAAAGTGCTCTTTAACACAGTCATCAAATCCAAAATAAAATGACATGAACTATATTTAACCCCTTTCCCACTCTAATTTTGGAACTGTTATGAGAAATAGTCACATAGAGTACCTTGCCCAGTGCTGGGTACAAGCAACACCTGTTTCTCTTTAGAAATGTGGAAATAAATGGAGAGAGGGATTTTTATATGTCTTTGGGAACACATTAATACTTCAAATGAATATATAATATCACCTGTCATGGTTCAGAATGACCAATAATCACTGACCGAGCCTTTCCTTAAAATACAGCCTTTTCCTACAGCCAGAAAAATGTTCTTAGCTACAGTCACATGGCGGCCATTTTCCTTTGAAGGGCGGGAAGCTAATGTCGTTCTGCTGTGTTGCAGGTTTCAAGTCGTGAATGTGACAAATTGTTATCATTTCACTTCGCTGCTAACTGACTGATCTACTGAAAAGACGATGGATCTAGGGGGACATGAGGCCATATTTGTTTGATGTATGGCAGGTAAGCAACGTATTTGATTGCCCATTAGCTTCCATTCAGTACGTTTTACTTCCAGGGTTACAGAAATGTCCAAGATCTGCTTTGATATTTTAGAAGTAATTTAATGCCGTTCCTATCGTTTCATGTAACACCGTCAAACAAAGGCTAACTGACTGACATTGCCACCTATGGAGTCATACTGCTACCGTGGATAAAAAAAAAATTCCAATTAAACAACATTAGTAGTAATGAAAAGGTCTGTAGTAAGTGGAATTTAGTCTGAAGAGTTGTGGGACAGATTCCAAAGTCTAAAAACCTTGAAAATAACGAGGTGGAAAAAGAAAGATGAGTCAATGTTTTGCTTTTGCCTACAAACAAAATCATTTAAATGACAATGCTGCTGACATTGTTTCACACCCTTCACAACCTTGAGTTTTTGTAAGGAAGGAGTTAAGAATCTGAGCAAACAACCCCATACACATCCAAAGTTCACCTGCGCAGGTGTTTCCACTTTCCTAGTTAGCCCTCTTTGACTGTGTCCAGACTTTGTGTGATTGACAGTTTCCTCTACCCTTTGGTTTTGTTGTACCTGTTGGCTCCACCCAGCTTCAACCTGTCCAGAGGTGTAATCAGCCAGGTAACTGAAAACACCTGAGCCAATGTGCAGGACCTTCACAGCTCCACTAAACAACCCTACAGCCTTAAAGCCTCGTTATTTCTTTTTTGGCCATGAAAAGAACTCCAAAGCCAGACACGTAGACTGACTTTTAAAGTTCTAATGCTAATGTGTTAGCTAACATGTGCCTATTTATACATCCAGCAGATGCAGAGCAGCATTAGCATTCATATGGAGCCACATTTCTGCACACCTTTTTTTACTGCTGTTTTTATAGCTATAGCTCTATAGCTAGTCGCTAACTAAATACAACAGACCCAATATGCTTTAATTGCCGCTATTGTGAAGAAACTGTCATGCTTGAATGTGAGCTAATGACCGTCGCCTGCTGAAGCTAAATTCATATCATTTTTCACCAGGTGATCTCCTCACGAAGAACATACGAATTTACTTGTGGTTCTTTAATTTCGCGCCCACAAGCTCTCTCAAATTCTCTCCCAGCGTTTCACGTTACCTAGCTAGTTACGAGGAGCTATTAAAAGTTCAGATGTGGGAAAAATGTGATGTTCAATCTGTGTCTTCAGTTCAAAATTGACATGTATGAGCACAAAAGACTGCAGGTTGGGCAGAATGTCTTGTTGCCGTGTCAGTAAATTAGGCTGTTCAGACTTAATTTACGGTACCGTTAGCTTGGCGCTCAAGCGAAGCAGTGGAGGTAATGCAAAAAATGGAGCAATGCTAATTCAACAATGTATTTTAGGATTAAACTGCGGATTGTGTTCAGATTAATTCTCACTAATTACATGTTTTAATTAATTTAAGTGCATTTAGGTTTGGTTTTTTTTTGCAGAATTGTAGTCTCTTTTCAGCAACGGTTCCTTCTTGTATGAATGCTGCTAACTGATAGCAGGATATGCTAAACAAAAAACGGGATCAAGGTGTTTTTTTTACTTTCATGAAGAATTATTCTTCTGTAAATTATTATTACATCATATGATGAAAGGATAGTGTCTAAAAATGTAAATAAAACGCACGTTCATTGGCTGCACCCACTCATGTTAGATAGACTGTAGATATCTGAATTATTGGTAATTTAAAAAAGTGAAATAAAAATACCATTAAAGAGTCTTTGAATCAGATGCAAACAAATCTGTCACCACACCTCAGCGCTCACCATCAACACCAAACTTCACAGAAGGACTTAATCAAGCGTCTTGAAGCTGTTAACCATACCGTGGTCCATATGGGACCAACCATAAAATCCTTGCTGCATCTAAGTTTTTGCTTTTCTGCTGGTAATTGGTGGTGGTGCCTTGCTGTGACTGTGCACTTTTCTGCCAACCACAGAAGAGCCAGTTAGTTCGTTTTATGGGCTTCAGGCACACACTAATGTGATGGGTGTTAAAAAGCCACAGGTTCTCAACTGTTGGAGAATTTACAGCCACACTACATTCAATTTCATGGGTCAAGGGCATCCACAATGGGGCCATCAAGTCTGCTCATTTTAATTTTTAATCACTTGTCAACAATTCCCACAGCAAGTTTTGAAGTTATATTCCAGGACATGCTACTTGGAGGGATGCATTTTAGATAATTAAAGAAAAGACGGGAGAAGTACATTTACAGTTACTGTGAAATTCACAGGGCAAATAGCTGAGGATGCCCAGCTCAAGGAAAATCTGCTTTCAAGGAATGTCTACACGCCTGTGGGTCATGTGATGTTTTCAGGCTTCAGGAAAATCAAACCGAGACATAAACAGTGTTGATTGTTCAAATAAATATGCAACAAACATATTGAAACATTTTTAAAAAGTTGGATCTCCCTCCGTATCAATAAATTTCAAGCCAGTGTTCAGACAGTGTCCAGGATTTATCCACCCAGGCCTAATTCTGGAAAGTCCTGCTTGCTGCATGAACGTCACTCAACAGGGCTTCTTGTAAAATTAATTGTGCACAGTAATCTGTAAAAATGTACCATAAATGTTATTTCTGAGATGTCAAAATCTATCCAGGCCTCTTGACACATACCTGATACTACTCTACATCCGTCTGTGTTAAGAGCATAGGCATATCATCGGGAGACAGGAGGTTTCCATAATCTGCCCTCCCTCAGTCTCCTTGGAGGAACATCTATTCTTCATCACTGTCAACCCTCCGTCCCCAGAGAGACAATGCTTCGTTGCCTTGGACCTTGGATGGTTTAGGGCCACATTTTTTGCTCGTCACCTAACCCCTCCTCGCAAACAAACACTGACATTGAGGAATTTTGTAAACATATCTGGAGTGAACACCAAATTTGTCCCGTCTCCAAACTTCCAGTAGTTTTACAAAGTCATTAATCATATGATAGCTTCCCAGAGGTGACTGTCAGTTTTGGGGTAGGAATAGTGATTCCTCATCGCTAAGTGAAAAAGCAAGCGGAGTGCAGACGGAAAGGATAAATCACTCGAGAAGTGAAGACAGGTAGCATTCAGCAGCTGGCCATCTGGCCCTTATCGTGTCCCAGACTGGCTGATTTTATTGCTTTTCATTGCTTTCCATAGACCCAAGAGAGATTTTCACAAACAACCTGTCAATCTGGCCCGAGGTGATCATCCTCTGCTGGTTGTTGAAGTGATTACAATGTGCATCTTGAACATCGTGCCCTCATAAGACAAAGTGGCTTCCTGCAGGCAAACTGGTGAAGTCAGTGGTCAGATGGACACGAACCTGCTCGACCTAAAAAGACATGAATTTGTACATTGATGGCAGAAAATTGTGATTTTTTTTTTTGTATCTAAAGCACAACAAATTACTCAATGAACTAAACGCATTTACTGTAAATCTGGAATTGTCTAAACACCAAACTTCTTCTTGAATTAAAACTCTCCCAGTCTATAACTTAATGATAATATAATCCACTTTGAGCAAAAGTTTATCGATATCAACCCCAACCCATAATGAACGAGGGTGAAGATGACTTAAGGATTAAAAGGGGGGAAATCAGGACCAAACTGCTCTCATTGGTGCATTCAGTTTGTACTGGGAAGTTGGAATTTCAGAGTTCCCAGTCAGAAAGTTCAACTGGAACGCCTCTTCGATTTCCAACCTCTGAGTTTAATGGAACGCACCATTTGGTCAAGAGTCCCATGTTATCGTTAAAACGTCATCATTTCTGGGGGAATCTGGCATTGTGTCTTTCAACTTTTATGTCATGAACTGAGTTTGGCATCTTGTTCATGTTCAGGCTGGTTTGGGGCGTTGTTTTTCCCCAGCCAATCAGCAGCGAGTGAAGAAGCTGTTTTAGTGGCTGCAGGAAGCGGTTAATGTTTGGAAATATGCAGATTTAAGAGTCATTTCTTTAAACTAACTTATGTGGACTTAGACACTATTGTTGTGACCATTTTTCAGTTGCTGTATTGTATGAATGTAGCTAGCTTGCTATGTTGGACGGTGATGGCCTGGTTCTTAATCATGCCTACAGAGCTCTGATCAGGTCTGTTCTTATAACCAGGGAAGCAGCAGTCAATGGACAAAACCTCAGACTCCTTTAAATCACTGGTCAAGTCTGAGAGGCGAGCCGTGCTTCAGAGATCTCTAGAAATGCTGCGTGGAGCAGAAATCATCCGTGATTTTTTAAGTTTGGTTTGTCTGGCCTGATGGAAGCGGTGCATTCAAGAGCTGGAAACAGGTGGCAGATTTTTTTGTCTCCATAGTGTGTGGGGGTGCAGTGAAGGAATCTGAGTGCGTTATTGCTGTAAGCATTGCTTTGTCTCATTGCGTGAAATCATCCGGCCTTGCGGACGCGTTCTCCTCAGTCTCCTCGTGGTTTGACAACTTGATCTGTCATCACTCTTGAACCGTGTTGTTGTCGAGGAGGACCTTTGCCACAGAGCGATCTGTCAGCAGAAACACTTCTCCAGATGGTGTGGTTCGCACATCTGTTTCATAGTCCAGATGTTTTTTGAATGCACGTGGCAAGCCCTTTTTCTCTCCCCACCCGTTGTCCACGGCCCCGCATTGCGTCCAGGACAGGGCATCCCCCTCCTTCGTCCAGATGTGGGGAAAATCTTGAGACCTCTTTAAAGCCAAATGACATGTCTACAATGGCTGCTATAGGATATTGGAAACATAGAGCGGAAAACAATTATTAAGTCTCCGCACAGTTCACAGGACGTGGAGTTAAATGTTCATTAAAATGTTTTTCCCGTGGTAACACACCAGCGATTCAGCCTTGAATCTCAATTGCGTCTGTCAGGTAATCGTGATACTGACCAGATGCACCAAAGCTTTAGACTCATCTGTTCACCTCCTAAGACAGATTTTCTCTTCTGGTACTTGTTCTTTGACCACATCTTCTCGTTTCAAGCTCAACTTGTCTTCATCTGTACATCACACATTCCTGGAAGGCCTCTAGAGGTGACAGCTCTCCTGAATAGCTGTAGTGACTGCTAGTTGATTACTGGATGGACTGCCATGAAGTTTGGTACCAATATCAGTGTAGATAAATTCTAATGCACAAGCGGTAACACTGTCGCCTCACAGCTAGAAGGTGCCGGTTCGAATCCCGCTGTGGGCGCTGGGGGCGTGTCCTCCACCATGCCTTCAGTGCCTGCTGCTCGAGGAAAAAGGGGCCTTTCTGTGTGGAGTTTGCATGTTCTCCCCGTGTTCACCTGGGGTATCCTCCATAAAAATACCCCCACTAAAAACATGCAAGAAGATCACCACCTGACCAATGGTGACGAAAGAGATTGGGTCCCCGGGCGCCGGTCGGACAGCAGCCCACCGCTCCTGGTCTGCCGTGGAGGAGGGCGACCAGGATGGGTTAAAGGCGGAGGACAAATTTCACCAAAATTGCATGGCGTGTGTGTTGCATGTATGTAATTGTGTGTGACAAATAAAGGGGATTGTCCCTCCGATTATTCTTCTTCTTATGAAGCTGATGATTGAGGTGAAGGTACGTCCAGAGGGCAGAAGGCACACTGTAAACTCTGTTTTTAAACGTATGGATAATGGTTTGCCCTTTTGAATTCATGTTAGTGATTGCAGCAGCATGGCTCTGTAGTTTATTGGTTGTTTTGTTCCCATTACTTTTACAAGCAATGAAATATCAAGATAACTACCACGTGGATTGGCATGACATTTGGTGCACATGGTTCATGTTGATCCTCTGACTTTTTGTCAAATGGCTCCCAGCAGGAGTTGTACTTGTTCAGTTTTGCCCTGAAATTTAGTCAATAATTACAAGATGAATGCTAATAACTGGTCAAAATCTCAAGTGGTCCAGTACTTTGGTTTATGACCAAATACCAGCAAACTAATGACTTTCCCATCAGCCTCAGCTCTGCTTTGTGTTTAGTGTTAATTTCAGAGTTAGCATGCTAACATGGTGCACTAAGATGGTGACCATGGTTAACATTATACCTGCTGAACATTAAGCATGCTAGCAT
Source organism: Chaetodon trifasciatus (assembly GCA_037975065.1). Classification (NCBI taxonomy): domain Eukaryota; kingdom Metazoa; phylum Chordata; class Actinopteri; order Chaetodontiformes; family Chaetodontidae; genus Chaetodon; species Chaetodon trifasciatus. The sequence continues at coordinate 486,008 of JBBMOE010000006.1, forward strand.
TGTCATTGTGAGCGTGTTAGCATGCTGATTTTAGCATTGACTGTAAATACAACCGCACAGAGCTGCTAGCGTGGCTGTAGGCTCTAAGTCCTGTTGGATACAGTATCTGCAGCTCACAGTTTAGCTACAGCCCATCAAAAGATCACATTTCAAAACCTAAGCAACAGTTTGTCTTTGCAGAAATAATGTCCTGGTTGCTCTGGATAACAATTCATGTTTGACTTAGAGAGAATAAATCCCAGTGAAAAATGGAGACAGTGAGATTTGTGCATTACTCTTTCTGGAAAGCGAAGTGGAGTTGTTTAAATGTGCATTTTTCTTTATGCTGTGAGCATCACAAATCTAAAATCTTGCAAAAATAAAAACAACGCTGTGGCTGGAATACACTAAGGATAAGTGGCAAAATATGAATTTTGTGATTTGGGTAAATCACCGTTGTGCTGAAAGGGTTCAGCGATGTGATTTCACTCCTCAGTATCTGATAACCAGAATCCGTTTTCATTTCATCCATCACCATTGTTAAGCAGCTGTGTCACGGATCATTTGATGAGCATTCATTAATGAGGACTTGAAGAGGAACACAGGTTCTATCCATTCAAATTCTATTAACTTTACACAACAGGAATCCTGTCCAATAACGGGGTCTCCAGCTGCCTTGGACTACTCCTTCACCCCCTAACATCCTTCTTCCCGTTCTCTCACTCTCACTTCCTCACCTGTCAGAGGTGGAATGTCGCTGGCGGATGCAGTCCTCCAGGGTCTGACTCTTGACAGATGCAGCGATGCTCAGTCAAAATGTTTCCCAGCTCCTGTTCACAAAGCAGCTTGAAACAAGCAGACAGCAGCAATTACTGCAGGACAGAAGTGAATGAAATGATGCACGTGGGCACGATAAACACAGAACAGTTCATGCTGTTTTCAGCTGTACCTTCAACTGACGTGAAAGGAACAATGCTGATAGGTTCAGCTTGTTTTACCTCTTTTTTCCAGGTAACTTTCATGTTTACTATCTAAAGAAGTAGAAATGCCTCAAACCCGCACTGGGGATTTATGTACATACATAACATTTAAATGTCACAAAGTTGTGTAAAATGGAAACTTTGGTGCAGGAAAGCTATGAAAACAAGTTTAACTGACATTTATACACGGGACCTGGGAGCAATGGTATTTTCATACTCTTCATTTGCTAATTTTTAAGAAATGCGTCATGAGTAATAATGTGAAAGTGAACGGCTGGAAACTATTGGAGAGTATCAGACTCATAAAAAGTTCATGCCCATGTCAAACTGCAGATGGAAACAGCACGCATGAGGATGGAGATTACAGGTTATGAACTGGTCCTGTGCTGTTAATTCTATTCATATTTATCCTCGTGTTGAATTTGGTACTTTTCCTGAAGAGAGCTCTCCGGTTTACACATCTTTTCAGACACTTTTTCTCCCGTCACCAGCGAACAGAGAAGGGTAGAATCTGAAAACCTTCCCCCGGGGAACTGAAGTTCTGTGGATCCACTCTGCTCTCTGTGGCCGATCGTCGTGGCAGCTTTCCAGCTCTCAGCAGGAAAGGAAGTGGCTCTCAGGGGCAGTGCTCAATTCGCCCTCTACTGGGCGGAAGTCAAGCCTCAATGAGGCCGTCAGTCGAATAGGTCATGCTGTCAGAGCGCACCAAAGTTCACATCCTCTCATTAGACTGCAATACTTTCAACATCCCTTCACTGGAAAAAAGCGAAGTCAGGGAAGCTGGCCTGAGTTACGATGGCGATAAAACGGGCTTATGGTGATGTGATTGTGCAGGTGTAGTCAGGTAGACAGAGTGTGTGTGCTGTCATTACTTCTCTGCACACACACTCGCACATTGCCACTCAAGCCTCTCAGCTGCTGAGGGCTGAAGCTTCAGCTCCAGGTTGTGTTGTGATGCATCAACTTTGGGTCTGATGTGAGTCTGCTGAACGACACCAGACTATCTCTGGACATGAAGGCATGTCCAGCCTTCTTCTTTTGATTAACTGCAGTAAGATTGTTTTATGGTTGCAGGGATCTCTTTGAAATGTGTTGCAAGAGTTCATTTCATATTGTCAGTGCATGAAGGTATTCTGTCCTCCACGTATTCCAGGAATTCACATGAGCCCTGCAGCTAAACGCACCTCCAGTGCTACAACGTACCTTTAAAGCTCAAATTTATAGAAAATGAGCAAACCTGCTAGAACAAACTGAACGTAACACAGAAAGAAACTACTCAAAGAAACAGAACTCAACAAACAAGCTAGAAACTTTATTTGTTAAAACAAGTATATAGAGTTGCTGTATTACATCTTGCTAGATTGTGGTTTTGTACATTTACCAACAGTGGTTTAGAAAGGCAACTCCTAATGGAAACAATGGCATATGTATACAATACAAATTAGCAAACATATCAAAATCAGTTTTTACAACTTTTGTAGCAACCAATTCTTTCTATTGGTGTGCCATAGTGCAAACTGTGTTGTTTGTAAGACAGAGTTTAAGCATGATCTCAACATTCACACATCTCGACAATCCATTTTCTCTGTCTTAAACACATTTTTCATTTGTAGGCTGCATTCATTGTGCCTTCAGTTCAAGTCCTTCTGTCCAGTAATGTGAATTTACAATCAGAATAATTCAAGTGTATCGGGCAGGTCAGGCTGTTTTGTTGGATAGTGGAGATTATGACTGAGCGAGAACGCTCCTCGGTCGGGTATGTAAGTATGGCAGAGTACATGAAGACCTGTCAAGACCTAAAGTGGTACTTCACCCTGGTGGAACGTTTTCGGAGCGATGGACCGGCACGCCAAAGCCTGCGCCCAAGTTCTCCTCAATCAAAAAATGAGAACTTAAAAGTTTGATCGAACACAGGGAGGATGTGTCCAATTTTCCAAATTAGTTAATGTTGGCTGAGTTTTAGGAATGGCAGTAATAAACGGGGTGACTCACGGTTTGCAGCCAGTTTTCACCTTTTCATTGACTCCTATGAACCCATGTGTGCTAAAACACGTTCTACCAGTGTGAAATATCACTCTTAAGCCTCCAGCTGTGTTTTTCCAAGCCCTTTCAAAAAGTCCATGAGGATTCCTGGTTTCACTCTTAAAACATAACTTGAAAAATGATTATCACAAACATGTAGCTTAGCAAAAAGTGTAATAGCTTGTATGTTGGCTACGAGTGGAGTGGCGTAGATGGCGTACGAGTATAATCTGTCGGCACGTTTGTATAAATGGACAGAGCACAGAACACTGAGACAAAGGGAAAAAGAAGCTTTTGGATAACTTTGATAATTTCTGCCTACATTCACTCCAAGGTCCAGCGTGTGTGTGTGTGTGTATGTGTGTGTGTGTGTTCCTGCATCCATCTGACTTCAAGCCTCTATGGCTAAGATTTCACTGGAGGAAAGAGAAGTAAGAGCTATGCCGGTTGTGAAAGCGCTGCCCTGCGGGAAGGTCGGGCTGTTTGTGGCCTCTACTCTGGTTCTATTGCACCGTGTTGCTGCAGGAAAAGCACTGGAACTGGTGGATCGGTTGTGTCAAAAAAGTCTCAAACTGGAGGCCGGACCGAGCCGCGGCCCCTCCGTCCACCCCTCCCTCTGGCCAGGGTCTCCTTCCCGACTCAGGAGCATCCACAACGATCCACCACCATGGAAGGGATCTTGCCATAGATGATCTGCTCTTTTCGGTTAAAGTAGAGCATGTTGATGGGCGACATCTTGGTGGGGGTACAGCAGGGGCCCGCGGTCCCTCTAGGGTTGGCCTTGTTCACCAGGTGGGTGTGCGGATACTTCTGCAAGTGCATGTACTCACACTCCCCGGAGCAATAGTTGGCCTTGTAGCGCTTTGGGGCAATAATCCAGTCCCAGCCAAAGTCTTCGAAGTCCACCGTGAGGGGGTAGCGGCAGCACCGGGACTCTGGAGAGTTCTCGTCACAGTCCAGGCCCGAGTCCCTCCTGGCACGCTTGGGGCCCTCCGAGATCTTCACCTCCATGAATGGTTGCTGCAATGACAGAACGTGTGTGAATGCTTTGAAAATAGCCGGTTTGCAGAAGGAGGCGGACGGCAGCGTTCGACTTACATCTTTTCAGTCCGCTTCGCTCGACCTTTGGCGGCTGGTTTCCAAACATGGCACGATAATATTATGAAACTTTGAGTTTTAAAGAAATTAAATCATCTGACGGTTGGTTAGCCACAGCCGTCTAGCTATTCTAATTGCCCCAGAGCCTGGTGCCAGTATTTGAGCCGTACTATAAGTGTTTGTCATTGATAGTAGCAGCGTGTGTGCATGCGTGTGTGTGTGTATGTGTGTGTGCAGGCAATTACTCTGATTTGCACAGTCACACAGAATACTTTAAGGAATGTGGGGCAGGTGAACTTTTATGTAATCAAGCAATAAGATTTGAGGTTATTGTGGACTGGGCATTTGTCCAAATGCAGGTGTGCGCCTACATGGAGTCTGTGTTGATTAACTGCTTTCAAAAGTCTTAAATCTTGATTCCCTCCTCCAGCAGTGAAATGCAGGAATGTTTAACCACCTGCGGACTCTGCAAAGCCTCTCTGCACACTAAAAGCTAAAGTTAAAACCTCTGGACAGCACAACAGAGGATCCAAAATGCCTTTTTGGAGCTAACAAAAAGCTGAATTTTTGGAAATTATTATGGTTCTTGCAGGATGGTCCAAATTATCAGAGCCCCTAATTCAGCTGCTGCACACGTGCCACCAACTCTATTCACTCCTGCGCGCTTCCTGATGAAATAAAGAGCTAAAAACTCGACCACAGGTCTTCAACTGCATGTAAAATAAAGGTTGAGCTCACCAGTCCTTCCTCTCCGGGCTCTGCGGAGGTCACGGCCAAGTCATTTCCCCTCGAATCGAAGGCGTTAATCTCGATGCCCCAGTTGGTCTCCGGCTGCCGCAGCCACACACTCAACACTTGTTTGACGTCTATACTTTGCCAAGAGCTGACCCCGGCGTTCACGTCGATCTTCAGCGAGCGGATGCGTATGTGCCTGCTCCCGTCTGTGACCGGCATCAGGCGGGAGATTTGCAGGAACACGGTGGTGGCCTCGTTCGACTGTCGCAGATGCACCCAGAGCTGCGCCCGGACTATCCGATTGGCTTGAAACTTTTGAGTGAAGGAGAAAAAGCAGCACTTCGGCTCCCCATCCACTTGGACGATGGACTCGGCTGGAGAGAGAGGGAGAGAGAGAGAGAGAGAGAGAGAAAAGGTTCTCTGTGTCCTCTCTGTCACCATGTGCGACTGAAATTTGAAGACAGAAAAGAACTGGTGCAAATAAAAAAATCCCTGACACGACATTTTACCTCTGGAAGTGCGCTAATAAAGTTTTCAGACCTCACAATCTGTGTGCGTAATGCCCACGCGCGCTGTCTGCCAACACGCACCGACCAATACACTCATTTTAAAGCCGGTAAAGTTGGTATATCCACATTTCCAGTATGAAAACCTGGTAAAGCTACGTGTTGCCAAAATAAAGCCTACAGCCCCCCGTGCGCTCTGCCCCGTGCGTAAAAGCCTATTTTTGAGCCATCTGAGCGCGTCCTTCTCATCAAACAAGCAAAAAAGCGAAATAAAAACTTACGTTCAGTGGCCATCATCATTATCGTCTCCGTGATGGCATGCTCATCGTCCTCCTCCATAACCACATCCCTGTTGTCATCTCCCAGCACGTCGTACTGGTCGAGAAGCTGCTGCAGCGGCGGCGCTTTGGGCAGGAGCTGCTTCACGATGTCTCGGCTGATATTGGGAGCTTCTTTCATTCGCAGCTTGCTCAGAATCTGAGATTTTATGGCGTTTAATCGCATGGTTTTAATTTGCTGCCGGACCTCGCAGGTGGCGCACTGCTCCGTGTCTTCAGGGCTGGAGGCGGAGGGCTGCTGGTGCGTCTCTTGGTCACTCAAAACTACTGGACCCAAAGCAATCAGCAAGCTAAGATACAGCACAATCTGAGACAGATGCATTGTCTCAAAGGCGTGAAGTTTGGTTTAAAAGAGATCCCTTGGTGTGTGCTGGACCTGATGCGCGACTGGACTGAGTTTGGATTAATGTCCCACACTGATAGGCATCATACTTTATTAGCGCGCACCTTTTTATACTCCAACTTTAGCCTCTTTTGTGTCGTCAAAAACTATGATTGGCTGGACAGGCAACAATGAATTTTAACCGACTGACATGAAAACTTTTTTTCGTTGTCAAACCATAAAGGGATGGAGACTGTGAGCATGTGCTGAACGTGTCCACAGATGGATAAATTCACTTTTCTTACACTGATTGCGCAATGAGCGCAGGGGCGCAGACCGGAGTGTTTGTGTTACATGTTGCTCTCTGATGAACCTCAGGTTATATGACTCAGATTAAAGTCAAACAGCATATTAACTGCACACTATGAAAGAAAAAGAATGCGCTTTAAAATAACACGTTTGAGGGAAAACTGAGGACACAAGCCCATCAAACTGGGACAGTCTCTGATGGCGCGTACATGGTTGCAGCTGTGTGCGTGTGGTTGTGGAAATACATTTCATCCGTGAGATAAAAAAAAAAAAAAAAGCTAAAGTCTAATTCAGCCCAAGTCAAGTCCGTCTCAAGGTGTCGTTTATTTATGTGGTCAAAGCTCTTTTTTTCTCAAATCAAATCTGGAAATACATCCTTTCTCGGACAGGAATTTAAAAAAGTCAGCAAAGATAAAGAAAGTCTTCAGTCCAGGACTTGTTGAAATCCGTGTTGGTGAAACCTGGTTGTAGCTCATGAGAAGATGGTGCCATCGTGTGGCAAGTTGACATCAGAGAGGCCTTCATCTGCACAGACTTGGCGACCTGAGTGACTCTGAACTGAGCAGTAAAATGACGAAGACACTTTCCAGTCAGCTGGAGGAGAAATGTTAGATCAGATCAGATATGTGATCCTGGATCAGTGTCAACTCACCTCTCTCATGGCTGCATGAACAAAGACTCCGGATGCAAACATCGATAAAGTATTCACTGTATTATATAAACTATTTATTATTTATTAATTATAAGACGACCTCATTTTGTCTTTCTAATGTCTAATTACTAATAAAAATGATCTAATTTCAAAGTCCCGCAGTGAGACACTGTGGAAAAGAAAACACAGGAGGCAGACGTATTTTTTTATTGCATAGTCGTGATTGGCTATTCAGCCATTTTATTCCACCAATCATGAGACAGTGCGACTATAATTTCTGATCATTCAGAGCGTGCAGGTGGAGCAGTAACATTGTCTGGTTTTGTTTGTTTGTTCTTCTGTGTGCGTAAACAACAAAAAGTGAGAAATGTTCTTTCTCTTGTTAATCATCTTATAGAAGAGGAGGTTTGAACTGCTGCTGCGCATGTCTGGGGTTCCTGCAGCCTTTAGGTTAAATACCATATTCTTGCAAAAATACATTTATTACCGACATTAAATACTGCTTACTCATCAGATGCACGTGCATCAGTAATAATAATAATACAGGCTAGTGTATAATTAAAGGGTGACAGAGGCTGCAAATTGAGTACTTTTACTTTGAATACTTTTAAGTGCATCTTGCTTATACTTAATCATTTGAATGCACACTTTTCCTTGTACTGGAGTCTGTAAGAAAGAATTGTTTTTCTTCAGTAAAGAATCTAAATCATGTTTTCACCACTGATGGAAACACACTAGCTCATGTTTTAGATGCGGTGTTTGAGTGTCGCCAGCAGATGGCGCCGTTGTATCAGGAGGCGGCAGCGGCGGCGGCGCGGAGCCGCCGTCAGTGCGTCCTGAGCGCCGCTGCTGCTCGGTCATTGCCGTGGAGCGTCGTCGCGCTGGAGTCAGTGCGGACCTGTGATTTGCTCTCTGCGGAGCGGCTTCACTCGGCGGTGACCGACGCGAAGGGAGCAGGGAGACCGTGAGCTCCAGCGCAGCGTGAGATTTCCGATTCTCCCGCTTCAGAAACCTGCTGCGGAGCGCTTCGTCCTGCAGCAACCAGAAGCAGCGAGCGGCGGCGGCGGCGGCAACTTGGGAGATAATTTTGTTTCTTTGCACGTCTCAAGTTCAAATCGCTCGGATGCTGTTTGAGGAGCTGAGGAGCGGGCAGAGGAGCCGGCGCGACATCAGATGATGTCCGGACTCTCATTCACTTCAACGACCTTGGCTTATTTTCCGCGTCGCCGGATTGTTTTTTGGTGGAATGGAGACGCTTCTTCCACACTCTGTTAAAAGTATGTACAGCTCTGCAGGATCACAGCGCACGCTCAGTTTATTCTCATGATGTTACCAATGAGGCTCAGAGCAGGTTTGCACACAAAGCTCAGCACTGCTGTGTTCTTCAAATAAGTCAGTTATCAGCTTTAATCCAAATCCCATGTGTGTGTCTGACGGCTAGTGGATGCTCTCACAGCTTGGTGCACATTAACATTGAGACACGTTTACAGTCATTTAAGCTCATTAACATAACATCAGATCTGAGGGGATTTCGTGACGGTCCACGCTCCTGTGTTGAACCTCCAAATGTTGTTTTCACTCACAGGGAGACTCCCCACTCTGCATGCATCATTCATGGCCTGCGCGTTGTGCAGCTTTCTGAATGAAGCACATGTTTGCTGTGCGCCAAGGCCCGCAGTCCTAGAAAAGGAGCTGTCACTGTGAATCAGGCTGCGAGGCTCGGTTAGTGGAACAGATGGGAGACACGGGCTTACAACAAAACAGCATCAGCGCACTCAAGCTAGAGGCAGACGTCCCCGTGTCATGCAATACAAAATAGGCCGAGGGATTGAGTCATAAAACACTGTGGGGTGGAGGAGGGGGAGGTGAGGGAGTTAACAGGCTCGCTGCACAGAGGAGAGGAGTGTGTTTACAATGACCCTGCAGAGGTGAGGCCTTGACCTCCGGCCAGCCGCTGGAGCCCGGGTCGCAATCCTTTCCTGGTTCCCGCCATCTGGTATTTGTAGGCTGCCTCTGATGGGAAATAAATCACTGAAATCCTCCCTTTGTCTCTTTCCTCACTCTTTCTCTTTGCAGTTGAGGACGGGATGAGTTCTCCAGGAGGCACAGCTGACCACCTCAGCGCAGCCAGGCCCACACAGGGATGGGCCTCCTAGCCGGTCGCCCCCCATCGCCCTCTAAATCACCACCCTCTGCCGCTTAACACTGATCGTCGCGCATGTTGGCACCCAGACATGGATGGGAGCGGATGACAGCAGCACAAAGGCAACCGCCGCGGAGGGAAGTCGAGGGGAGCTGCTTCTGTGATGTGCCGACCGCTCACCTCCGTGACCGAGATGAAAACACCGATGTCAGAAATCTAACCAAAGACTCTCATCTCCCTAAATCAATGCTACATCCTCCAGAGCATGGGGTGCGTTAAATCCAAGAAGAGCGACTCCGCAGCCCAGAATGCCAACTCCACGGAGAAGGTGGAGGGCAAAGCCAAGGGATGGAGGGGCGAGAAAGCCTACTTGGTCCAATCAGAGATGGGCTCGCCGGAGAGCTCCCCTCAGGTCAACCCGGTGCTGCTGGAGTACGCCCAGAGGCTCTCCGAGGAGATCGTGGTCCGGGCCGTGGAGCAGTGGGTGGAGGTAGACCGCCGCTACAGCGACATCCCCTACATCGAATGTGACGTGCCGTGACATGGAAAGGGGGGTCGCAGCGGGAAGGCCGGGCCAAACTGAGACTGACCTGGACCCTGGAGGTTCTGCGTGTGATCAAACAAGGCCAACCGTCTCAAACACCTTCATTCAGAGCAAATCCCTCAAGCATCTACCTGCTGCAAGCGAGAATATGAATGAGCTGTCGGTAATTCAGTTTTGACCTACTTTTGGATTGGATTATACTCGGATTGAGCCTAAAAACCCTCCTCCAAAGCGCCCAAAGCGCTCTGATCCCAACCACGTTTCTGTGATTATTCGTATCAGAGCTGGAGCCTCGCTGAAGCAGAATGCCTTCAGTCAGAGATCATCTTTCTCAGACCTTATTTGTCCCCTCTCCCAGGAGCTGTTGGCTCTCTGCGGCCGGACTTAAAATGCAATGCAAGAAATCCTATCAGATATTGCCTGGAATTGTAACGTTCCTGCCAGTGAAAGCCTATCCCGTCCATCGATGCTGTCCCAGGGCCAGGATTCTCTCCTCTTTCGGAGGGTCTTATTAATAGATCCCTTGGTTTGGTGAGGGCTCACACTTGGAAATCCTCGCCGGTATCATCAGGTCAGAAACACACCCAGCTGTCCGGCTCCTTCTGGTCTGACAAAAGCCTCCTCGGGCTGAAGCTCTCTCTTAATGGCCTCCCCGGAGACCCTGTGGCTGAGCTGCAACAAGCAGAGTCTGCTTATCTCACTGCCATTAGGCGGCCTGGACCGCAGGCCTCCATCCAGCAGGCCCGGTCCAGGAAGTTATGTGTACAGATGATGTGTTTCCTGCACTCCAGGATTCAGTTTGGGAACTGTGACATTAGGACCCAGATGACGGGGGACCTGCTGGTCTCTCAGCCACACAGAAACCAGGGCATGAGAGAGGATTGACACACTTTTCCAAAAGGATTTATCTTGTCAACAGAACTGTTGTTAAAAAACAAAACACTTGGTTTGAGTTAAATGTTGTAGGACTAGTTTTTGTCATCGTAAACGCCTAACTGAGGAATACTGCCATCTGCCCTGCGGAGGACAACAGCACAATGCAAACCCAGAAACCCACGACATTTCAGTCCAGTGTACGTACGACTTCTTAAAATAGAGTGGTGCCGCTCCGTAACACAGCCACTGACACACACCAGGAGACAGAGTAAATATATTTGGAATAAAGGTTCACAACCGCCAAAGTCCTTAATGAGGTTTAGGTGAACTGTTTTATATACTGTGTGATTCATATCAGAGAGGACGCGGTGCAGGTCTGGCCTGTGTTCTGGACTGGGTGGGGGGTTGCAGCTGCAGGCCGGGGTCACAACAGTCCGATTTGTGCACAGGAAGTCAAACTGATGTCATTGGGATTCACCCAAAATCCAAGTCACATCACATCAGTGATGAGGACACTTTAACTGCCGCCGCTGTCTGCAGCTTTGAGTCGTTGAGTTAATTAAGCAGGAAGCAGAAAGAACGCTTCAATAGAAGCTGATAAGCCATATGAAACAGTGGCAGGGTATCCTCTCCACTCGCCTTCCCCCCGGGTCGTCTCTCAGAGCAGCGACAGCGCGTCAGCGTTGGCGTGAAGAGCAGCAGACCTCCGTTTACGAGCCGTAACGTTCAGGTGAGCCGGCTGAGGGCTGATCATGTGACGTTTCTCCAAAGCTGTAAAAAACCCTCGCATCTAAAAAGCAGCACAGCAAACATCCCCTGCAGTAATCTGTGCAGACAGATGAATCTCTCTGGGTTTTTCCCTCCCAAACATGTTGTGAACACCCTAAAGATTAGAGGCGGCGCCGTTCTCCACATTCCTAATTCTTAATCTGATGAAGCTTGTTGTTTTCCGTGAATGCTGGGATTTAAAAAGTCCACCTGAAGTTTCAGCAGAAAGAATCAAAGGACGTGTGAGAACGATGTTCGATCCTTTCACGCAGTTAAACGACGCTGGAGGATGCTTTTATTTCACATGTTGGTGTTAATGATATTCAGAAGTGACACCAAACCAGCTGATGGCAGTCTGTGTTTTAGGCCGTGAGGCTGATGTCTGCACCACAGAGGGTTAAAAATCCAACATGAACGCCCGCCTTCATTCACGCAGCTGACGTGTTTAACTCCGAAACCAGTGCTTCCTTCTGGAAACTCACTTTTAAAGGTCACCCATTTTAAATTATTTAATAGCAGCAGGTGTTTAAACAGAGACGAGAGACTCGTCCATCGCTTTTTATCCAGGAGTTGGTTGTAAAAAGAAGACTGTAGATCCCCTGAGGTGCAAATCTGAGCCCTTTGGTCCAGTTTACACGACGGCTGCAACAAACAGTCACTTTCATGATCAGTGAAACTGTCAGTTATTTTCTAGGTTGATCATTTTGTTCAATAAAAGGTCAGAAAATAGAGAAAATGCCTGTTCTCACAGACCTGTGATCTGTTTTGGTAACTTGTTTATTCATCCAGCAGTCCAAAAAAGATGACTTACTGTCATATCCAATAAAGAAAAGCATCAAATCCTGATTTTCTGCTTGAAAAACGACCCAAATGACAAATTTACTTTCTAATTTTTCTTTTCGATGAATTAATTGTTGCAGCTGTCGTTAAAGGAGCGTTTAAAGGTTTTCTGGCAGCTGCAGCGTACTGACAGTTGATCCTGTTAGTCTTTAAAGGGACAAATCAGCAGGTCGAACAAGTAAAAGACCTCCGTTTAAGCTTCAGAAGAAACATCTAACCCGGCCCTCGATTCAAAGCTCCGCCACGAACCTGAAACCGAGCCAGCCGATGCAGTGACGCTCCACCTACGACAGGTGAATCTCAGCACAGGTCAGGGCGTCTCACTGCTGCAGGTGTCAGGTGATCGATGCCTCTGAAGAGCCGGTCAGTCAGCGGTGACTCTAAAGTGGAAGACGAGCAGCCAGATGAACAGTTTCCAGGAGGTGTCTGCTGCCAAATTAGTGAAAAATAGCCTCTGAGAAGCAGCCGAGTGAGACGACACGCCGGCCTGTGAATATTTCATCAGAGAGGAACTTCAAATGTGTGACTTTTTAAATATTCCTATAGATCAATACTGATTAAGTGTACATAAAGTATGTGTAAACTGATGATGCCAATAAATCAGATCTATGCCTTCTATAATTACTGAAACTTTCCATCATTATTTTCTAAATCCACACGTCAGCACAGCCGGTTTGTTCGGTGGGAGGACGCTCACACACTTTTCAGCTCGTTGGGTGGCACAGATGGACAGTATTTGTTGTGAAAGGAGCTGCATCCTGCACGAGTGAACGCACGGCAGGTTAAAAGTTCAGCGACATGAAGGACAAACAGGACGTCGAGGCGACTGCTGGCCGGTGTGTGTTTGAAGAGCAAACAGCAGCCGTAAAGCCTGGCGGTTTATCTGCGACGTGGAGGGAAACACTCAGGCTGTGTTCTCAGTGTTTATGGCACTTTATTGCCTTCAGTATGTGGGAGGTCGGCCTGGCTGCCTGTAGAAGGACTGTGAAGGCTGAAAGCCTCAGCCTGCATGTGGCAGCGCTGCTGCTGCTGCTGCTGCTTGATGACTAGAACAGATTATAACTGAGAGGAGACTGAATGTGAAGGTAGAGAAGCATGAAAACAGACATGAAGTAAAGGTGTTACTCGTGCAGGTGTCAAACCTGCACCACAGGTAGAGCAGAGCAGCTCCTAACCCCACAGCTCATGTTTACTTTGTGGGCTTCATATCTGAGCAGCAGCTTGGTGCTTTCATGCTGACAGCGAAGCCACTTTCATAAAACCCTGTCACTGTTCCACAAGGACACTTTGTGAGCAGGCCGGTCAGCTCCTCCTCAGCCACTGGAGGTCTTTTCTACGCGAGCGGCTCCTTCACTTACTGAGAACACACAGCTTTTTATGTTACATTACCAGCTCTTTATTGCACTCTGCTCCAGCACGGATGTCTAATCTAACCACTGGTCTCATTAATGATGCAGCTATTGATTCGGGGAGGCGATCTGATTCCTCCTGAAAAGCACTGACACGGTACCACACACAGCTGAAAACACATTTGTCTCCTAAAATGCAAAGTAACCATCATGGAAATGGACTCAGAACAAATGAGATCCTTCTATTTGTTCTGGGAGTGCTGCTTGGATTTGTTAGAAAATGCCTTTTTTATCCATGTAAATACAGATTTAAGGGACAGTCCACCCCGAAATCAGAAATATTTTCCGTCTTCTTACCTTTAGTGCTATTAATCTTCATATATCTGACGTTGCTAGCTTGTGATTAGCCTACCTAACTGATACTGCTAGCTAATGCTCCATTAATGTTTACATCCTGCTCTTTAATCCACGAGGAGATGCACGCTTCCTTCAGTGCAGTGATGGGGTTGGCGGGTGTAGTTCGGTCGAAAGGAAACAGTTGCAACATGAAAATGCTCACAGCAAAGTCTGAGCATTATCTTGAGCAACCAGGTCGCCATTTTTTTGGCGCTTTAAGCAACACAAGCCGAGCCGCCTGGTTCCTTTATAATCAAGAGAAGGAGCATCTCCACAGCTGATAACCTGTGCACACCAAAGCAATCCAGAAGGACAGACAGCCCCACAGGTGAGAGGACAAAATGTATTTTTAATTTTAGGGTGAACTGTCCCTTTAAGAGGAAAAGCACCAGAAAAAGATCAAAACTATCTGAATGATGCTGAGCCATGTGACATCAACAGACGCCCACAGGAAATGTAATAAAGCACTTGCTGGTGAGATCACGTTCTCCTCCAGAGTCCTCGTGTTCAACAAACTCCACTGCAGAGCAAGTTTACACTAAAACATTTTTCAGGTGTGACACAGGGGGCCTCTGTGAGCTTCTTCTTCTGTTACTATTTTGGATTTCTGGCTGTGAACGGGATTCAGATTCTTCTCCTCGGCTGCAGAGGAGCAGCCTGGATGCTTCCTGCAAAATGTCACTGCAGTATTTAACAGTTTCCAGTCAAACTGTGAGGTATACGACCTCTGCGTGTACTTGTCATAAAATAACAGGCTCGCTCTCGTCCTCTGCTCTGCCGTCCTCTCACTGACCATAAAGGGATGTGGGGGCTCGGCGAAGGCTTTGCGGTGTGTGTGTCTGAAGGCGGGAGGCAGCTGCCGGCGGGCAGACTTCAGAAAGTCAAGTCTTTCTCTCCCAGCGAGGAGAAGCACTGCTCCACCGCCTGCTCCGACACCTCCTCCAGCGTGGACGGGTTCCACTTTGGGTTCTGGTCCTTGTCGACCAGCACTGGAAACGCACAGAAGATCACGACACAGAGGAAGAATCAGAGGATGTGACTGAGACGATGTCAAGCAAAGAGTTATTTTATTATTTAAGGATCAACATTACTCTCTTTTTCATGCAATCCTTATAAACTATGCTGCATCATTGAAAGTCACATCCACCATATTCCACCTCGTCCTGCAGTGACTTACCGGCTCTCACGCCCTCGTAAAAGTCGCAGCCCCTCTGCAGAACAACAGAAACAAGAGATTTCAGATTTCACTCCAACACAACATCAAATAAAATAATCCAACTCTGATCACTGAAGTCTGAAAATGGAGGATGTTCATGTCTCTGCCGGCTGACGCTGCAGCCGCAGGGTCGGTTCTCACCATGCAGGCCTGGCTCAGTCGGTACTCCATCACCAACACGTCCGACAGGCTCAGAGTTGCGCCCGCCTGCAGCTGCTTGTAGGTGATTTTCAGGGACGTGGGAGACATCCGGGACAGGGTCTGGAGGAGGAGACACGGGGAGTTTAACTGTGCACTGATGGAAAGATGCTGCACATTATCAAACCAAATAATGGAAGAATAGAAGCAGACGGCTATGAGGCGGGACTGTGAGTCAGCGGCGTCGTACTAAAAGGAAGTGGATTTGCCTGAGCGGACTCCCATGGGGTTGTACGCCTCCCTTCACAGGTTTGATCTCACTGGACAGTCTGGGTGGAAATCAGAGACTCTGGTCCAGCCAACAAGGCACAAGACAAAGACTAAGACCCCTTTAAGTGCTTAAACTGAGGTGAGATTACTAACACATTCTGCTGAAGCCAAATAACACCTGGCTCCACCCCAGCACCGTCAGTGGGGTTTATCTGATGGTGCAGAGAGGGGAGGAGCGCCGTCAGCATGCCTCTGCACCGGCGCTGCTACACTTCAGAAGGAACAAACGTTTCAGGGATCAAACCTGAGCTTGTTTGTTAGCGAACTCTGAGCCGTCTGCCTTCAGGTCCTGCATGATGCCCTCCACGCTGCCGGCGCTGAACAGCCTGAGGGGGGAGGAAGACCAACAGGGACTCAGTTCACTCTCACCTGCGTCTGTTAGCAGGCTTCAAGGTTGAGATGCTTCTTAAGTCAACAAAACCACCAAACAGACCAAAACAAAGAGCTGATTTCACTGCCAGGTACGTTCAGCCTGATCAGTCTGCAGAGCTGCACTGTTGTCCAAAAACCATTAAAAACATCAGTAAGAACAGTCCCCAGCAAACTACTTCCTGTCTGAGTAACACCTTAAATCCACAGTCCACAGCCCTGCTGCTGAGGGAAAGATCAGCTGATCTTCAGCAGCACTGAGACGCTCGTCCACACTCTGCTGGTTTGGTCTTTTTGTGGTTTGTTGACAGTGAAGGACAGCATAACGAGCCAGGATGTTCAGATTTGGAAACACAGACGTTCAAGGCTGACCTGTTGATATCAGACATGTGCTCGTCCAAAACAAAAGGCTTCTCCGAATCCAGATGACTCTGTGGACAGAGGACACAGTTACCAACACACACACACGCACCGGCCGCACATGAAGACACAGCCTAAATAAAACAAACCTGGTTCTGGAAGGACTCGAGCACTCTGGACACGTCCTCAGCGGAGGGAGACTTCAGGCTCACCAGCTCCTTCTCCAGATCTGAGATCTGTCCACACAGAGAGCCTCACATTCAGACTCCTCGCTGACAGAAAGCTCGTAAACATGCTTCTACGAGCCATTAGCTGAAAATCAATGACATCAGAGGGAGCGCAGGCAGATCTTTGAAGAGCTGGCTGTTCTGGATTGGCTGATTTCTTCTTCTGTGGATTATTTTAAGGAATCAGGCAGCGCTGGAGACAAACAGTTTTCAGTGTGGGTTTTGTTTCCTTTCAATGAACGAGTGCAGACTTAACACACGGACACAGACAAACGTTTCCATCATCTCCAGTGAGGTCAGACATTTTGTCCGCCTCGTTTCTGCTCAAACTCTGCTGTAAAAAAATAGAGTGAATCCACCTCGCTGCTGGTCCGTCCTCCAAACCAAGGTCACAGTCTTACACAAACTCTGCCGCCCACTGATCTGACCTCACGCCAACGGCAAGGCAAACACGACCTGCCTCTGGACGAGCCAGCGAGGCCCGGCACTTTAAACGAGAGCGAGACAGCGAGTGACTCAGCATCCGGCGAGCTTTAACCTCACCCCCCGTCACGCCGCTGTCCCGCACCGTGGCTCACGCTCACACAGAGCACGGGCTGCTAAGTGGTTTAGATAATGAATTGAAAGCAATACAGTGGAAAAGTCCAGAGTGTTTGGCTCGTCCAGGGTTTGTCTGCAGTTGTTCCTTAATACAAACCTGATTCCCAAAAAAGCTGGGACGCTGCAAAAAACAGTCAGTCAAACAAACTGTGTCCCTGTAAAAATCAGTGAGGCTGACGAGCTCAAACATTCAATATATTGTTTTTGTGCTGTTTTTAATTCACTATATGTCAAACAGGAAGTTTATTTTGGCCAGTCAAAGCACAAAAACTTACCACGATCTCCTGTGAGTTGATCTCATCTTAACTCGGGTTATCGTACCTTCTTAGACTCCACAAAGTGAGTGGCAACTCCAGCTCTCTGCACGTCTCGTCCCTTGAGACGGAAGCCCGTCAAGGCCAGAAACAGTCCCAACTTCCCCTGGAGCCTGGGCAGAAAATAGCCCCCTCCCACGTCAGGGAAAAGCCCTGTCAAAACACAACAGGGCGCGAGGATCAAGAATCAGCTGAGCATCAAAACACGGCGTGATCGCAGAGCCACCGGTGCTGGATTTAAGAGGCTCGTCATCTTTAAAATAAACATAAACATAAACAAAAAACCTGGAACTGATCCCTCTGAATGTGTTCATTTGAAGAACTGTGACCCATGGACATCTTAAGCAGAACATTGGACAGCTGATAAATCGACCTGTGAGCTCAGAGCGAGCAAGGTTTCGCTGAAATGTGGAGGAATTTCTTATTAAACCGCCCCGCAGGTAACAAGTGACTAAGCACCAAAATGATGAACAGCAACATGATTAGCATCTGTTACTCAGGGATAAACACACGAGGACCATCAACACACTGATTTATGTTGTTATCAGTTCCTTCATTTGTCGACAAAACATCAGAAAACAAGCGGAAAACCAATTTCCTTGAGCTCAAAGTGATGCCATCAGATGTCACGAACGTTTAAATGCTAAAATATTTTAATATAATGAAAAAACAGCATATTTTTATTCTGTATTTAACTATTTTTCCATTTGAGTTCCATGTTTGTGGCAGGAAATGAGATTCCATCGGTCACAGCTGGTTTTCTGACGGCTGGGGGGTGGA